>CM022298.1:373307215-373646280 GCA_011799875.1 Thinopyrum elongatum | reverse complement strand
TCAGTGTCGCCCTTCGGCACACGCGCGCACGATGCCCTCGACGCGACGGTGACCTTGGCGGCACCGTCGCACCGACCCACTGGAGGCACGGCTAGCGCCAGCGCGCGTGGTGGCCCCCGGCGCCGATGCCTCTGCTCCCGGCGGAGACGTGTCTGGCGCACGCGACGGCCAGTGGTCTGCATGGAGCGGTGCCGCCCCCTGGTACACCGGCGCGAGGGAGCGACGGCAGCCGGCTCCGACCGGCAGCGCCTCCTGGCGCGCGATACCGCCGACACCCCCAGTGCGACTCCAGGCGGTATACGGCTGGCGGTGGAAACAGTCGCAGGTGCGGCACCGGCTGCGATGCCCTCCGGTGCTCAGCTCGCGGTGCCGTGTCCTCGACGTTCCGGTGGCGGCCCTAGCAACCATAGTTTGCATCCTCGCGATGCGGCGGTGCTATGACCCCGAGCGCTCGGCGCACCTCAGCGGCGCCTGAGGCCACCCACGGCCGTCCACGGCATGTCACAACAGCGCCCACGGCCACGCCCCCTCCTGCGGCGGCAACGGCCAATGGTCCAGGCCAATATTTGCCCAGCCTTCAATTTCAAAGATTTCGCAAATTGGTTCTGTTAACAGTGCTATTTACTAGCATTAATTTGTTTTAGACCTTTTTCCGTATTTGTGCCTTCAAATACTGTAATCTCTGTTGAGTAATGTGTACTCCAGAATGAGATTGTGATGTAAATAATTTCCATGTTCACGACATGTTCAAATTATTTACCTTCACTATTT
Organism: Thinopyrum elongatum; assembly: GCA_011799875.1. NCBI lineage: Eukaryota > Viridiplantae > Streptophyta > Magnoliopsida > Poales > Poaceae > Thinopyrum > Thinopyrum elongatum. The sequence goes on along the minus strand of CM022298.1, from coordinate 373,645,509 downwards.
GCAATTGAGATTTTTAATCTCTTGCAAAGTATATTCAGTACCTTTATAGTACTGTTTTTCTAAGGAGTACGATGTATTCTGGAATCTTTCTAAGATGTATATTTTCTCCATGTTCACCACATGTCGAGATTAATACGTCTATTTGCAATTGAGATTTTCAATTTCTTGCAAATACAGATGCAAAATTCTTAGTGATTTCTTCAAATTGATGTGTTGGGATCCCAAGGTAGTGTGTAGATCTACTGCTTTGCAGATTATCACTACTACTGTTTAAGCCTACATTTTGTCATATTTGACATTATGATTGCACAACATTGTGCTCTCCCATGCATTTTACTAAGTCATGACATAAGACATTAGGAGTGAGTATCTACTGATTTCATCAAATTATACTCCCTAGTGCTACGAGATCTTCTCCCTTTCGGAGATTATCTTCCAGATGTCATACTTAGCAATTTGAAGTTCACACTAATGGTTTCAAGCTAACTTCTTGAAATAACCATCAATTTTGCAACAACAACAAAAATTCATTACAACACTGACCATGATGGTCTTTAATTTACTAATCGTAAATTAATTATCTCTGGTTTGCCCCTATAAGTAATCGATGGCTAAGTAATTTGAGGCTCTTGCCCTCAATGACCACAACTTACTTAAGCGGGTCATGGACATAAAGATCAGTCTTGCATCCCATGAGATAACGCGTGCAATCCAAGCCACGCCACCGGGACGCAAAGGACTTCAAGGGTAAAGGTTTGAAACTCACTTCAAACCTTCAACCTGACACCATCATGGAAGTTAGTTGTTTGCATGATGTTCTTCTAGAACCGAGCAATGAAATGACTATCCAGTTGTCATGGGACCCTATGAGCACGGAAAACATGAAGGTTGAATATGCATCAACCGACATGTTTGGAGACTACGTTTAGTCCCTCAATCTCCTTAGTGATCTATTTATTTATGTCCATTTCAGATGTTCTAATATGAACATGATTATTGTTGTCATCATATATTGTATATCATAATATATTGTATCCGCACTTTGATACAAATACATTTGTATGTATTCTATATATCTGACAGTGATTTTCATATTGAGAATCTTCATGTCTATATATAGATTTCTACGGGAGTCAATCTGATGAAAAATGATATGTGCCTTGTGGACATATGCACCACAAACTCTATACTCAGGGAAGTCCAATGTTTCCACTCTCATTGAGAGAAAGGAGATATTTTAAAGTCGCTAGACGCGATGTGGTATTTGTTGGCTCAACTCGAGTCATATTTACTATCCCTGTGGGTACTCGAGTAACATCGGGATGCTTTATTGCTTTACTATCCCTGTGGGTACCCTACTAAACTATGGAGGTATCCGTCAAAATAGTTTCTATAGCGAAACTTATGATGACAACAAAGAGAAATAACTTCTCTTTACCATATGCAACGGATATGGCGAGCACATTCCCTGTGTATCATCTGGATTGTACCACACATACGACGCAACCCGTAGCACATGTTGTGTATGAGATAGTTTTCCAGAGTGTCTTGTACATGACAAACTTGTCATACTCGCCTTGGTCATCGAGACATTGGGTTGAAACCGAAACTATCAGCAATTCCATTAGTTTATGATTATTATGATGCTAAATTCTAACAACATTTGGATTTTATGTGCACTACAAGTGACACGGGGAAGCTAATTTTAAGGCTCACACACCTTAAAGTCTACACTGAACCACTCAGACTCCTTGAATGCATCAAGTTGAGGTAAGTGGCTCTTCCCATCCATTAACTAGACTATTCAGGTATTCCATGGTTCTAAAAGACATATCTACACGATGGTCTTAACTATGTGCTTTATTCACACAAAACCATTGGCTCATTACCTGACATTGATTTCAAGCAAATCGAATGGATAACATTGCAGAATTCTCCTTGAGTGCCTTCTCTATGGCCCTTGGATTGAAGTTTAGCAATTTGTCCTAATGTCTAGATTCAAAATGGTTTGGTAGAATCCTATCCAAAGAGTTAAGCTCATTGCATTATCTTTACTTTGGAATTGCAACTTACCAACTTTACGTTGGAGTCATGCAGTTTTACACGCTCATGATAGAACTGCATAATATTATTCCCCTCTATCTTTGATATGTGGATATCTATCAAGTATTTCCTATCTGCGGTAATTTGGTTGCATACCGATATCACCACCCGGCATACATCATTGGCCCCTCAACATATAGTTGGGATCTATGTGAGGAATAACTGTATTTCCATCAATACCTCGAGCCCCTCGCATGGGGAGTTATTCAAGGCTAGTATGCTGATTCATGAGGAATATTTCTAGGCATTAGGGGGAGAATTCAAGTACCATAAAGAATGCCAGGAAGTTAGTGGAATGTTCAAGACATTTCTGCCTTAATTCCACGTACTCAAAGATCTGAACCATGCGTTCAGAAGGTTTGCAACACATTGCAAATAACTGCCAAATGCATTTACTGACTATAAAGGTGTCACACAATCCTACAGTCCTGCAAAAAAATTGCCTGAAAGAGTGAAGATACCAACCACTCCACTCCCCGTTCGAAGTAACAGGGGGAGATGTATGGCAAAAGTACACCAGGATTCAGCTTCTTGCAAGCAAGGATATCAAGGCCTCCAAATAAGTAAATGCAAGTCAACTTCACATTGACAGACACCTAATGGGTAGTATACACCCAGTGGATGGCAAACCTCCACCAACCTAGGTCATAGTGCACACAATGACCGGGACATCGGAATACCCGACTCAACCGCATTGGGAAATCGCGAGCAGTCACCATGGGTAACGATATTTCCATCAACTCTATATTGATATATAGATTCAGGAGAAACATATAACCGGAAGTCTACAATTGTCGACATACATTTCTCAACTAGATTGAAAAAAAAACTTTCAAGTGATTCAGATCCAAAGACCATGGCCATGGCAAAGTGTGAACAACACTCGGACTGATCTCAAGCAAAGGGTATAATCTAGGTAGAAATGATCTTGCTTGATAATGGGAAGGTATTCATAAGCAATACCTACACTAGTTTTCTTCTGGAAACAGAATTGAGAACAATGAGGTGGTGAAACAAAGAGCAAGTATTGTAGCACAAGGGTTCATATGCAGATACCCAACTATTCTCCAGAGGTGGAATCCCATTCCGATAACTTATATCATTGGCAGTTCAAAATCATCTATCTTTGCAGTTGATAGATGTAGTGATTACATATCCATGTAGATCACTAGATTCAGATATAGATGGTTCCCGGTGGAAGCTCAATTCTGAATCGAAGTACAAAATGCAACATACATTGTGTAAAATCAATAAGTCATATGACTTATTATTATCGTTGGTACATTTCGTAGAACCGACGTACTGAGTTCCTTATTCACAAGGATTACTCCTACAATGATGATTATCCATGTTTGTGTGTCTGCTATGACGACACATGTAATCATATAAATGACGGAGTTTAAAATGAAGGATTTGGGTAAACCAAAATACCGCTCGTTACGACAACTTGAGCACCTTCATTCATACATTATGGTATACTATATTGTCTATATCCATAATATATTGGAGAAATTCATTGTGGACAAATCTTATCCATCCATAACTCTGATGGTAGTTCATTCTCTAGACGTAGAGAAAGATCTATTTAGACCAAGAGATGATGGAAATGAGATATTGAGACTCAATGTTCCATAATGCCATTGGATCCACCAAACACAATTGGTTGGTACTCAAGAATATCTTTCGATAACTCCAAGGCATCAAACATCTTGTCCTGGTTTTCCAGTTTCACAGAAATGTGAACACCGATATCATTGGATACATCGATCAGATCCCCACTATGTCAGATCATAGACAAGCTTAGTGTTCCTACTAGGTGTGGTAGCCCCCTCATGAAGAGTCTTTGAAACAGACCTCATGGCTACATCCACCAACCATTATCTCAACGATAATGTTTCTTGTGTTGCCCGGATGCAAACAGGTTACATAATAAGCAATATCACTATATTGCATATCTTGCAAGTCAAATCATGCGACTGATTTATTCACCAGGTCTCTACCAACTTCTATGTTCCAGAAATGTGTTCATGGAATTGGTATATGACGACTTCGGAATATGCAAGAATCAGGGGGGGTATCTTCCTGAATTGTTCCTGTTAAAAGCATCATATTATACTCTTTTTCCCTTCATGAGTTTACTTTATAGGTTCTCAAAAAGGTTTTTAATGAGGTAATATCAACACAAGACCATATGTCATATTTTCTGTTTTCCCCACCGGGGTTTTTAAGAAAGTATATGTGACATATTTATTGTCCTCTAAACTCTATGAGTTTTCTTGTATTTAGTTAAAAGAGACAATAACCATTATATTTTGCATCATTTTCTCCTTATTTTCCAACTAGGTTTGAAGGAGTTTTAGCAACATATCAAACACCTATCTCCTCATATTTTTCCCACAGGGTTTTTGGAGGAGCTTTTTTTTCAAGATGATGATACTTACACTAACAAGCATGGATTAGGGGGAGTGTTAGGATTTAATTAATCCTATTAATCCCTGCTTTTTCTAACCGAGGCGGTTGCCTCACATCCCTTCGGTCGCATCCCTTCAGGGGCTATATATATGTGTAAATGACATCATCAATGAGAACAACGATTCACTTTTACTTCTCTGTCTCCCTCTCTCTCGTTTCTTTTCAACAGCAATGATGCGTAATTCAGATTTTTTTATTACCTTTGGGCTCTTTCAGAGTACTTATTTTAGTAAATTTTGCAATATCTTAACAAATGCATCAGTCCAAATTAAATCAACTATAACGTAGCCAGCATATTTCCCATCTAATTTTGATTTGCGAGCACGAAAAGAAGTCTTTATGTTGACCTGGTGAGTTAAGTGGCAAAAGCATTGGTCCTATGTGGTACAAAGACATTAATTATTGCACTCAGAATTTAGGAGTATGGAGCTAAGCAAAGTAAACACATGAATCATCTTAAACTAAATATATCATAATTTAGATAGCCACAGTGTCGGGGAAGCGACACCTATGGGATCACGTGGATCCCTTCTACGGTTTGGCAGGGAGGAGGGGTGCACGAAGAGCAGATCTAACGATCAACACGAGGGATTTTTACCCAGGTTCGGGCCGCTGAGAAGCGTAAAACCCTAGTCCTGCTTTGAGTGTATATTCAGTGTTCTTGAGCTTCGGCTAGCTGCTACGCATGCAAACTGGACCGGAAAGTAAAAAAAGTCCCTCCCTGTATCGCCTTGGGCCTCCTTTTATACCAAGGGGCTACCACAGTGGCGTACAGGCATACAGGAGGTGTAAAGTGCTACAGTGCATGTGCTTATCTCTGGCGTCTTAGGACAAGTGCATTAAATGCGCTGCTTACGTGCCCTCTAACTTTATCGGGGATGGAAATAGAGCCTTTACCATCCGTCGCCACCTCACCCCGTCCTGACACGCACCCAAGATGACGAGGCATGCAAATGCCAAGCTGACTGGCTAGCCGCTGCGCTGGAGCGGTGGCAGGATCTTCACGAAGATCTGCATGCCACCACGCAGGTGCTTGCCTGGTTGGCTGGCCAATCGCTGTGCCGGGACTGTGGCAGGGCGGCGGAGCCTTGTCGTGCGCGAGCCTTGCCGTGGCCTCGTAATCGTCCCCGACAAGAGTCTTGCCGGGGCCTCGCAGTCGTTCCCGGCAAGAACCTTGCTGGGAACTTCGCCTTCTGGTCTTCACGAAGATCTGCATGCTACTATGCATGTGCCCCTGAGTCTTGGTCTTGACGTTGTCGATGTGTTAGAGCTCTCAACCTCAAGGGTGGTGGTCTTGCTGAGGCTTCGCAAACCATCCCGGCAAGGAGCTTGCTGGGGCTCGCAAATCACCCCGGCAAGAATCTTTGCCGGGGGCTCAGCTTGTCTTCTGCTCTCTGATTACTGGCTCGGATGCCGCCTTGGTCATCTTGTATTTTGCCTCCAACTGCCCCCGCCAAGCCTCGCCATAGGTGCGGCTGCAACTGCCCGTGCACAAGTAAGGGGTACCAAAGGGCCCAAACTTTAGTACACCGACAGGAGCCCCCGGGCCTGGGCCATACACGAGTGCGAAGCGTCGTTGGGCCAGGCCCAAACAGTGCGTGGGCACGCGTGGCAGGGATTAACTGCTGTAATCATTTCGTCTGTTGCGCTTCCCCACGATCTGCATTGGGTGCGCGACGTGGGGGTCGTGCGTGGAACGGTCGCAGCACACCTGCGAAAACGCCTTCATATCGAACAGTAAAGAGGCAGCCCCACGCCTTCCCCATAAAAAGAGGAATCCGCAGGGGTGCTGCTCATTTACCCCCTTTGCCTTTCCCAATCTAGGAACCGCCATCTTCTTCTTCTTCCTCGAGCCCAGACCAGAGCTTCCTCCTCCGTCCGCCTCCGCGCCCTCACCACTCTCGATCCCCCGCCCTCCCTCGGCTGCAATGGCGCCCAAAACGAGCAAGGGCAAGGGAGTGTCCAAAGCGAGCGAGAGAGAAGAGGTGCCGGAGAGCGAGCTGGTGAAGATGAGGAAGGAGCACGTCGTCTTCGCCCCGACGCTCGACGTGCGCGCGCTCAGGGACCGGTACCTGTGCATGTGGGGGAGAGAGGCGACGGGGCATCCTACCACCCGTGTCATCCCTGCTTCTTGCGCCGTGCCTGCCCCAGATAAATTTCCTTTCTTCGTTGATTACTTCTATTGCGGTCTCTGCCCCCCATTTTCGGATTTCTTCATCAACATCATGTACACCTTCGGCTTCCATCTTTTGGATTTCACGCCGAACGCCGTGGCGTGTATGGCCATCTTCGCCCACCTCTGCGAGAACTTCTCCAGGGTGGTCCCCAATACGGCGCTCTTCCGCCACTACTTTGTCCCTCGCATCCAGCCAGGAGGGGCTCTTTCTGGCTGTGTCACCTGGATCCCAAGGGCATTGGCCAAGCATACGTACCCGGATGGGACCCACAAGGAAAAGTGGGACGAATGGCGGGGCAGGTGGTGCTGGATCGTGGAGAAGGACCCGCAGCCGTTCTGTATGCCCCGGCAGACGAAATTGGTCCGTGGCGGCAACTGGGGCGACCTCGATTCCCAAGACGCGAAGCTCACAGTCGCAACCACCCGAATTTATCGCCTCAAAGCCGCCGGGCTCACGCTCGAGATGGTTGGGGCCGACTTCCTCCGCCGCCGCATCGCCCCTTTGCATAACAAGGGAAGGCCAGCTTGGGAGTTCCGGAATGCGGCAGACATCATGAGGCTGCGCCCCGGCCTGAATCGCAACTTTACGGTGATGCAGCACGCGGCTATTTGCCAAAAGTTGTTCCAGCTCAAGGCCGACAAGACCGGCAAGCCGTTCAGGTTGCCGGCGGGGGTGATCCCCTTGTGCAACAACTCCGCCCTGACCTCAATCATCGCCATGATGCCGGTGTTCAGCGCCCATGGCCTTGATAATACCTGGGCCGAGCCAGAAGCGGAGCGGGTGCAGGAGTTCTTCGACAGCTTGTCAGAGAGGGCCGTCCGGGAAGAGACATAGCTCATTCGCCCCACCACCGATGAGGAGGTGGCGTACATCGCTAGCAGAGCGGAAGAGGCAGCCCTTGCCGAGGAGGCCGGCAGCGTCGGCTTTGTGGAAGACGAAGCCAGCGCAGAGGAGGATTTTGCTGAGCGGGGGGAGCCTGCCGGGGAACACAGCGGCACCGCTGCCGGGGGCCCCTCTGCAGGGGGGAGAGCCGAGGAGACGGCTGAAGAGGAAGCTGAAGAGGAGCCGCACGAGGAGCCCCCAGTCCCGGGGAAGAAGAGACGTGTCCTCCGGCGAGCCATCTCCGACGAGCCAGTCCAGCAGGCCTCTTCGCACGAAGAGGGCCCCGGCAAGGGAGCGGCCGGCAAGGACGTGCAACGGCAAGAGGCCCAGCCGCAACCTGTGCGCCATACGAGATGCTCGGCCGTGGCAGCAAAGGAAAAAGCGGTCGCTGCCTCCACCACGGCCAAGCGGCCCAGGACTCCATCCCCTCCCCCTCGCACGGGCACCATACCAGAGGTCGAATTCGACCTCTCCTCTTTCAGCCCGAGGAGGGAGGAGGGGCCAGAAGAAGAAGAAGTAGATGAGTAAGCATCTCGCCGCATTCTTCATCCCCTTAGCCTTTGTTTTGATTATCTTATCTCTTTTGATCTTGATTTGGTCTGCCCCTGCAGAGAAACAGATACGTTGGCACAGAGGATGGCGAAGAAGGCCAAGACCTCGACGGGCGACGAGCCCCCGGCAAGCACTTCAAGCGCGCCGGAGACGATCACGATCAGCCCGGATCCTAGCCCATGACGCAGCCCCCGACTCAGCACCCATCGTGAACCCGTTACTCACTTTCCGTTGGCGAGTGTCAGGGTGTGTATCTTTACTGCTAACCTTGTCGGGTTCGTAGGAGAGGAACAGCGATAGGAGGAGCCGCTGAGGGCCACCCCCGACATGCCGCCCCCGTCAACCACACCGCCCAGGGGCGGGTCCCCGGCAAGGACCCCCACCGACGATCCCATTCGCGTGTGGGAAGAGCCGGTGAGCACAGGCGCCGGTAGCTCCATCCCGGCAACGAGCGTTGTCGGGGAGGGGACCGCCCCTCCACTGCTTGTCACAGGTAAACCGCCTGCTTCCTGGCCTTTGTCACTTTTCTAGTGCGATCTTTTTCTCTTTTTCTTATTGGCTTTGAGCTTCAATCTGGGTTTCATCTTGTTTCTTTTCCTTGGCTTTCAGATCCCTCCACGGTGGATCGAATGGATATCGACACCACCTTCGAGGAGACCGCCAAGGACGCCGCCGCCGAGGCCGCCAAGGTTGCTGCCGCCAAGGACGCGCATGAAGAAGCCGCCAAGGGGTCTGCTGGGGGGGTGGCAAGGAGACCGGCGACCATACTGACGGCATCCCTGCCGCAGGAGTGCCTAGCGCTACATCGGTCCCGGAGTCCTCTGGTGCCGGGGAGACAGTGGTCGAAGACCAACCGTCAACTTCCGAAGCCCCCACCTCAAGCAGGTACCTGAAGATAGGCGACGACCTGTTCGTCAGCATCCCGGGGGCGGCAAGCACCGGAGCGCCATCCGAGGGGGAGGTTTTTGATGAAGAAGTCATTGCTGCCGCCGGGCTCCAGGTTGTCGTCGAGACGAGCACCAGCAGCAGCAGTTCCAAGGAGGACCAGCTCCTCCAAGCTATGAGCAGCAACTTTCAGAAGCTCCAGGCACTTCACCGTGCCCGCAAGGAGAAACTGGTCTCCAGGATAGTAGTTGTTGACGTGGCAGATGCGGACTTCCAGAAGCGCGTCGAGCAGACACAAATCTGGTTTGCCGAGGCCCGGCAGGAGCTGAAGAGTAGCCAGGAGCAGCTGAACGAGTGTTGGAACGAGCTTCTCCTGAAGCAGTCCGATGTTGAGAAGGCCCAGGAGGAGGCCGCCGTACAGGCCGCCAAGGACGACGCCAATCTAAGGGGGCGCCGCGTCCTGCTCGACGCCCAAGAAGAGGACCTTGCCACTCGTGAAGAGGCGCTTACCGCCAAGCTCCGCGGCAAGGATGAAGAAATTGAGAAGCTTGTCGCACAGCGGACCTAGGAGCTGGAGCAGAGGCACAAGGACACACTCGACGCCCAGGTCCTGGATCACGCCAGCAAGTTGAAGGAGGCCGTCGATGCCACTGAAGCCGCGGAGACCACCAAGAATGAGCTGGCTGGGAAGGTGGAGAAGTTGGAGGCGGAGCTGGAGAAGCACCGCAAGGAGGTTTCGATGCTGAAGAGCGATAGAGACAAAACTGTCCACACCTTGGCGGAGCTGCAGGTCACCATATCTGACAAGACCAAACTGCTCTCCGAAGCCAAGGACTCTATTGCCGATCTGAATCTGAAGCTGACCACATTGAAGGAGTCCCTTGAGAGCAGCAGGACTCGTGAGAAGACCCTGGCTAAGGACCTCGAAGAGGAGAAGCAACTGCTTGAGAGGGCCGCTACCACCTATAATGACTATGAGAAAGGCGTGAAGATCTGGACTGAGCGCCTTGTTGATGTCGCAGAGAGGCTCACAGCACAACTATCCACCATGGGCCTGCCGACTTTCAGGTATTCCCACGAGGAGAGGGTGACTACGAGCGCCAGACTGACCATGTTCTTCGAGGCTGTCCTTGATGCCCTGAAGCTGCTCCACTCTAGCTGAGCAACCCAGCTGGCCAATGAATCCCGCAAGCTTTGCCGGGGCGTCCTTCTCAAGGTGCTCACCAAGGTGGCATATAGGAACCCCGGCCTCGACCTCAGCCAAGACAGCTTGCCGGCAGATGCGGACCGCAGGGCGCTTGAAGAGCTTGTCGCGCCCATCGTTAGCATGGTTGACCTAGTCAAGAGGGTGGAAGGGGAGCGCCAGGACTAGCCGCTTCTCTTTTCCTCGCTGCTATGAACTCGTGCCCAAGACAATTTATCTTAAGTTAGAACTGCGGCAACCATTGATGTAATATAACTTGCTGTGTTTTGGATTGAATGCATGCTATCTTCCTTGTTTGATCCCTCCTTGTATGGCATACACCCTACGCTTTTTTGGAAGGGTTTGCCGGTGCGCGCACCCTTGCCGCGAGCACTTTGAGGAACGGATCCTTAGCAGCCTGCTGGGGGTGTCGCTGCCGGCAAGACACCTTGCCGCTCTTAGTGCAGCCACTTGAACTGCTGAGCGGACTCGAAACAGAGCAAGGGCGCAACCAATTGCGACAAGGTTCCTTCGCGTGCAGGTTTTCCATACCAGAAACAAAACCATTCGAGGGAAATAACTTTACATTTAAAAGAAAATCACTCAAGGTTTCACAACTTAGCTTTTTTTTTGCTGTTGTGCTCTTTCCCGCAAGATGCCAGTTTGAATGTCGCCTGCTGGCGCCCACACTCTCTATCCCCCCCGGCAAACTTGTATGCGAGGGAACCTTCTGTCCTTTGAGAAAAAGAAAGAAGAGAAAATATGAACATGGAACCTTGGCGGTTCATCAGTACTTGCTGGAAACGAACGTAGTACAATATCCTGGATAGGCATGCATATAGATAAACATGGAAATCAACAAGAACTGTACATACTTAAACTTATTCAACTGCTCACAGGGCCTGCGCCTAGCTTTGTACATAGGGTTATATGCCTTGCCGGAAAGGCTAGTACAAAAGGGGGTTGCCGGGGGTCCCGGCAACCGCGCCTCATGGGTAAAACTTGCGAAGATGTTCGATATTCCAGGAGTTGCTCATTGGAATGCCATCTTCGGTCTCCAGGCGGACTGCGCCGGGCCTGGTGACTCGTATTACCCGATAAGGGCCTTCCCAATTTGGCGTCAACTTGTTGGAATTCTTGGCGGACTGAACGCGCCGAAGAACAAGGTCGCCTTCCTCAAGGCTTCGGGCATGAACCTTGCGGCTGTGGTAGCGGCGCAAGGCTTGCTGGTAGCGCGTGGTTCGCACAGCAGCCTGAAGACGATCTTCCTCAAGGAGCGTAGCATCATCTTGTTGTAACTGCTCTTGCTCAAGCTCATCATAAGCGAGCACTCGAGGTGACCCGTATATGAGTTCTGTGGGGAGAACTGCTTCCGCCCCGTATACCAGGGAGAAAGGTGTCTTGCCAGTGGCTCGATTTGGTGTCGTCCTGATTGACTAAAGGACCGCCGGCAACTCATCAATCCAGCGCCTTCCGCACTTGTGCAGCCTGTCGAAAGTTCTCATCTTGAGACCCCGCAGCACCTCAGCATGTGCCCTTTCCGCTTGGCCGTTGCTTCTTGGATGGCAACAGAAGCAAAACAGATTTTTGCTGCCAAGGTCTTGGATATACTGCATGACGGTGCGGCTCGTGAACTGTGTGCCGTTGTCGGTAATGACTCTGTTTGGCACACCAAAACCGCAAACTAATCCTTTGAAGAACTTGACGGCTGACTGTGCTGTCACCTTTCTCACTGCTTCCACTTCCGACCACTTTGTGAACTTGTCGATTGCGACGTACAAGTACTCAAAGCCCCCGACAGCACGGGGAAAGGGGCCCAATATGTCGAGCCCCCAGACCGAAAATGGCCAGGAAAGAGGGATCGTCTGAAGAGCTTGGGCTGGCTGATGAAGTTTCTTCGAATGGAACTGGCACGCTTCACACTTGGTTACTAGTGCAGTTGCATCCTGGAGGGCAGTGGGCCAAAAGAAACCTTGCCGAAACGCCTTGCCGACAAGAGCTCTTGATCCTATGTGAGAGCCACATATGCCTCCATGTATCTTTGCCAACAGCTCCAGTCCGTCCTCCTGAGGAATGCACTTCAATTTCACGCCGTTCGGTCTTCTTCTGTACAGGACATCGTCCACAAACTTGTACATGTTAGACCGACGGGCTACTTTCTCCGCTTCTTCCTGTTCCTCAGGGAGTTCCCCTGTTTGGAGGAACCGAACGATGTGCTGTGCCCATGCTGGAGCCTGGGGCTCAACGGCAAGGACTAAAGACATGTCTTCTGCCATGGGAGTAGTTGTCTCTACGACAAGGGCTTGAGGCCCTGCCGGAGCCTGTCGCCCCCCGGCAAGCTTGGCGTCGTCCCCGGCAACTTCCTTGCCGGCGGCTCCTGGGAGCTCGGCGGGAAAGTACTTGCTGGGGCTCAACTTCCTTCGCTTATTCTATCCTGCCGATGGTTCAATGGATGGCTGAGTCAGTTGGAGCACAAAAGTTCCTGGTTCCACAGGTAACTTGAGGGCAGCACGTTTTGACAGGTCATCAGCAATGCTGTTCTCTGCTCGAGGAACATGCTCTGCTTGCAGACCGTCAAAACGCTCCTCCAACTTCCTCACTTCATCTACATAGGCTTCCATCAGTGGGCTCTGATAATCTTTGTTGACTTGCTTGACGACAAGCTGCGAATCACCTCTGACGATGAGCTTCGTAATTCCAAGGTCTGCCGCGATCCTGAGACCGGCAAGCAATCCCTGATACTCCGCAGTGTTGTTTGTTGATCTCTCCCAGGGAAAGTGCATCTGGACCATGTACTTGAGGTGCTCTCCGGTGGGTGCAATAAGTAGCACACCGGCACCGGCGCCTTGCAGCGAGAAAGCCCCATCAAAGTACATAATCCAGTCGCGGCTCGTTTCCTTGCCGGGGAGAGTGGTCTCTTGAATTTCTTCGTCAGGCATTGAGGTCCATTCTGCAATGAATTCCGCCAAGGCTCTGCTCTGAATCGTTGAAGTGCTTTCAAACCTGAGACCAAAGCTTGACAGTTCCAACGCCCACTCTACAATCCTTCCGGTTGCGTCTGGGTTGTGCAAGATCCGTTGCAACGGGAAGCGAGTGATGACGGTGATCTCATGTGCCTGAAAGTAGTGGCGCAGCTTCCTCGAGGCCATAAGAAGGCCGAAGAGCAACTTCTGTACACCAGAGTATCTTGATCTAGCCCCCTGCAAAAGTGAGCTGACAAAATAAACTAGGTGCTGCACCATCTTCTTCTTCTGTGTCACTCCATTTGCTTGTGCAGATCCCGCCTTGCCGGCACCAGACTTTGCCGGGGGCCCTACCTTGCCGACACCAGGTCCTGCTGGGGGTCTTGCCTTGCCGGCACCAAACCCTGCCGGGGAGAGCTCCAGCTCGTCATCCGACGGTCTTGCCACTGCCGCTGCTTCTTCATCAACTTCTCTCTGCGCCACTAGTGCAGCACTGACCACTTGATTCATTGCCGCTAGATACAGCAACAACGGCTCTTGTGGCCTAGGCGCGACTAGTGTTGGCGTAGAGGAGAGGTACCTCTTCAAATCTTGCAGTGCTGCCTCCGCTTCCGGAGTCCATTTCATTGGACCTGGCTTTTTCAAGATCTTGAAAAAGGGCAGGGCGCGCTCAGCAGATTTGGAGATGAACCTGCTCAAAGCAGCAACACAGCCAGCAAGTCGACGTACATCTTTGACTCATCTTGGTGCTTCAATCTGCTCAATCGCCTTGATCTTGTCGTGGTTCACCTCGATCCCACGCTGAGACACAAAGAACCCGAGAAGCTTGCCGGATGGGACACCAAACACACACTTCTCAGGGTTGAGCTTGAGATTGATCTTGCGTAAATTTGCAAATGTTTCTTCTAGATCTTGTATGAGCGTTGCCCTGTCCTTGGTTTTGACCACTATGTCATCCATATAAGCTTCCATATTTCTATGTAGCTGAGGCTCAAAACCAATTTGGACTGCTCTCGCAAACGTTGAACCAGCGCTTTTCAACCCGAAAGGCATTCGTATAAAACAATACGTACCACATGGGGTGATAAACGTGGTTTTCTCTTCATCTTCCTTCGTCATGAAGATTTGATGGTATCCTGAGTAGGCGTCAAGGAACGACAGCAAGTCGCACCCGGCAGTGGAGTCCATGATCTGGTCGATGCATGGCAAGGGGAAAGGATCCTTTGGACAGGCTTTATTGATGTCTGTATAGTCAATGCACAGCCTCCATTTCCCGTTTGCCTTGCGCACCACCACCGGATTGGCCAACCATGTTGGGTGGAGCACTCCTCTGACCAAGCCTGCTGCTTCTAACTTCCTAATTTCTTCAATGATGAACTCTTGCCGCTCCAAAGCTTGCTTCCTGACCTTCTGCTTGACGGGCTGCGCATGAGGACAGACAACAAGATGGTGCTCAATCACCTCCCTGGGAACGCCGGGGATGTCAGATGCTTGCCATGCAAACACATCGACATTCGCTCGCAGGAAGGCGATGAGCGCGCCTTCCTATTTGCTGTCGAGGGTGGAGCTTATAGTAAAATCCCCGCCCGTGCCATCCTCCTTGACGGGAACCTTCTTAGTTTCTGGTGGTGCTGCCTTGGATTTCTTGCTCTTACCGGTGGAGCTCTCTGGCACGTCCTCAACGGGAGCGCAACACTCCGAAGAGGCGCGCTTGCCGGAGTGGGTGCAAGAGGTCTTGCCGGAAGAGGTCTTGCCGGGAGAGGTCTTGCTAGCCTTCTTTCCTCCCGGAGCTTCAGCGGCAGGAGCAAGTGCCTTGGCGGTAGTTGCTGCAACTACCTCTCGGTAGAGTTGGTCAGCGCAGATGAGCGCGTCTTTCTTGTCGGAGTGGACGGTGATGATGCTCATTGGCCCGGGCATCTTCAACGTATTGTAAGCGTAATGTGATGCCGCCATGAACTTGGCCAGCGCCGGGCGGCCGAGGATCCCATTATAGGGTAAGGTGATCTTGGCGACATCAAAAACGATCTTCTCCGTCCTATAGTTCAGCTCTCCACCAAATGTAATTGGTAGCGTAATCTTGCCCTTTGGCTGACTCCTTCCTGGGTTGACCCCTTGAAACGTGCCCGTCTCTTCGAGATCTCCATCAGGAATTTGCAGCCTCTTGATCACAGTGGGCGAGATCAAGTTCAGACCGGCCCCACCGTCAACTAACACTTTTGTCACCTTGAGGTTGCGTATCGTTGGTGAAACCAACAATGGCAAACACCCGACCGCCATTGTGCGATCAGGGTGATCCTCAGTGTCAAAAATGATAGGCGTGTTGGACCATTTCAGCGGCTTCTGGGCATCGAACGATGGCTCTGCCGCATTGATCTCACGCGCCCACTATTTCAGTTGGCGGTGAGAGGCATGCAACGAGGCGCCACCGTCGACGCACATGGCCTCTATAGCTTTCTGGAACTCGTGCTCGCTGGACTCGTCGTCCTCATCATGATCATCATCTCCTTCTTTCTTGTCGCAGCCCCGAGCAGGCCTCTTTGGTTTCTTATCCTTGCCGCGGTGACTCCCTCGGCCGCCACGCTTCTTGCCGGACCCCTCAGCACCGTCTTGGCCCTTCTCCTTGTCTCGCCTTTCATACTCAACTTTTTGCTTCTCTACAAGCTGCTCAACTTGCCGGTAGTTGTGGATGTCATGGCCCTTGGTGCGATGGATCTTGTAATACTGCTTGTCGGAGCCCTCTAGCTTGTCAGCAGCCGCCAAGGCCTGGCAAGAGGCTCACCCGGCAACCTCCTTGCCGGGGTCGTCAACCTTGGCCTTCTTGGCGGTGCCGTGGTTGCCGGATTCCTCGACGGCAAGCACGGTTTTACCCTTGCGCTTCCTGTTGCGCCGTCGGCCCTTCTTTGCCGGGGCGGCGACATCTTCATCTGCGGAGTCACTTTCTGCGCTGGCATCTTCACCGGGATACTTCCTTCCTTCTTCATCCCGAGCACATCTATCGGCCAAAACATAAAGCTCGGCAACATCTCTAACCTTGTTCATTGCCAGCTCTTCACGCATCTTGCGGTTCCGCACATTCTGATGAAATGCGCTGATAACGGCGGCAGGATGAACATCCGGGATGTTGTACTGCACACGGCTGAACCTCTGTATATATTTGCGCAAGCATTCGCCATCTTTCTGGGGGATGATATGCAAATCACTTGCCTGGCCAGGAGCTTGGTGGCCTCCAGTAAAGGCGCCAACAAACTCGTGACACAGATCCGACCAAGAAGAGATGGAATCCTCTGGCAGGTGCATCAACCACGACCTGACATTGGGCTTGAGTACCAACGGGAAGTAGTTGGCGAGTACCTTGTCGTCTCGAGCCCCGGCAGCTTGCATTGCAATGGTATAGATGCTCAGGAACTCCGACGGGTGAGTCTTGCCGTCGTATTTCTCTCTGACCTCAGGCTTGAACGTGCGGTGAGTGGGCCACTGGAATCGCCGCAGCCCACGGGTAAAAGCTGGACAACCCACCTCGTAAGGTAAGTTACAAGAATCCCCCGGTGCAGGCCGATCTACAGTGGGGCCTGCGCGCCTATCAGACTGATGGCGCGCTTCCCGTCGCCGCTCGATAGTGGTTCGAGCGTCTTCCTTGACTCGCTCTTGAAGAACTTGACGTTGATCGCGACGGGCTCGTGGGTCGGACGACGCTGTGGAACCGTTGTCACAGGCCTCGACCCGACGAGCCGGCGGCTGCTGTTGCTGCCGTGGAGGAGGAGAGTGCACCGTGGTCGCAGCACCCCCGGTCCTTCCGCCATTGGCATGCACTGGCTCGACAGAGCGCCAGCACGAGGGCCCCGCCTGCTACGGTCCATCTTTATTGGCGAAGCCGACGAGGCTCCGAATGGTAGCTCTCCACTCATCGAGCTTCTCCGCAGCAGGAGGGAAATCCAGAAGTAACTGTACGCGCACCAACACTTCTGTTGGCATGGGCGGCGGCGACAGCTGCGTGGATCATGAAGCGCTCTGACTTCTAACCACATTAGAAGGAGCTCTATCACGGCCCCGCGGCCGCGTGCCGTTTCCGCCAGCGTCTTGGCATGCATGCTGGCCCGGCGCATCTCGAGAATGATGCAAAGGGGTCTTTCCATGGGAACGCTCGTGATCACCCACGCCACGACGCTGCTCATCGCGCACGACCTGGGAAGGCCGCGACGCATGCGCCGGCGGGGGCATCTTGGAGGTCGTCCTTCCGCCCCTGGGGTTCGCCGCGCCGCTCGTAGACAGCACGGCTCCGTCCTTGGACCTGGCGACGTGCGGGTCATCGCCGCTCGCGTGGCTCTGATCGCTGGGGCGTCGTGGAAGCCCGTGGCCTCCACCCACGTCCATCCCATCGTCCGTCCGCGCTGGTGCCGGCAGATCGACCGGAATGAACCAATCGCCACAATGCTCTTTCTCTTTGGAGACATGACGATGAAGATGTTGAAGAAGTCGACGCGCTGACACCTAGATCAGGTTCGTACAACTTCTCTCCCCCTACCTGGCGCGCCAAAGATGTCGGGGAAACGACACCTATGGGATCACATGGTATATGACGTGAGCTTTGTCGAGTTTCTCCATCCAGGCCGAGTTCCAGGCACGCTTGTCCTTGTTGTAGGAATCCTTCATGTCTCTGTAGTATGGGTCAATGATGGCCTCGGCGAGGTGAACCAGTGAGTCCTTCTCATGCTTCTTGCTGCCCCAGATCTTGTATTGGCCCTGGATGTTGACAAGATTCTGGCAGGTGATGCCCGAATTCTTGAGCACATTTACATCGTTGGTGATGTCCACCGTAGCGAACATGTAGTGGGGGGCTGTTGACAAACCTGGCAAAATGCTCGCAAGGCCTTGTGGCCAGGCAGTAGTGGTAGACGAGGATGTGATTGCGCATGCACATCTGGGCGACGACGACCTTGGGACGAGACCCGGCACGAGCGCGGGTGTACTCGAGGTCGAACCCGACCACGATGTACTTTTCCTCAGCAAGCAACAACTCCATGATGTGGATGGAGTGCTCCACCCAGACCGGGTTGTTGGTGTACACCACCAAGAGCTCCGTGAACCTTCTATGGGTGTCCACCACGACATGCATGGTGAACTGCTGCTCGTCATCGGCAGCCGCTCGGAGTGCCATTGGAGCCTCGCAGGATACCCTCTAAGAATTTTGTCGTGGTGGGTGTGCTTCTTGCAATACTGGAGCCCGATCAAAAGGTTGAAGAGACACAAGGGTTAAATGGCCGCTGTAATAAATGGGGGCCGCCGGCCTGTAATGGTCACGTCTTGTCACCGCGTTCATAGAGGAGAATTCCAGTGCACGCTTGAGCACCCCACACGCATTTCGTTTGACCACGCGTGGGCTCGAAGAGGCGCCAAATGTATCGTTGGTGAGCCTGTTCCCGCGCAACTGCGCAAGCTTCCCGTCTGACTAGTTTGGCCACGTGTCGACTAGAAGAGGGGCAAATCATGGGCGTTTATTGGCAAAAAGTTTTGCAAAATGAAGTGTGTGGAATGACTTCAATCATAAGTTTACCCATGGGTGATGAGGTCAAAGTTACACAAAAGGGTGATGATGGACACTCGAGTGCGATAATTAATTCTGCCCTCTATAGGGCACATGATTGAAGAAACCAACTGTGTGCAATAATGTCGAAGATGGCAGTCGAGTTAGCTATACAGATTGTTTGCGATGAGATAGACAAGGGCAACATTTTCGAGAATGGTTAATAAAATCTAAGTCCATTGCATATTAAGGTCAAAATAGTACTACCAATATACGAGTCTCATACGATGCCATTTCAACGATTGTACCACAAAAGCCTGAAATATTACAAGGTTCAAATTCCAGAGTTATATGGCTCAAATTCGAAGATTACAAGGTTCAAACATATATTAGAAATGAAATTCAGCTCATTCGGCTGCAAACGCCCGCGCTGATCAGCTGAACATGGATATAAGAGAGGTTCAAACTAATATTACCACTTGTAAGGCTACTTTCGAAACCTCATCATTTTTGCAAAGGGATCAGCCACTGAGAAGTCATGTATGGGGTCGACACAATGACTTTCGATTACTCTGTCAGTTGAAGTTCCAAAATGAAATTCGCCTTTTTTGGAGCCTTTTCCATTCCGCCGCAGCCGCCGGCGTTGATCAACAAACCATTCAGTTTTGCGAAATAAATGTAGGGCAAGTCTCATTACCTTTAGCACCTTTGCTCTGACAACAAAGAACCTGGCGAATATAATCTCCGGTAAGGTCCCTCGGTAGGAATTCAAAGTAATTTCTGAGAGATGCAGATCTAGGCATTCGATGTGATTGTTATATTGTATCACATTACCCACCACCGGGCCTAATCTTATCTGCAAAACAAGAGAACATATTAGTGCCTACATGCAGTTTTGAGCACTACTACTGGCCTATTTGGTTTGCAGGATTTGTAAAATGCACTAACGTGCCATCTTTGATCTGACATGATTAACATGGGTATTTGATTACAATCTAGAAAAATGTAGCCTTCTTCACAAGAGGTTGGAGTGGATGAAAAATTCCCTAAGAAAACTAGTATAGATGAATCCAAAAGGAGAAATGCTTATGGTTTGTAACCATATGAATCAAGCAACCAATATGGGGGGAAACATGTATGTACTAAAATCCTCCAAAATTCCTTCAGAAATCGTAGTACATTGTCATTGTAAACTTGGGAAAAGGTGCCAAAAATTGAACTCCCTTATGGTTAACATTTAACTGGAAAGGAACATCACCTCGATATATAGCTTCTCTAGGCACGGAAAGCATCTCAGGAAACTGACAACTTGGTCTAGGTTGGGGCCGATAGATTCTAGTGCCAACACCTTCACTGCGCAGATTCGGGGTCAAGCTTGTCGAAATCATTTGCTGGATGACAGACAAACATACATCTTCAAAATTAGAAATAATGTTAATTTTGAGAAGGAGAGGTAGAAGACGACCGTTGTACCTGAATGGGTGTGGATCCAATAACAAGTTCAAAGTATTTGACAGACAAGTAGCCCACCACTGTCAATTTCGGCGCAGAAATGACATTGATTCTTGTTGGACCTTGTTGATCAACTACAAGTAATCTCTCAAGTGAAGGTGTGTCCTCAATGACCATAGTGTGGCACACCTTTTGTGATCTCTTGTTGCAGCACTAGCAACACACATAAATAGTCTAGAGAGTCATGGAGGTGATGTGGAAGCTACTCAACCCATTGACTGCCTAAAGACGAAGGTACTCGAGTGCAGTACAGCCGCGGAGCGCTCCATGTCATCCTTTGGGATGCAGATGACGACGAGATCGAGGTGCTTTAGTCGTGGTAGAAAAAGAGCGGGCTCGTCATTAAGGGGGGATGGCAGTTCATGAACTTGGCGAGGCGCAGCGTGGGCGCGGGGCAGAGCGCAGACGTTGGCAGCGAGCACATATGCCCATCATTAAAAGTGAGCTCCTCGAGCTGATCTAGGGCGGGGGATCGGAACCACTCGTCAAGCTTGCCTCGGTCCTTGCTGTTGGAACGGAACTTGCCCGTGCTAAGGCCTCTGATTGGGCCATGGTGACTGCCGAGGATCTAGGACAACGCGTCCATGCTTTTGTGATAGCCATGGCAGAGCTTGTGGGCATCGATGAGGTCGAGAGGGGTGGAGTGCCATCGGGGGCGCCACCGCCGGGAAAGGACGATTGTCCGCGCCCCATATTTGATTGGGAGGAGGGAGATGATGACTATCAACATATCATCGGGGAGGCTGCTGATGAAGTTTAGGCTTGCTGGAGTCGCTTGCGGTTCTTGCTCGACCCGCCTCTGCTTGTTGGCAGCCTCGTTCTCCACCTCCGGAGTCTCCTCGTCAGCGACGCTTTCTGATAGAAGTGCGAGTATAGGGAATATTTAGTTAAAACAGGGCAAAAGAAAAGTGTATTGGTAACTAGAAGTTAGTAGGTAGGAATAGAGTAAGAAAATGGAATAACAATTGGTTGCTTAAATACTACACAATTCCTTTGATATTGTTGGGTAAGTCAACTTGCAGATACTTTAAAAGAACACTTACTTCGAACAAACTCTGGACGGATGATATCTTTGGGGAAGTTAGCATATATCTCATGACCAGGCTCTTTTATGTGCAGTGCAATTTTAGTGCCAGCTTTCAGTACATAAAACTTAGAAATTTCTATCCAAAGGCCCGTGCCAAAATAGGAGTGACCACGTTCATCAAGTCTTACAGAAGCAACGATTGTAAATCCATGGTTTGTGTTCAGTGTGACATCCCTACAGTCTTGAGTTATGTAAAGGGCAGGATTGTGTACTATAGATGCTATTGCATAGCAAGGGATGTGCTGCAGAAAATGGTAGGATTGTTAAAGAATATGGTAACATGCAAATATGGGCGAATTTGAAAGAATAGTACAACAGTTGAAATCAAAGGACAAAAAACTATAATTAAACAGATAGTGTAACCATGATGTCATGGAAATATGAGAGTAATCGAAAGAACAATGCATCATTAATTTGCCTAATATAGAAAGAAGAGGAAAAAATCCCCTTTGACGTATATGCTGCATGTGGCACCTTTTATCCAAATGTAGGAATATACAGTATATGTTTAGGAAAGTAGGCCATGCGAACCGATGTAGGGTGAGATTGAACATACCGTGTGCATCCTAAAATAATCTGGTATGGTGAGATGGAACTCCACGGATGTTTGGCCGAGGCCGCAAAGTCCTGATGTGTCCACGCACTGTACACTCTATGAATGAAAGAAAACCCTCAAATCAGCTCGAATAAAAATGAATTCATGGTGATTTCGGCTGGGTGATTAAAGGAGGCAGATGAACTGGGATAGGAGATGAGAGAATATCTCAGTAAATTAGTTACCTTGTTGTCCATGAGAAAAAACCCTCAATACCGCGGATTCCCCAATCGGGCAGATCTGGGTCGATAGCGAGCAGCGTTGAGAAAGTTGATGGCGATAGGCGGCGGCAAGCAGAAGTGGTGAAATGCGGTGGGGTTTGCCGGTAGCCTGGTGGCGGTGACAGGCGTCGAGCTAAGTGGTTGCCGCGGTGATAGGCGGTGCCATGCAGATTCGCGGAGGAGCTTGTGCAGGTGTGAATGGGGACCGGAGGGGGTGGCGGGCGGGGTGAGGGTTTTTGTGACGTGGGGATTGTGAGGGTTTTCTTTTTTCCTTTTTGAATTGGGTGGTGAGGGTTTTCTGTCCCACAAAGAGTTTCGGAGGCAATGGTTTGCTAGAGATAACCGTGTGTGATTGACGTAACTGGGAAAATGAAAGTCATTGCACATGGTTCCAATTTGGGAAAATAACTATGTTTCAGGGTGGTTCCACTTTTCCTTCATCGGTTGAAACTGAAATATTTACCCACGTTAAACATTCACCCTAGTATGCATAAACCCTAGTATGCATAAAATTCCATCAACTGAACTGATTGCATCCATATCCCACATTTAGACATAAGTAAACATAGGTTAAACATACTCATGCATAGATAATAAGCGGACACAAGCATAGTTCAACCATCATTAAGCATACTCTAGCACATTTATAATTAAGACACTACATAGCCATACATAGTTCAACCCCACATCTCATCTCATCTGCCGCCACGATCGTGAAGCTTCTCCAGGTACTCAGCGTGCGCGGCGTGCACCACCCTGCGAGAATACTTCTGCCTGAAGGAGCCAACGACTCATCCTCTTGCATGTGCCAGAACACTTTCATACGCATCATGAAGCTTTTGGTTGCAAAATGGGCATCGAAAGCCCCAGTTCCAGGTCCTGATATGCTTGTTATGAATTCCCGCGCAAAGCTCCCTGAGGATTTGCCTCTTGTACCTCCTCTGTCCATCTTCATCCTCGCTGTCGACATCGTCAGATAGCACCTATACATATAGTAAAAAAATGTGGCGTCAAATTTGGAATACAAACTAATCTCTAGCGAACATTTGGCAGTTGCCAAAATTTGGCATCAAATCAGTTTTTACATGCCGTAAAGTAGGATTAGGAATTTATGGATTTTATGGCTATTTTTTAGACATATCCCAAGATTATGGTTCGATTTTTAAGCACAGTCGTCTATGTACAGACCAATCTTAAAAAAATGGCACAAACATATATGTAGGTCATTCAAAATCAATTGTTAAGACCTGGCTAGGAATTATTAGCACGAACACTAACCCTAGTCGGATTATTAGCAGAAATCATTTCTACAGATGAAACAACTAATCACTTATCATTTGTACCATTCAAACAATCAATACACTACACGGATCTAACAAAACTTACTCAGATTTCATGGATTGAGAGAACGTAACCATAGGATTTCTATTCCAAAAAGGGGAAGGCAGGAGTAACCAGAGAAACCCTAGGATATTTGGCACATAAATGGGTATAGATGACTAACTGGTTGTCCATCGTCATCAGATTCATCATCGGAGTCGGTGTGGACCTCCGGCTCCGGCTGTGGAACTACGACGCCGTCGACGACGTCAAGGTGCAGCAAGACCTCGTCGGCGGTGATGGCAACCTCTGTCTCCATCTTGACACCGTGCTCTGGTCCTTCAGCAGCCCCGGCATCACCACTCCCTCCGATGGGGCGCTTTGGCGGCATCCTCATACACTGACGAGGGTGAGGACTGAGAGCGACGTCAAGGATGCAGGCGAAGAGAGAGGATTGTGTGTGTGGCGAGGATGGGGGGTGTGGCCGCTCGGGCGCGCGATTAATATGGAGTAGTGGAAGAGAGGCGGGTGGCGGTCAAACCGTTGGCTCGCCTCCCGATGAGCCTACGCAGTGGACTGCTGGCATGCCTACTGTCATTTCACACGGCTACTCGCATGCCTCCCGATGACACTGCACAGCAAGCACGCCTTCCATCAGATTCACACACCTGCACGCACGCCTCCCGATCTGCCTGCGCGGCGGACTGCTCGCATGCGTCCCATCAACTCACACCTGCTCGGATGGCACAAGGGACGCGTGGCGGCACATATATTGTTTTTCTATTTTGATGATTAATGCTGCCACTTTATTGCTTAACCAAAGCATGACACGTATCCATTGTTGGTCTAACGCCCATGGTTCAAATAAATAATCCGTTTGCGATATTGGTTCCCAATTATTAATAATCTCCCGTTTGTAAGAAGATAAATTTACATCAAAAGTTGTCTCAAATTTGACAAAAAGTACAATACCACTGTGTATTTGTGTCCATATGACAACACGATAAGTTTCATGAATTTCAAATAAGTTTTGGATGTACTAGATTTTAAAAATCAAGATTCTCAAAGTGTGAAATTTCTTGCACGGGGAGTACACATGCACCCAGTGACACACATGTGTTTTTCCAATCCATTTAGGTACACTGTCATGTGTGCATGTAGCTCAAATTTGATTTTTGCACATTATACCCCTAGAAAATCAATCAATGTACTAAAACGTCTTAATGATCTCTGTTTTTTTTTCAAAATTAAAACGTCCCTCCTTTGGTAACATATGTTCACAGCGGAAAAATTTAACATGCCTCGTAGTTGCGGTGGATGCGTGGTGTGTGTGTGTGCGTGTGGGGTGGTGGTGGTGGGGGGGGGGGTCTGGCAGTACACTACGAGTCGTGAGCCACCATGTGGGTTGGCCGTTTTGTGAGGCAGGTGCCACATCAAAGTCGTGAATTCATTAATTAAAATTTTACACAACCCTTTCATACATACATGTTTGGGCCACATGAAGTTGGTGGTTGTCCTACACGACACTCACTCGCGTGTGACGCTTTCTGTAGGCCCGCGAGGTCATCGTCCATCACTTCGACCTACAACCGACAGAGAGGTTAATTTGACCAGCAAGGTTGATTCTTTTTTGTTTGTGTTACGGTGGGAGTATATAGTACACGTCGAAGAGGTGGGAGGGGACCGGCATATATACTACGTACACGTCCATGAACACACCTCACTCAGTGTCGGGACTTTTCGGTTTTAGAGGCACGTGCCACATCAAAGTTGTGCATTGGCAATTCAAACATCACACAACACCTCTTTGGGCCACATGCATGCAGGCGGTGGTTATCCTAGGACACTCACGTGTGACGCTTCCATCTATGGGCCCGTGAGGTCGTCGTCCTTGCATGCATCACTTTGACCTACATCGGGAGAGGTTAATTAATTTCACCATCAAGGAGGATTCTTTTTGGTTTGTATTACGGTAGGAGCATATAGTATGCATCGAAAAGGGGGAAGGGGACCAACATATATAGTACACTTCATGAACCTCGCTCTGTGTGGGGACTTTATGGTTTTCGAGGCATGTCCCACATCAAAGTTGTGCATTTTGGGTATTCAAACATGACAACCACACACACCTCCATACATATGTTTGGCCCACATGCAAAGCGATGGTGGTTGTCCTATGGCACCCACTCACTCGGTTATCAATGATATGGATGCTTTCCATCTGTGGGCCCGCTTGGTCCATCACTACTTTGGTCGACAACGAGAGAGGTTAATTTGACTTAGGAGGGCATTGTTTTTTGGTTTGTATTACGGTATATAGGTCATGCTCTGGGATGACATGATATAGTTTGAGCACACATGCATGTGTACGCATGAATCCCTCCCACTGAGTCGAAGTGGGCAGCGGGGGGAGGGGTAGTACCACGACATGTCATGAACCGATCTCGCTCTGTGTGGGGACTGTATGATTTTCGACTCACGCGCGTATCAATGTTGTGCATGGTATTCAAACATGCACGCATCACCTCCATACATACATATGTATGCAGTGGTTGTCTTCAAACGGTACTCTCCCTCACGTGGTTATCGGTGACAAGCCTATATATTCGTGGGCACGCATGGACATCCATGATCACTTTGACCGATGATACGTCTGCGTCGTATCTACTTTTCCTAATGCTTTTCCTCTTGTTTTGGACTCTAATTTGCACGATTTGAATGAAACTAACCCGGACTGATGCTGTTTTAAGCAGAACTACCATGGTGTTGTTTTTGTGCAGATATAAAAGTTCTCGGATTAGAATGAAACTTCTTGGAGAATTTTTATATAATAAAATAAAAATACTGGAGCCAAGAACCACCGGAGGGGGGCCCCTGGGTGAGCACAACCCACCAGGGCGCCCCCCCTCAGGCGAACCCAGGTGGGTTGTGCCCACCTAATGGACCCGCAGACCTTGATTCCAACGCTATAAAATCCTATTTTTTCAGAAAAAATTAGGGAGGAAGAATTATCTCGTTTCGTGATATGGAGCCGCCGCCACCTCCTGTTCTTCATCGGGAGGCCAGATCTGGCTTCCGTTTTGAGCTCTGGAGACGGGGATCTCCAATCTTCATCATCACCAACCCTCCTTCATCGCCAATTCCATGATGCTCCCCACCGGGAGTGAGTAATTCCTTCATAGGCTCGCTGGTCGGTTAGGAGTTGGATGAGATTCATCATGTAATTGAGTTAGTTTTGTTAGGGCCTGATCCCTAGTATCCATTATGTTCTGAGATTGATGTTGCTATGACTTTGCCATGCTTAATGCTTGTCACTTTGGGCCCGGGTGCCATGATTTCAGATCTGAACCGTTTATGTTATCACCATTATATCTATGTTCTAGATCCGATCTTGCAAGTTATAGTCACCTACTACGTGTTATGATCCACAAACCCCGGAGTGACAATAGTCGGGATACTTTCCGGTGATGACCGTAGTTTGAGGAGTTCATGTATTCACTATGTGCTAATGCTTTGTTCCGGTTCTCTATTAAAAGGAGGCCTTAATATCCCTTAGTTTCCTTATGGACCCTGCTGCCACGGGAGGGTAGGACAAAAGATGTCATGCAAGTTCTTTCCATAAGCACGTATGACTATTTACGGAATACATGCCTACATTATATTTATGAACTGGAGCTAGTGCCGTATCGCCCTAGGTTATGATTGTTATATGATGAATATCATCCAATGAATTCACAGATCCAATGCCTACGAATTTTCCATATATTGATCTTGCTAAGTTACTACTGTTGCTGCTACTATTACACTTGCTACAAAATCACTGCTATCATTGTTACCGTTACTGTTACCGTTACTACTGCTATCAAAACAATCATACTACTTTGCTACTGATCACTTTGCTGCAGATAATTAATCTCGATGTGTGGTTGAATTGACAACTCAGCTGCTAATACTTGCAAATATTCTTTGGCTCCCCTTGTGTCGAATCAATAAATTTGGGTTGAATACTCTACCTTCAAAAACTTTTACGATCCCCTATACTTGTGGGTTATCAAGACCTTTTTCTGGCGCCGTTGCCGGGGAGCATAGCTATATTTGTTGAGTCACTTGGGATTATTATCAATTTTTCACTATGAAGAATCTGAAGGATACCAAGACTAAAATATTTCCCTCTAAGACGAGGGGAGGTAAGGAACGCCATCTAGCTCTGCACTTGATTCACCTTCTATTTTGAGTAGACTTGCAACACCACCACATGCTATTAATCCTGATATGTCGCAAGTTATTGATGATGCTACTTCTATGAATGCTACTCATGATGATGCTAGTACCTTGCTTGATGATGGTGTGCAACTAGGTGATTTTCTTAATGAACAAATTGCTAGAGCTAAAGATATTGAGAATGCTGAAACTGATGAAGTACTTGAAACTGAAAATCTTGAAACACCTATTAGGCCTAGCTCTCCTAGATATGAATTGCCTAAGGTACCTGAAGGTTATGTTATGGATGAGGAGACAGCTAGAGATTTTCTTGCTTGCAATGATAGAGATGATCTTAAGAAATTATTATGCAAACTGAAGGAGAAATCCTTGAATGCTAGAATGAAGTGTGATCCTAAGTTTGCTACTTCACCTATCTTTCTTGATGATAAGGATTATGAATTCTCTGTCGACCCAGAGTTAATTACTTTGGTTAAATCTGATCCTTTCCATGGTTATGAAACTGAAACTGTTGTGGCACATATTACTAAGCTGAATGATATAGCCACCCTATTTGCTCATGATGAGAAAATTCGCTACTATTATATTCTCAAATTATTTCCATTCTCATTAAAGGGTGATGCTAAGACTTGGTACAATACTCTTGCTCTTGGTTGTGTGCATAGTCCCCAGGATATGATTTGCTACTTCTCTGAAAATATTTTCCTGCTCATAAGAAACAAGCTGTCTTACAGGAAATATTTAACTTTGTGCAAATTGAAGAAGAGAGTCTCCCACAAGCTTGGGGGAGGCTTCTCCAATTGCTAAATGCTTTGCCTGATCATCCTCTTAAGAAATATAAAATACTTGATATCTTCTATAATGGACTAACCGATGCTTCTAGGGACTTCCTAGATAGTTGTGCTGGTTGTGTTTTCAAGGAACGAACTGTTGACCAAGCTGAGGAATTATTGAATAATATATTGAAAAATTATGATGATTGGACTCTTCCTGAACCACCGCATAAACCCACTCCGAAAAATAGGGGTATCTTATATCTCAGTCCAGAAGATATGCAAGAGGCAAAGAAATCTATAAAAGAAAAAGGTATTAAAGCTGAGGATGTCAAAAATTTACCTCCTATTGAAGAAATACATGGGCTTGATACACCACCACCCAAGGTGGTAGAGGTAAATTCTTTAATGAAATTTAATGATAATGACGATCCTTATAATATGCATCCTAGTCAATGCCTTCATGAGTTTGATAACTATATTAGAAAACAAGATCACTTCAATGCAAATGTTATGAAACAATTGAAATACAATTCTGATATGATTGCTCGCTTGAGTGACTTGTTATTTAGAATCTCCAATGATGTTAGAGGTGTAGGAAAACATGCCTCTATGGGTCAAACTCAACTAGAACAAGTTGCTAAATCTCAAAGAGAATTGCTTGATGAAATGAATAATAATATCAATGATCATGCTGTTAGAGTAATGACTAGAGGAGGTAGAATGACTCAGGAACCACTTTATCCTGAGGGACACCCTAAAAGAATTGAACAAGACTCTCAAAGAAATAACACTGATGCACCTAGTCCTTCTAAGAAGAAGAAGAAAAAGAAAAATGATAGGACTTTGCATGCCTCTAGTGAACCTGTAATAGAGAAACCTCCTGATAATGATAATGATGTTTCTATCTCTGATGCTGAAACTCAATCTGGTAATGAACATTCACCTAGTGATAATGAAAAAGATAATGATGATGTTCATGAAGATACTCAACCAGACAATGATAAACAACCAGATAATGATGTTGAGATAGAACCAACTGTTGATCTTGATAACCCACAACCTAAAAATAAAAGATATGATAAAAGATACTTCGTTGCTAGAAAACATGGAAAGGAAAGAGAACCATGGGTTCAGAAACCCATGCCCTTTCCACCTAAATCAACTAAGAAGAAAGATGATGAAGAATTTGAACGCTTTGTTGAAATGATTAGGCCAGTCTTTTTGCGCACTCGCTTGACTGATATTTTAAAGATGGCCCCTTATGCAAAGTATATGAAAGACATCATCACTAATAAAAGAAAAATACCGGAAGCTGAAATCTCGACTTTGCTTGCCAATTATTCTTTTAAGGATGGAGTACCTAAAAAACTTGGAGATCCGGGAATACCAACTATACCTTGCTCCATAAAAAGAAACTATGTGAAAACTGCTTTATGTGATTTAGGAGCTGGTGTTAGTGTTATGCCTTTCTCTTTATATAAAAGACTTGACTTGAATAAACTCACACCTACTAAAATATCTTTGCAAATGGCTGATAAATCAACTACCATACCTATCGGTATTTGTGAGGATGTGCCCGTTGTTGTTGCTAATGTTACTATCTTGACTGACTTTGTTATACTTGAGATGGCCGAGGACGACAACATGTCGATTATCCTTGGTAGACCTTTCTTAAATACTGCAGGTGCTGTTATTGATTGCAATAAAAGCAAGGTCACTTTTCATATCAATGGTAATGAGCATATGATGCACTTTTCAAAGAAACAATTCCAAGTGAATGGTATTAATTTTATTGAAAAATCTCTGACACTCACTATTGGAAGTTTTCAACTACCTCTACCTACTGCCAAAAAGAAATATGAAATGCTTATTGTTGGGGAAATGCATATCCCCGTTGAGGTAACTTAGTGTTTTACGGAAGTTCTTTGGTTTCATGCTAATCGAAGGTGGTTGTTAATAAGACTTGATCAACCTTATTAATGGATCACTTTTGAGAGGTATGAAGTTGATGAATTTAGTAGGCACCATCCTCTGTCCTTACCTTTAATTTTCTGTTTTTCTTAGTTAAATAAAATAAGATGCCATGTTTATCCTGTTTTTTGGATTTCCTGTGCAATAAAAAATGACCCAAAAATAAAGTTCTTAGAATGCCCTAAAAATTTAATACGATTTTTTCTGAATATTTAAGAATTTTTGGTGCAAATAACATCAGAGGGGGGTGCACCAGGTGGGCACAACCCACCTGGGCGCGCCAGCACCCCCAGGCATGCCCTGGTAGGTTTTGGTCCCCACGTGGGCCCCCTCACTTATCTCTTTAGCCCATGTCACCACCTACCTCCAGAAAAAATTTCACTATTGCTCTTTCTCTCTCTCTCTCTCTCTCTCGTGTTCTTGCTCTCAAACC
Organism: Thinopyrum elongatum; assembly: GCA_011799875.1. Classification (NCBI taxonomy): domain Eukaryota; kingdom Viridiplantae; phylum Streptophyta; class Magnoliopsida; order Poales; family Poaceae; genus Thinopyrum; species Thinopyrum elongatum. The sequence continues at coordinate 373,614,635 of CM022298.1, read as the reverse complement.
CACGGATTTCGATCTCTTTGCTCGAAGCTCCGTTTCCGAAACTATTTTGGGGGATTGCTACTTGGTATGTGACTCCTCCATTTGTCCAATTAGTTTTTGCTTTAGTGTTTTATATTTTGAATAATTAGCTACTCTTGGTGCTACTGTAGATGAGCTTGCATGTTGAATTCTTAGATTTCTAAGTAGTTTGAATGCTCAATATAGCCTCTATGCATGTCTATGAGTAGTTGCTATCAATCTTGTGATGTTTTTTTGACAAAAAATTTGTGGACTAAAAATTTCAGAATTTTATTCATAGTAATAAGATGAGTTTCTTTAGGAGTTCTCTGAGAGGAGGTCTTCAGAGGCATCACCTAGTAGTGATTCAGTGCATCGGTCCTATGTTGAACCAAGCGCAAGTTCGATACGAGAAGCAGCTACCAAATCCTGCCTATGGCCATGCAACAATTTTATGGTAAGAGCAGGTATTAAAGAAGAATTTGAGCAATATGTTCACAACACCGAGCTTGGTCCCTACCTGGAAGATAAGTGCAACCAACATCTCAGCCTCACAGAATCATTTGCTAAAGAATTTAGATTTCATCCTCGTGAGTCTAGGGTGTCATTTAGACTGTATGACAACCCATTTACTATACCTCTAGAGAGATTTGCTTACCACTGCAAAATCCCATTTTGGGGCTCGCTAGACAAACCACCTAGATCTGAGTATGAAACTTTCTTGACTAGCCTCTGCTATCGTGAAACTAGAGGAGTGACACAGGTTAGAATAAAGAGCATTCATTTCCCATCGATTCAATACTTTGCACTCTTTAATGGCAAATGCATTGTAGGCAAGCAGGATTGCAGCATACTTTGTGCCCCTGACTTGAGTCTCTTATACACTGCTCTCACCTATAATAAATGTTATAACCTCGGAGCGATTGTTGCACGTAGATTGCAACACAACGCTGGTAGTGGATATTTTTACGGTGGGATTTATGCCTCACATCTAGCAAGGGGGCTGGGCGTATCTCCTTGGCCTAATGACCCTATCCTGCCCACCCAGTACTTAGACTTTGAGGCCATGAAGCGCCATAAAATTCTCAAAGGCGATACCACTAATTATATTTATAATTTATTGTTTAATAAACATTCTGTGGTGCACACCTTTTTGCTTGCTCCTGCTCTCTTTGATTATCATAGCAAGAGCAGATATTATGTCCCGAGAGCGAGGCCCGCACGCACAACGCTGAGGTTGTAGCTGCTCGGCGAGCTCAAGAGGCTGCACCTAGAGCCTCCGCGAGCTATCACTCTGACTACTACGCAGGCTACTGACGATGATTACCAAGTTAGGCCAAAAGCCTAAGCTTGGGGGAGTACGTATTTCCACCGACATTACATTCATGTTCACACATTTCATTCCAGTTGTCGGTGTCCACACTTTTTCATTGTATTATCCATGCTAGATTTATTTTCTCGCCTTCTTCTTGTGTGTTTGAAAAACTTTGAGAAAACACAAAAATATTTCCTGCTTCCTTTTGTTTTTTCTTTCTAGGTTAATTTATTGTAGTATTAAAAAAAGAAAAACCCAAAAAGATTTCTCAATTCTTCTTCTTGCTTGTTGGGAGCTTTCCCGTGTAAATAGTTTTTCTCACTTCTGTTTTTCCTTCTTTAATTTGCTTTCTTCTAGAAAAACTAAAAACTCAAAAAATATTTCAGCGTGTTTCTCTGATTTTCTTTTCCGTTTATTGAGTCATACCAAGGAGAAGACCACGATGAAAATATTGAGTGGCTCTCATGTGCATTATTGTTGATCTAACGAAGAGCCCAAATTACCTTGTCTTCTCCTTTGAATAAAATGTTTGCAGATTCCAGCTTAGTCCACGACACTCTTGCACTATTATTATTTTCAAATCATTCGGTCGTGCAAGTGAAAGGCAATAATGATGATATTTGGTGAACAGGCTGTGGCAGAGAGAAACAGGTATGAACTCAACTTTTTCTGTTTTTGTAAATATGTTTAACCTAGTATCCATGATTTAGCATATTACGATCAAACATGTTTGCAATGACAATTAGAGATTATAGTTTCTCATGCCATGCTTAAGTATCTAGGAGTGGGTAATGATTTATCTTGGATGTCAACATTGCGTTAAAATGATTGTGATGTAGTATGATGATATGGTGTCCTCCTCCGAATGTTCGAGTGGCTTGACTTGGCACATGTTCATGCATGTAGTTGAATCAAAACAACATAGCCTCTATGATATTTATGTTCATGGTATTCCTATCCTACTCATGCTAGTATCCAATGTTCATTATGCATAATGCATGTTCATGACCGTTTTCGCTCTCTAGCTGGCCGCTTCCCAACCTATTTGCTAGCCTTCGCCTGTACTAAGCGGAAATACTGCTTGTGTCAAAACCCTAAAACCTGAGTTATTCCAAATGAGTCCACCATACCTACCTATATGCGGTATTACCCTGCCGCTCTAAGTAAATTTGCATGTGCCACCTCTAAAAACTTCAAATAAATACCCTTTTTTGTGTGCCTGGATTATTTATAGAGTGACATGAGGTAGTCAGTATCTTCCATGCTAAGCGGGTTATTCTCATGATGAGTGTGTATTCACTCATCCTTGCACGAGAGGGGCGGTAATAGGGATTCCCAGTCCCGAAATCAAATTGCAAATAATTAAACAAAACTCCCCCAGGACTGATGTTGGTATGGACGGTACCCGTGGATTCGGCTAGCCGTGGAGTGTGTTTGTTGGTGGAGGGGGAGTAAACCTTTACTTTTATCGCTTGCGAACCGCCACTAATGTGTTTAGCATGGAAGATATCGATAACTGATGGTCGCGAAGTAAACAAGAAGGGTGCATTTCTCAAAATTTCATTTACCTCTGTTTTAAAAATTGAGCTCTGGCACCACTGCAAATCCCTGCTTCCCTCTGCGAAGGGACTATCTATTTAATTTTATGTTGAGTCATCACCTTCTCAAATAAGCGCCTGACCCTGAGAGCACTATTGTCATCCTCATGCATTGTGTATAGTTAATGTTGGATGCATCATGACTGGATCTTTTCTACCATGAATTACAATGTTTAGTCGCTGCTTGAACTTTGGAGGTGCTCTGCATTTATGTTTTGTGGTCTCAGAAAGGGCTAGCGAGATACCACTGTTGTCATATTATATCATGATTATTTTGACAAGGTGTTGTTATTTGAGATGTTTTATTATTGCTCGCTAGTTGATTATGTCATTGATATGAGTTAATATAATTTTTAAGAGTTATTGTTGACATGGTTAGTTATAATCTTTGCTGAAAACCTGGGCGCTACTTAAGCTTATTTATGTAAACAAGAGCAAAAGAGTTCGTAAAAGTTTTTCTTTTCACTTTTAGTTTATCAACTGAATTGCTTGAGGACAAGCAAAGGTTTAATCTTGGGGGAGTTGTTACGTCTCCGTCGTATCTACTTTTCCTAATGCTTTCCTCTTGTTTTGGACTCTAATTTGCATGATTTGAATGAAACTAACCCGGACTGACGCTGTTTTCAGCAGAACTGCCATGGTGTTGTTTTTGTGCAGAAATAAAAGTTCTTGGATTGGAATGAAACTTTTTGGAGAATTTTTATATAATAAAAGAAAAATACTGGAGCCAAGAACCACCGGAGGGGGGCCCCTGGGTGAGCACAACCGACCAGGGCACGCCCCCCTCAGGCGCGCCCAGGTGGGTTGTACCCACCTGGTGGCCCTGCAGACCCTGATTCCAACTCTATAAAATCCTATTTTTCCAGAAAAAATCAGGGAGGAACAATTATCTTGTTTCGCGATACGGAGCCGCCGCCACCTCCTGTTCTTCATAGGGAGGCCAGATCTGGAGTCCGTTTTGGGCTCCGGAGACGGGGATCTCCGATCTTCGTCATCACCAACCCTCCTTCATCGCCAATTCCATGATGCTCCCCACCGGGAGTGAGTAATTCTTTCGTAGGCTCGCTGGTCAGTGAGGAGTTGGATGAGATTCATCATGTAATCGAGTTAGTTTTGTTAGGGCTTGATCCCTAGTATCCATTATGTTCTGAGATTGATGTTGCTATGACTTTGCCATGCTTAATGCTTGTCACTTTGGGCCCGGGTGCCATGATTTCAGATCTGAACCATTTATGTTATCACCATTATATCTATGTTCTAGATCTGATCTTGCAAGTTATAGTCACCTACTATGTGTTATGATCTGCAAACCCCGGAGTGACAATAGTCGGGATACTTTCCAGTGATGACCGTAGTTTGAGGAGTTCATGTATTCACTATGTGCTAATGCTTTGTTCCAGTTCTCTATTAAAAGGAGGCCTTAATATCCCTTAGTTTCCTTATGGACCCCGCTACCACGGGAGGGTAGGACAAAAGATGTCATGCAAGTTCTTTCCATAAGCACGTATGACTATTTACAGAATACATGCCTACATTATATTTATGAACTGGAGCTAGTGCCGTATCGCCCTAGGTTATGACTGTTATATGATGAATATCATCCAACGAATTCACCGATCCAATGCCTATGAAATTTCCATATATTGACTTGTTAAGTTACTACTGTTGCTGCTACTGTTACACTTGCTACAAAATCACTGCTATCATTGTTACTGTTACTGTTACCGTTACTACTGCTACCAAAACTATCATACTACTTTGCTACTGATCACTTTGCTGCAGATAATTAATCTCCAGGTGTGGTTGAATTGACAACTCAGCTGCTAATACTTGCAAATATTCTTTGGCTCCCCTTGTGTCGAATCAATAAATTTGGGTTGAATACTCTACCCTCGAAAACTGGTGCGATCCCCTATACTTGTGGGTTATCAACCGACAACGAGGTAGGTTACCATGGTGGATTCTTCCTTTGGTTCTTGTTATCATAGTAGGTCATGGTGAGATTCTAGACCTAAGTTTGAGCGCATACTATGCATGCATGAATCCCCGTCATAGGCTCAAAGTGTGGTGTGATGTACATATATACAACGTGTCGTCAACTAACCCTCGTTCCGTGTGGGGATTTCTGGTTCCAAAGCTCGGTGCCACATCAAAGTTGTTCCATTGGGTATTCAAACATCAACACTCCATACATATGTTTGGGCCACATGTAGGCAGTGGTTGTCTTCGGGCACTAGCTACTTGCGTGATTATTGGCGAGCTAGCCCATCATTGGGCTCGCGTGGACATCCATCACTTTGACCAACAACAAGAGAGATGTTGTACGGCCAAGGTGGATTCTTCTTGGTCCGTTTTATGATACATCTTGGTGAGATGGCCTCTCCCGCCGACTGAAAGCGTGTGTGTGTGTGTGTGTGTGTGTGTTTGAGGGGGGGGGGGCTGCTACTTCGTACTTTGCTAGGTGAACCTCCGTGGGGGCGGGCATGCATTCATAGCTAGGATTCCCCTCCCGCCGACACGAAGGAGGGGGGGACAAGCAATACCGTGCACTTTCTGAGACAGGTGCCACATCGAAGTAATGCATTTGGTATTTCAACATCAAACCACCCTTTTCATACATATTTTTTGTCCACATGCAAGTGTGTTCGTGTTCTGACCCTTTCCCGCGTTATTTTCGCCAAATTTATGAACATTAGACAAGTCGGATGACGCAACAGACACGGTTCACTCACACTAACGGTGTACCACGCCGGTGCCCCTGTCACGCACATCAGCACAGTACATTGGGCTCCACGAGGCTTCCCTCGCATTCTAAAAAATATCTACCCGCCTGCAGGTTTTTTCTATTTGATAACACACAATTATTATGATTCGACCGTGTGTGATGTTTGTTGTTCTCGTTCCCGCCTGCATCCCTCAAAAATATCTGCCTGACTCGAGGGTTTTTCTGTTTGATAACACATGGTTGTTATGTCGGGACCGTGTGCGATGCATCATCCAAATTTTCAATAGCCCTGGCATTTTACTCCCGCGTATTAAAATTTTCGGTAGCTGCCTCATTTCCTCAACCCCCCCTCCACACAAACACCCCAAAAACTCCGCGCTCACGCGCGCACGCACGCGTACACACACACACACCCGCCCCCCCCACCACAACCCCTCCCTTGCTCGAAACCCTAGCAAGGTCGCCGCCGCCGCCGCCACCGACGCTGCAAGGCCTCCATTGTGAACATCTGACGGTTTTCCCGTGCAGCTTACCCACCGATCTCCATACCCTAGCCGCCCTGAGTTTCTTAGATGACGCCTGCCAAACGCCCCCTTTCCCACAGATCCCCATCCCCATCCCCATCTCCCACTCTAGAGCGTCGCAGCCTAAGCCCGGCTACGCTTCCCATGGAGCTCGAGGAGCGACTGACCCAAAAGAGGTGTATCATGGCCTCTTCGCCTGACGTCGCCGAGGTGGCCACCAAGGAAGCTGATGACCATTACTGGCCGTAGGCTCTCAATCAGCGGGCTAGAGTATGCTGGTATGTCACGGACACCGACTACAACATCGAGGTCGTCGACAGCGACGGCCTGACATGGGCTATGTCACAGGTTAAGTGGCCCACCCCCAACCCCTCGGGTTCAACCACCATTGATCTCATCCATGGCCCCGCCGCTGATCTCCTTTGGCTCGCTGTCAAGAATTTGCCTTCATACATCGCCATCGAGCTGTTGGGAAACGTAGCATGCAATTTCAAAAAAATTCCTACGCTCACGCAAGATCTATCTAGGATATGCATAGCAACAAGAGGGGGAGAGTGTGTCTACGTACCCTCTTGTAGACCAAAAGCGGAAGCGTTTGACAACGCGGTTGATGTAGTCGAACTTCTTCTCATTCTGACCGATCAAGCACCGAACGTACGGCACCACCGAGTTCTGCACATGTTCAGCTTGATCACGTCCCTCGAACTCTTGATCCAGCAAAGTTTCGAGGAAGTAGATGAGTTCCGTCAGCACGACGGCGTGGTGACGGTGATGGTGAATTGATCCGCGCAGGGCTTCGCCTAAGCACCGCGAGAATATGACCGAGGGTGTAATCTGTGGAGGGGGGCGCCGCACTCGGCTAATAGTTGATGTTGTGTGTTCTAGGCGCCCCCTTCCCCACATATATACAGGTGGGATGGGAGGAGAGGCAGTCATGGGGCGCCCCAAGTAGGATCCGAATCCTACTTGGGGTTTCCCAAGTGGTGCGCCCCCCTTCCTTATTTACCGAAGTGGGAAGGAAAGAGGAGGGAGGAGGGAAGGAAGGGGGAGGCCGAATCCGTCCCCTTCCTTCTCTCCTCCCCTCTTTCCTTCTCCTCTGGTGCGGCCCAAATGGGGGGGCGCAGCAGCCCCTGCTGGCTGCTGCGTTTCTCCTCTTGGCCCATTAGGCCCATATCTTTTGCCGGGGGTGCCCGGAACCCCTTTCGGTGACCCGATATGTACCCGGTACCCTCCGGAACACTTCCGGTGTCCGAATACCATTTCGAGACTCCTTGTCATATCCGTGATCTCATCTGGGACTCCGAACAACATTTGGTCACCAAATCACATAAATCACATAACTCATATAATACTAAATCGTCATCGAACGTTAAGCGTGCGGACCCTACGGGTTCGAGAACTATGTAGACATGACCGAGACACTTCTCCGGTCAATAACCAATAGTAGAATCTAGATGCTCATATTGGCTCCCACATATTCTACGAAGATCTTTATCGGTCGAACCATTATGACAACATACATTATTCCCTTTGTCCATCGGTATGTTACTTGCCCGAGATTCGATCGTCGGTATCTTTTATACCTAGTTCAATCTCGTTACCGGCAATTCTCTTTACTCGTTCCGTAATACATCATCCTGTGACTAAGTCACTTTGCTTGCAAGGCTTCTTATGATGTGCATTACCGAGAGGGCCCAGAGATACCTCTCCGATACTAGGAGTGACAAATCCTAATCTCGATCTATGCCAACCCAACAGACACCTTCGGAGATACCTGTAGAGCATATTTATAATCACCCAGTTACGTTGTAACGTTTGATAGCACACAAGGCATTCCTCCGGTATCCGGGAGTTGCACAATCTCATAGTCGAAGGAATATGTATTTGACATGAAGAAAGCAGTAGCAATAAAACTGAATGATCATTATGTTAAGCTAACGGATGGGTCTTGTCCATCACATCATTCTCCTAATGATGTGATCCCGTTATCAAATGACAACTCATGTCCATTGTTAGGAAACCTTAACCATCTTTTATTAATGAGCTAGTCAAGTAGAGGCTCACTAGGGACACGGTGTTTGTCTATGTATTCACACATGTATTTAGGTTTCCGATCAATACAGTTCTAGCATGAATAATAAACATTTATCATGAATAAGGAAATATAAAATAACAACTTTATTATTGCCTCTAGGGCATATTTCTTTCAGTCTCCCACTTTCACTAGAGTCAATAATCTAGATTACATTGTAATGATTCTAACACCCATGGAGTCTTGGTGCTGATGATGTTTTGCTCGTGGAAGAGGCTTAGTCAACGGGTCTGCTACATTTAGATCCATATGTATTTTGCAAATCTCTATGTCTCTCTCCTTGACTTGATCACGGATGGAGTTGAAGCGTCTCTTGATGTGTTTTGTTCTTTTGTGAAATCTGGATTCCTTTGCTAAGGCAATTGCTCCAGTATTGTCACAAAAGATTTTCATTGCACCCGATGCACTAGGTATTACATCTAGATCGGATATGAACTCCTTCATCCAGACTCCTTCATTTGCTGCTTCCGAAGCAGCTATGTACTCCGCTTCACACGTAGATCCCGCCACGACGCTCTGCTTGGAACTGCACCAACTGACAGCTCCACCATTCAATATAAATACATATCCGGTTTGTGACTTAAAGTCATCCGGATCAGAGTCAAAACTAGCATCGACGTAACCATTTACGACGAGCTCTTTGTCACCTCCATAAATGAGAAACATATCCTTAGTCCTTTTCAAGTACTTCAGGATGTTCTTGACCGCTGTCCAGTGATCCACTCCTGGATTACTTTGGTACCTCCCTGCCAAACTTATGGCAAGGCACACATCAGGTCTGGTACACAGCATATCATACATGATAGAACCTATGGCTGAAGCATAGGGAATGACTTTCATTTTTTCTCTATCTTCTGCAGTGGTCGGGCATTGATTCTTACTCAACTTTACACCTTGCAACACAGGCAAGAACCCTTTCTTTGACTGATCCATTTTGAACTTCTTTAAAACTTTATCAAGGTATGTTCTTTGTGAAAGTCCTATTAAGCGTCTCGATCTATCCCTATAGATCTTGATGCCCAATATATAAGCAGCTTCACCGAGGTCTTTCATTGAAAAACTCTTATTCGAGTATCCTTTTAGGCTCTCCAGAAATTCTACATCATTTCCAATCAACAATATGTCATCCACATATAATATTAGAAATGCTACAGAGCTCCCACTCACTTTCTTGTAAATACAGGCCTCTCCGAAAGTCTGTATAAAACCATATGCTTTGATCACCTCATCAAAGCATATATTCCAACTCCGAGATGCTTGCACCAGTCCATAGATGGATCGCTGGAGCTTGCACACTTTGTTAGCACCTTTAGGGTCGACAAAACCTTCTGGTTGCATCATATACAACTCTTCTTTAAGAAATCCATTAAGGAATGCAGTTTTGACGTCCATTTGCCAGATTTCATAATCATAAAATGCGGCAATTGCTAACATGATTCGGACGGAATTAAGCATCGCTACGGGTGAGAAAGTCTCATCGTAGTCAACTCCTTGAACTTGTCGAAAACCTTTTGCGACAAGTCGAGCTTTGTAGATAGTAACATTACAATCGGTGTCAGTCTTCTTCTTGAAGATCCATTTATTCTCTATGGCTCGCCGATCATCGGGCAAGTCCACCAAAGTCCACACTTTGTTCTCATACATGGATCCTATCTCAGATTTCATGGCCTCAAGCCATCTGTCGGAATCTAGGCTCATCATAGCTTCTTCATAGTTCATAGGTTCGCCTTGGTCTAGTAACATGACTTCCAGTACAGGATTTCCGTACCACTCTGGTGCGGATCATATTCTGGTTGACCTACGAGGTTCTGTAGTAACTTGATCTGAAGTTTCATGATCATCTTCATTAGCTTCCTCTCTAGTTGGTGTAGGCATCACGGGAACGGTTTTCTCTGATGAACTACTTTCCAATTCGAGAGAAGGTACGATTACCTCATCAAGTTCTACTTTCCTCCCACTCACTTCTTTTGAGAGAAACTCCTTCTCTAGAAAGGTTCCATTCTTGGCAACAAAGATCTTGCCTTCGAATCTGTGGTAGAAGGTGTACCCAATTGTTTCCTTAGGGTATCCTATGAAGACGCACTTCTCCGATTTGGGTTCGAGCTTATCAGGCAGAAGCCTTTTGACATAAGTGTTGCAACCCCAAACTTTAAGAAACGATAGCTTAGGTTTCTTGCCAAACCACAATTCATACAGTGTCGTCTCAACGGATTTAGACGGTGCCCTATTTAACGTGAATGCAGCTGTCTCTAATGCATAACCCCAAAATGATAGTGGTAAATCGGTAAGAGACATCATAGATCGCACCATATCTAATAAAGTACGGTTACGACGTTCGGACACACCATTACGCTGTGGTGTTCCAGGTGGCGTGAGTTGTGAAACTATTCCACATTGTTTTAAATGAAGGCCAAACTCGTAACTCAAATATTCGCCTCCGCGATCAGATCGTAGAAACTTTATTTTCTTGTTACGATGATTCTCTACTTCACTCTAAAATTCTTTGAACTTTTCAAATGTTTCAGACTTGTGTTTCATCAAGTAGATATACCCATATCTGCTCAAATCATCTGTGAAGATCAGAAAATAACGATACCCGCCGCGTGCCTCAACACTCATCGGACCGCATACATCGGTATGTATTATTTCCAATAAGTCTTAGCTCGCTCCATTGTTCCGGAGAACGGAGTTTTAGTCATCTTGCCCATGAGGCATGGTTTGCAAGTATCAAATGATTCATAATCAAGTGATTCCAAAAGCCCATCTGCATGGAGTTTCTTCATGCGCTTTACACCAATATGACCTAAACTGCAGTGCCACAAATATGTTGCACTATCATTATTAACTTTGAATCTTTTGGCATCAATATTATGAATATGTGTATCACCACGATCAAGATTCAACAAAAATAGACCACTCTTCAAGGGTGCATGACCATAAAATATATTACTCATATAAATAGAACAACCATTATTCTCTGATTTAAATGAATAACCATCTCGCACTGAACAAGATCCAGATATAATGTTCATGCTCAACGCTGGCACCAAATAAAAATTATTCAGGTCTAAAACTAATCCCGAAGGTAGATGTAGAGGTAGCGTGCCGACGGCGATCACATCGACCTTGGAACCATTCCTGACGCGCATCGTCACCTCGTCCTTAGCCAATCTTCGTTTAATCCGTAGCTCCTGTTTCGAGTTACAAATATGAACAACCGAACCAGTATCAAATACCCAGGTGCTACTACGAGCATTAGTAAGGTACACATCAATAACATGTAAAATATACCTTTGTTCACTTTGCCATCCTTCTTATCCGCCAAATACTTGGGGCAGTTCCGCTTCTAGTGACCAGCCCCTTTGCAGTAGAAGCACTCAGTTTCAGGCTTGGGTCCAGCTTTGGGCTTCTTCCCGGGAGTGGTAACTTGCTTGCCATTCTGCTTGAAGTTCCCCTTCATTCCCTTGCCCTTTTTCTTGAAACTAGTGGTCTTGTTGTGACGCCCCCGACTCAATCGTGCACTAATCATACACGCAAACATGCACGATCAAGCACAGAGACTCACGGGAAGATATCACAACACAACTCTAACACAAATAAACGGAGATCCATGAATATTACAGACCAGGGATCACGAGGATCCGAATACATAAGTCAGTCATACAAATAATATCTGGGTACAGACATAGTTAGTCAAGGTTTGCCTTAAGAAGGCTAGCACAAACAAAGAATCTAGATTGAAAGGCGAAGGCCTCCTGCCTGGGACCCTCCGATCCTACTCCTGGTCGGCTGGCTCGATCCTGTAGTACGTGTCGTCTGGGCCCTCCTGGTAGTAAGCTCCTGTGGGGACATCTGGCTTCGGAGCTCCATCGTCTATGGTAACATCAAAAGGGGTATGGGGGAAAAAGAAGTAGCAAAGCAACCGTGAGTACTCATCCGAAGTACTCATCAAGCAAGGATCTACACTACATATGCAACATTATCAAAGAAAGGCTGTATAGGTGGACTGGGCTACAGAAATGCCAGAATAGAGAGAAGACCTAGTACTATCGAAGACTAGCATCTTCACAAAGCCACCATCTTGCAGCAATTAGAAGCGTACAGAAAAGCATTTTATTAAGCAAGCATGTTGAGGCAAAGCCTAGAGATCCTTCCTCGACTCCCTGCGAGAAAGCGATCCCGAAGCTTCAATTAATTAAACAAGTATCCAGTTCAAGTAATAGATCGGGATACCAAACTGAGCGTCCTGTTACCGTGGACATGGCTATTAGAATAGATCACTTCCCTGCAGGGGTGCACTACTGTTACCCAACACGCTCGAACACCTCTGGCCGGACACACTTGCTGGGTAATGCCCGGCCTCGGGAGATCGACACGAAGCAGCGCCCTACCTAGGCTCAGCGAAGAGGTCAACACACCGGACTAACCTATGCACCCAGGGGTCTTGGGCCATCGCCCCGGGCGCTCCTGCGCGTTGTGAGACTGGCCGGGGAGCAGGCGCGACACTGAACTCGTCAGTGAAGTATCCAGCCCAACCCCAACAATTAGCCCGCATGGTGAACTGTGACGTCTGATGAGCTTTCTGGAGAAACGTACGGCGTAGAGGGCCCCATAAACCATTATCCCGCATGGTGGTAGTGCGTATAGGCCATTGGCCAACTCAGATCAATTACCCAAATCCGTTAGGCTTATTTAATAACTCACGGAGATGATCAGAGTTTCTGATGCTCCGCCACAATATCTCTCTCGGGTGCCTTCCTGGCAAACACAACTGCATAAGTTCCCCGCGGGTACCCATCAGGGTCGACCCGCCTATGACAAAGGTCAAAGTAACCGTGTGGTCATAACATCAAGGGGGAAACCCCGAGGAATCACCCTCGGTGGATTCCACTCGATGAAATCAGCAAGGTGAACATAGGAGGAATCACCCTCGAGGTTCACACTTGAGGGGTTGCACGATAGAGTCGTATCGGGAGTGGTGAAGGAGGAATCACCCTCGATGACCACGACCGAACAGCTACACTGTAGAGTTATCATCAGGAGTGCGTTACGAGGTATCACCCTCGGCACTCGATAGTAACTATGCAGAGTCGTACAACAAAGGGGGGGGGGGGGGGTGATGGTGAAGTGAGGTGTCGGTCTCTGGTCGTCGATCACGTTGATCGAGTCATCGATGATGAAGCAGAGGCAACAAGGACAAATGGGGGGTCACTGATGGATCACTAATCAACCAATACTAAGCAGTTTAGGTTAAGCAGGTAGGTATCAATAAGTAGGTTACAAAAAAGCAGGCTATGCATCAGAATTGGAGCAATCAATTATAGTAGCAAAATCTAATGCAAGCATGGGAGAATGGAATGGGCGATATCGGAGTGATCAAGGGGGGGGGGGGGGGGGGCGGGGCTTGCCTGGAAGCTCTGCTGAGAGGGGCTGGTCGTCAGAAGGCTGCTCGTCCAGAGCGTAGTCATACTCTGCTGCGTCGGCGTCGGTCTCAGCGTCTATCGAGAGAGAAGAAGGGGGGAAGAAACAATAAATTCATGGCAAAAAGGCAAACAATATGCTTGACAGGCCTAAATGATATGCAGAGGTGTTCTACTGCCTAACTAGATGATTTAGTTAATTTAGGAATTTATTTGGATTTATTTTATTAAAGTTGAGCACTATTCATTTATCAAAATCAGTCTAAAAGTTCCATGTTCAAGTAGTTAGTGGCATCTGACAGCAATACGAAGGGCGTATTCAGATTCGTCTCGTCGTTCTGAGCAACTTTCATGTATAAAGTTTTTCGATCGGAGCTACGGTTTATTTTATATGATTTTCTAAAGTTTTAATCATTTTATGAATTTATTTAATTATTTTAAATCAACATTATCCGAAACAGTATAGGATGATGTCAGCATGACATAGAGGTGACGTCAGCGCTCAACAGTCCGCTGACCAGAGTCAAACCTGACCAGTGGGTCCAGTCGGACCTACCTGTTAGTGACTCAGCTAATTAAACAGAGTTAGATTATACTAATTAGGTTAATTAGTGGGTGGGGCCTACTATCAGTGAGTGATTAACTAATTAATCTAATTAACAGGTTTTATCTATTTATAAAAACATTGTAACAGGCAGGACCCACATGTCATAGACACAGGGCCAGCCTAGTCAGCAGTTGAGCTAGTCAACTGGGTCAACTAGGGCCCGTGGGGGCCCAGAGTCAGTGACACAGGGGGAAGGCCCACCGTGCCAGGTCAGCACGGCGGCCGGAGCAGCACCGGCGACCTCGTACGCGGCGGAGGTTCGCCGGACTTGGCCAGAAAAGCGCCACGGGACTCGGTTTGATGCGGGGTTTGGTGCGTTCGGATGAGGGAGCCGCGTCACATCCAATGGTGTGGTCGGCCTCGCTGGAGTCGCGCATGAGTGGCGACGGCGAGCACGGTGGCGGACGGCGGCACTCGGGCGAGATGGCATCCGGTGCCACGGCGTGCTAGCGAGGGAGCTAAGGGGCTAGGCGGGGTCTGCGAGTTGCGGCTGATCTAATAGGCACGAGCGCGGGGCCGTTCGGTCGCCGGAACTACGCCGGCGATGAGTTATGCGGCGGTGCGATCGGGCATGTTGGGGGCGGCGCCTACAGCTAGCGAACGGCATCGAGAGAGGGTGAGGGGGAAGTGGTGGCTTACAGAGAGCCTGCAGGTGAGCTTAGCGTGCTCGGGGAGGGCTCAGAGTGGCCGGAAACAACGACGAACGGCTACGGGGATCCGAGGAGGAAGAAGGCAGCGTGGAGGCGATGCGGTAGCTCCCCACTTGTTCCAGTCGGCGTGATCGAAGTAGGCGACGACGGCGAGCCCGGTGGATAGGTCAGCGAGCGGGGCGCTGATGGTGGCCGCGCAGCTCAGCCGCGGCCGTCCATGGCGGTGTCGGGTGAGGAAGAAGAACACGAGGGGAGGGGAGTTGTGGCTCTAGGGTTTGCCAGAGGGGCGCGGGGAGATGCGCTTATCCACTAGGCGTGCGCGGGGCTGCGCGGTGTCGACCAAACAAGCAGGGGAGCCAGGGCGCGTGCGCGCGGGCGTGCGGTGGCGTCGACAGCGGCGAGGCGGGTGAGCAGTGCGAGGGAGAAGACAGGAAGGGTGGGCTGGGCCGGTCAGTTGACTTAGGCCCAGTCAGTGCGGCCTTTTTCTTTTTCTTTTTCTTTGTTTTTGCTTTCTGTTTTTCTTTTGTTTTTCTGCTCTGTAAAATGTGTGGGCCCATCTATAGTTTTGTAAAATATGTGAACTAGCCACAATACTCCAGTGCAACATTTTCTACTGCCATAAAATGGTTTTGAGTTCATATCATTTCATTTGGATTTTATTTAATTATAAATGGATTAAATACTTCTGTTTTGTTGCTGTTATAGGATGTTAGAGTCACTTAATATTTCAATCAATGTTGCAGCTAATTTTATAAATGCCTCCAGATTATTTGCAACATGATGAACAATTTAGTTCCTGGATTTGAAAAACTTTTATTTTCACTTTAATTTAATTTGAAGCTTGAACTAGGAGTTTGAAATGCAACATGATGCAAATGATGATTAGACACTGTTAAATTTGCTGACATGGCATTAACTAAGGGTGATCACTGTGGTTAATTACATGGGGTGTTACAATTCTCCTCATCTAACAAGAATTCTCGTTCCGAGAATTAAGAGGAAGACTGAAAGAAAGCGGGGTATTCTTCGCGAAGATGATCCTCGCATTCCCAAGTGTCTTCATCTTCAGAATGATTCAACCACTGAACTTTTAGGAATTTGATTGCCTTCTGACGAGTTCGACATTCAGTCTGATCAAGAATTCGGATGGGATATTCTAGATAAGACAGATCTTCCCGCAATTCAAGCATTTCATGATCCACAACTCAAATAGGATCCTTGAAGCAGCGACGAAGTTGGGATACGTGAAAAACATCATGCACTTGAGAAAGATTTGGCGGCAATTGTAACTGATATGCCACTTCTCCTCGACGGGCAAGAATACGGAACAGGCGAATGTAGCGAGGAGCTAACTTGCCCTTGATTCCAAACCGATGAGTGCCTTTCAATGGAGTGACGCGAAGGTAAGCTTGCTCGCCAGGCTGATAGACCATTAGCTGGTGCTTTCGGTCATAGTTGCTCTTCTGATGAGACTGAGCAGTTTTCAGATGTTCCCAGACAAAGCAGACTTTTTCTTCAGCTTGTTGGATAATGTCCGGTCCGACGAGTGATCGTTCCCCAGTTTCCGACCAAATCAGAGGGGTTCGACACTTACATCCGTAAAAAACTTCAAACGGTGCCATCTTCAAACTAGCTTGATAGCTATTGTTGTAAGAGAATTCGGCATACGGGAGAGATTCCTCCCACTTCTTACCGAAGGAGATGACACAAGCTCGAAGCATATCTTCGAGCACTTGATTAACTCGTTCGACTTGACCCTGAGACTGAGGGTGAAAAGCAGTGCTGAAGGACAGATGAGTTCCCATAGCTTCTTGGAAACTTTCCCAGAATTTGGAGGTAAAGAGGCTGCCACGATCCGAACTGATCTCCAATGGAACACCGTGGATTGACACGATTCGGGAAACATACAAGTCTGCTAACTGACTAGCAGTGATTGTCTCCTTAACTGGCAGAAAGTGAGCAACTTTTGAGAATCGGTCAATGACGACAAAGATAGCATCATGACCCTTATGAGATCTAGGAAAACCAGTAATGAAATCCATTTGGACCTTGTCCCATTTCCATTCAGGAATATCAAGGGGTTGCAAAGTTCCAGCAGGCCTTTGATGTTCTGCTTTAATGCGGCGGAAAATGTCACACTCGGAAACATAACGAGCAATGTCTCGCTTCATATTAGGCCACCAGTATCTCTGACAAATGTCACAGTACATCTTTGTGCTGCCAGGATGAATTGACAGAGGAGTGTCATGAGCTTCTTTCATAACGTGTTCTCTCTCATCCTTGAATTTGGGTACGAAGAGACGGCGTTGGAAGAATAGGATCCCATCATTATCAAGATGAAATTCTGACGGTTTTCCTTTTTCGAGGTATCGCTTAATCCTTTCTACTTTAGAGTCATACCTTTGCATAATCTTAATGCTGTGCTCAAGATCCGGTTCAACGACCAGGGTATTGAGATAACCCTGTGGAACAATATGGAGGTTCAATTTGCGAAGCTCTTCATAAAGAACAGGTTGTGCTTCCTGAACCATAAGATTGTTGCAATAAGCCTTGCGACTCAAACCATCGGCCATTATGTTAGCCTTGCCAGGGGTGTATGAGATATTCATATCATAATCGTCTATTGTCTCGAGCCATCTTTGTTGGCGAAGGTTCAGATCTGGTTGAGTGTATAGATACTTCAAACTCTGATGATCCGTGTATATCTCGCAATGATTACCGAGAAGGTAATGTCGCCACAGCTTCAAAGCATAAATAACCACAGAAAGTTCGAGATCATGCACTGGATAATTTTCTTCGTGAGGACACAATTGTCGAGAGCCATAAGCAATCACTTTGCGCTCTTGCATTAGGACACAGCCTAATCCTTGACGAGATGCATCACAGTATATCACGAAATCCTTGTGAGTATCCGAGGGTGCTAGCACTGGGGAAGATGTCAACTTATCTTTTAGCGTCTGAAAGCTTTCTTGACATTTTTCTGTCCACTCAAATTTAACACCTTTGTGGAGCAGGTCAGTCAGTGGCTTTGCAATCTTGGAAAAGTTCTCAATGAACCGACGGCGATAACTAGCGAGTCCGAGAAAACTCCTGACTTGTTTAACATTCTTCGGGGGAGTCCAGTCAAGAATAGCTTGAACTCATTCTGGGTTAACAGCAATTCCATCCTTGGAAATCACATGACCAAGATAGGTCACTTCAGATAACCAGAATTCACACTTAGAGTACTTGGCGTAAAGCTGGTATTCTCGAAGCTTCTCCAATACAAGCCGAAGATGTTCAGCGTGTTCCTCTTCATTCTTGGAATATATAAGGATATCATCCAAATAAACCACGATGAATTTGTCGAGGTAATCCATGTAGATATACTTCATCAACTGGGAGAAGGTTGCTGGAGCATTGGTTAATCCGAAAGACATAACGGTGTACTCGTATGAGCCATAGCGAGTCATGAAAGCGGTCTTCGAAATATCCTCCTTATGAACTCGGATCTGATGATAACCCAACCTCAAGTCGAGTTTCGAGAACACAGAGGATCCAGCAAGCTGATCATAAAGATCATTGATCCGGGGCAGTGGGTATTTATTCTGGATTGTGGCTTGGTTAATGGGCCTGTAATCCTGAACCAATCGGTTAGTTCCATCCTTCTTCTTAACGAGAGTGAAGGTGCTCCCCAAGCAGAGGAACTGGGGCGGATGAAACCCTTCTTAAGTGACTTGTCGATTTCTTCCTTAAGCTCGAGAAGGTGGTGCGGAGGCATCTTATAAGGACACTTCGCAATAGGGGTAGTGCCAGGCTTCAAGTCAATGACAAACTCGACAGCTCTAACCGGGGGTATTCCTAGAAGTTCTTTCGGGAAAATGTCCGGAAAATCTCAAACGATAGGAACGTTCTCGATTCCCTCCAAAGGTGAGGCGTTCAAAGCATTCAGAGCATATATCTGAGTCCTGCGCGGATAAAGGATGTACTCCGGATGTATCCCTGCATGAACAGCTGGTAACAACTGTGTCATAGCATCATAGAGACGTGCTTGAGTGGCAAACAACTCGACGGCAAGAGCCCGAACAATGCGATCCAGAGCCTGAGTGCACTGAGCAGAACGTGCGGGTCGTATCGACGACGCTCGTACGGGGCACATATAGCTGCGTAGTAACCAGTAGCATCTCCAGTAGGGGCATACGGAATGTATCGGAACTCAGAGGCATCCAAGCTAACGCTGGACTCTCCTCGGAGACGTGCGACAGCAGATTAGGCGGCATCATGGACTGCCATCTCAATCGTCACGCTGATACCGTGGAAAAGGTGAAGCTCAGTGTCTGAGTCATCTTGCTGATCATAGATATGAACATCAGCATGGTACTGCTCCTGGTTGAACTCGCAGTAATCGTCGTAGACCATGTACTCGGGGTACCAGCGGTAGCCCAGTCTGGTCTGGAGGGCGATCAGGACAGCTGGAAAACCAGGGGCATCACGAGCCCAAGTGCGGAGCACAAGCTGCGTCGCAGGGCATGGTGGAAACAAACAATCCATCTGAAACAGAGGAAATTCAGGATTGTCAAAGGACAATGAGAATTATGATAAAACTCGGAGAGAAAGGTTAAACAAAACAATGGAAAGGAAAATGATTATCAGACTAATCAGATCAATGGTAAGGAAGTAAGCACAGATATCCAGCTCTCCGGGTAGACGAGATTTACGAGATCCTAAGTGTCGGCGTTAGTAAATTCATTTAACCCGAATAGAAGAGAGATCAGAGTCCCAGAGTATAGACGAGGAATAAAAGATACTAATACCACCCAGTTGGCGACGTGGGCCCGTAAGCCACACAACCAAGTTAGTAAATTAGTTTTTTGATGTCTAGACTCAACTTCGGACAAGGAATTGGAAGGGGGCTTCCTACAGACAGTCGGCCCTGATACCAACTTGTACGCCCCCGACTCAATCGTGCACTAATCATACACGCAAACATGCACGATCAAGCACAAGGACTCATGGGAAGATATCACAACACAACTCTAACACAAATAAACGGAGATCCACGAATATTACAGATCAGGGATCATGAGGATCCGAATACATAAGTCAGTCATACAAATAATATCTGGGTACAGACATAGTTAGTCAAGGTTTGCCTTAAGAAGGCTAGCACAAACAACGACTCTAGATCGAAAGGCGAAGGTCTCCAACCTGGGACCCTTCGATCCTACTCCTGGTCCGCTGGCTCGATCTAGTAGTACATGCCATATGGGCCCTCCTGGTAGTAAGCTCCTGCGGGGTCATCTGGCTCCGGAGCTCCATCGTCTGAGGTGACATCAAAAGGGGTATGGGGGAAAAAGAAGTAGCAAAGCAACCGTGAGTACTCATCCGAAGTACTCAGCAAGCAAGGATCTACACTACATATGCTACATTACCAAAGAAAGGCTATATAGGTGGACTGGGCTGCAGAAATGCCAGAATAGAGAGAAGACCTAGTACTATCGAAGACTAGCATCTTCACGAAGCTACCATCTTGCAGCAATTCGAAGAGTACAAAAAAGCATTTTATTAAGCAAGCATGTTGAGGCAAAGCCTAGAGATCCTTCCTCGACTCCCTGCGAGAAAGCGATCCCGAAGCTTCAATTAATTAAACAAGTATCCAGTTCAAGTAATAGATCGGGATACCAAACTGAGCGTCCTGTTACCGTGGACACGGCTATTCAAATAGATCACTTCCCTGCAGGGGTGCACTACTGTTACCCAACATGCTCGAACACCTCTAGCCGGACACACTTGCTGGGTAATGCCCGGCCTCGGGAGATCGACATGAAGCAGCGCCCTACCTAGGCTCAGCGGAGAGGTCAACACTCCGAAATAACCTATGCACCCAGGGGTCTTGGGCCATCACCCCGGGCGCTCCTGCGCGTTGCGAGACTGGCCGGGGAGCAGGCGCGACACTGAACTCGTCAGTGAAGTATCTAGCCCAACCCCAACAATCAGCCCGCACGGTGAACTGTGATGTCTGATGAGCTTTCGGGAGAAACGTACGAAGTAGAGGGCCCCATAAACCATTATCCCGCGTGGTGGTAGTGCGTATAGGCCATTGGCCAACTCAGATCAATTACCCAAATCCGTTAGGCGTATTTAATAACTCGTGGAGACGATCATAGTTTTTGATGCTCCGCCACAATATCTCTCTTGGGTGCCTTCCTGGCAAACCCGACTGCATAAGTTCCCCGCGGGTACCCATCAGGGTTGACCCGCCTGCGACAAAGGTCAAAGTAACCGTGTGGTCATAACACCAAGGGGGAAACCCCGAGGAATCACCCTCGGTGGATTCCACTCGATGAAATCAGCAAGGTGAACGTAGGAGGAATCACCCTCGAGGTTCACACTTGAGGGGTTGCACGACAGAGTCGTATCAGCAGTGGTGAAGGAGGAATCACCCTCGATGACCATGACCGAACAGCTACACTGCAGAGTTATCATCAGGAGTGCGTTACGAGGTATCACCCTCGGCACTCGATAGTAACTATGCAGAGTCATACAACAAAGGGGGGGTGAAGTGAGGTGTCGGTCTCTGGTCGTCGATCACGTTGATCGAGTCATCGATGATGAAGTAGAGGCAACAAGGACAAATGGGGGGTCACTGATGGATCACTAATCAACCTATACTAAGCAGTTTAGGTTAAGCAGGTAGGTATCAATAAGCAGGTTACAAAAAAGCAGGCTATGCATCAGAATAGGAGCAAACAATTACAGTAGAAAAATCTAATGCAAGCATGAGAGAATGGAATGGGCGATATCGGAGTGATCAGGGGGGGGGGGGGGCTTGCCTGGAAGCTCTGCTGAGAGGGGCTGGTCCTCAGAAGGCTGCTCGTCCGGAGCGTAGTCGTACTCTGCTGCGTCGGCGTCGGTCTCGGCGTTTATCGAGAGAGAAGAAGGGGGAAGAAACAATAAATTCACAGAAAAAATGCAAAAAATATGCATGACTGGCCTAAATGATATGCAGAGGTGTTCTACTGCCTAACTAGATGATTTAGTTAATTTAGGAATTTATTTGGATTTATTTTATTAAAGTTGAACACTATTCATTTATCGAAATCAGTCTAAAAGTTCCACGTTCAGGTAGTTAGTGGCATCTGACAGCAATACGAAGGGCGTATTCAGATTCGTCTCGTCGTTCTGAGCAACTTTCATGTATAAAGTTTTTCGATCGGAGCTACGGTTTATTTTATATGATTTTCTAAAGTTTTAATCACTCCTGAATTTATTTAATTATTTTAAATCAACATTATCCAAAACAGTATAGGATGATGTCAGCATGACGTAGAGGTGACATCAGCGGTCAACAGTCCGCTGACCAGAGTCAAACCTGACCAGTGGGTCTAGTGGGACCCACCTGTCAGTGACTCAGCTAATTAAACAGAGTTAGATTATACTAATTAGGTTAATTAGTGGGTGGGGCCTACTGTCAGTGAGTGATTAACTAATTAATCTAATTAACCATTTTTATCTATTTATAAAAACATTTTAACAGGCGGGACCCACATGTCATAGACGCAGGGCCAGCCCAGTCAGCAGTTGACCCAGTCAACTGGGTCAATTGGGGCCCGTGGGGCCCCAGAGTCAGTGACACAGGGGGAAGTTCCACCGCGCCAGGTCAGCACGGCGGCCGGACCAGCGCCGGCGGAGGTTCGCTGGACTTGGCCGAAAAGCGCCATGGGACTCGGTTTGATGTGGGGTTTGGTGCGTTCGGATGAGGGAGCCACGGCACATCCAATGGTGTGGTCGGCCTCGCCGGAGTCACGCCGGAGCGGCGATGGCGAGCACGGTGGTGGACGGCGGCGCTCGAGCTAGATGGCATCCTGCGCCACGGCGTGCTAGCGAGGGAGCTAAGGGGCTAGGCGGGGTCTGCGAGTTGCGGCTGATCTAACGGGCACGAGCGCGGGGCCGTTCGGTCGCCTGAACTACGCCGGCGATGAGTTACGCGGCGGTGCGATCGGGCATGTTGGGGGTGGCGCCTATAGCTAGCGAACGGCATCGAGAGAGGGAGAGGGGGAAGTGGTGGCTTACAGAGAGCCTGCCGGTGAGCTTAGCGTGCTTGGGGAGGGCTCAGAGTGGCCGAAAACGACGACGAACGGCGGCGGGGATCCAAGGAGGAAGAAGGCAGCGTGGAGGCAATGCGGTGGCTCCCGGCTCGTTCCAGTCGGCGTGATCGAAGTTGGCGACGATGGCGAGCCCGGTGGATAGGTCAGCGAGGCGGGGCGGTGACGGTGGCCGCGCTGCTCAGCCGCGGCCGTCCATGGCGGCGTCGGGTGCGGAAGAAGAAGGCGAGGGGAGGGGAGTTGTGGCGCTAGGGTTTGCCAGAGGGGCGCGGGGCTGCGCGGTGTCGAGCAAACGAGCAGGGGGCCGGGGCGCGTGCGCGCAGGCGTGCGGTGGCATCGACAGCGGCGAGGCGGGTGAGCAGTCCGAGGGAGAGGACAGGCGGGGTGGGCTGGGCCGGGTTGTTGACTTAGGCCAAGTCAGTGCGGCCTTTTTCTTGTTCTTTGTTTTTGCTTTCTGTTTTTCTTTTGTTTTTCTGCTTTGTAAAATGTGTGGGCCCATCTATAGTTTTGTAAAATATGTGAACTAGCCACAATACTCTTGTGCAACATTTACTACTGCCATAAAATGGTTTTGAGTTCATATCATTTCATTTGGATTTTATTTAATTATAAATGGATTAAATACTTCTGTTTTGGTGCTGTTATAGGATGTTAGAGTCACTTAAATATTTCAATCAATGTTGCAGCTAATTTTATAAATGCCTCTAGATTATTTGCAACATGATGAACAATTTAGTTCCTGGATTTGAAAAACTTATTTTCACTTTAATTTAATTTGAAGCTAGAACTAGGAGTTTGAAATGCAACATGATGCAAATGATGATTAGGCACTGTTAAACTTGCTGACATGGCATTAACTAAGGGTGATCAGTGTGGTTAATTACATGGGGTGTTACACTTGTTAACCATCAACACTTGATGCTCCTTCTTGATTTCTACCTCCGCAGCTTTGAGCATTGCGAAGAGCTTGGGAATTGTCTTCTCCATCCCTTGCATATTATAGTTCATCATGAAGCCTTTGTATCTGGGTGGCAGTGATTGAAGAACTCTGTCAATAACACTATCATCTGGAAGATTAACTCCTAGCTGAGTCAAGTGATTATGATATCCAGACATTTTGAGTATGTGTTCACTGACAGAACTGTTCTCCTCCATCTTGCAGCTATAGAACTTGTTGGAGGCTTATCTCTCAACTCGGGCATTTGCTTGAATTATTAACTTCAACTCTTGGAACATCTCATATGCTCCATGACGTTCAAAACGTCTTTGAAGTCCCGATTCTAAGCCGTAAAGCATGGCACACTGAACTATCGAGTAGTCATCAGATCGAGCTTGCCAGACATTCATAATATCAGCATCTGCTCCTACAGCAGGCCTTTCACCTAGAGGTGCATCAAGGACATAATTCTTCTGTGCAGCAGTGAGGATAATCCTCAAGTTACGGACCCAGTCCGTGTAGTTGCTACCATCATCTTTCAACTTAGCTTTCTCTAGGAACGCATTAAAATTCAGGGGAACGGTAGCACGGGCCATTGATCTACAACATAGATATGCAAATACTATCAGGACTAAGTTCATGATAAATTAAGTTCAATTAATCAAATTACTTAAGTACTCCCACTTAGATAGACATCCCTAAAGTCATGTAAATGATACATGATCCAAATCAACTAAACCATGTCCGATCATCACGTGGGATGGAGTAGTCATCAATGGTGAACATCTCTATGTTGATCATATCTACTATATCATTCACGTTCGACCTTTCGGTCTCCAGTGTTTCGAGGCCATGTCTGTACATGCTAGGCTCGTCAAGTTTAACCCGAGTATTCCGCATGTGCAAAATTGTCTTGCACCCGTTGTATTTAAACGTTGAGTCTATCACACCCGATCATCACGTGGTGTCTCAACACGACGAACTATCGCAACGGTGCATACTCAGGGAGAACACTTATACCTTGAAATTTAGTGAAGGGATCATCTTATAATGCTACCGCCGTACTAAGCAAAATAAGATGCATAAAAGATAAACATCACATGCAATCAAAATATGTGACATGATATGGCCATCATCATCTTGTGCTTTTGATCTCCATCTCCAAAGCATCGTCATGATCTCCATCGTCACCAGCTCGACACCTTGATCTCCATCATTGTGTCGTGGTCGTCTCGCCAACTATTGCTTCTACAACTATCGCTAACGCATAGTGATAAAGTAAAGCAATTACATGGCGTTTGTATTTCATACAATAAAGCGACAACCATAAGGCTCCTGCCAGTTGCCGATAACTTTTACAAAACATGATCATCTCATACAACAACGTATATCACATCATGTCTTGACCATATCACATCACAACATGCCCTGCAAAAACAAGTTAGACGTACTCTACTTTCTTGTTGCAAGTTTTACGTGGCTGCTACGGGCTTCTAGCAAGAACCGTTCTTACCTACACATCAAAACCACAACGGTTATTTATCAAGTTTGCTGTTTTAACCTTCAACAAGGACCAGTCGCAATCAAATTCGATTCAACTAAAGTAGGAGAAACAGACACCCTTCAGCCACCTTTATGCAAAACTAGTTGCATGTCTGTCGGTGGAACCGGTCTCATGAACGTGGTCATGTAATATAACACCCCGTGTATTAAGCTACCGTAATCACCCTATTGATAATGCCATGTCATAATGATCAATAGTGCTTGATCATCATTAGCAACATACCCCTTTTCAAATTCAAACTAAAAGTGGAAAATAAAAGTTGTTCAAAATATAAACTAAAATGTTCAATAAATAGCAAATATACCAGAGGTTGTTCCAAAATTGTAATCAACAATTAATAAATTAGCTAAGTGGCTCTAACAGTAAAAAATAGGGTTGGTTAATACCTTTTTAGTTAAATAAAATCCATATGAGAACATTTGGCCCCAAATCCTTTTTATACCAGGGTTGGATATTGCACTTATATTATATGGGCAAGTGCCATATTTTACAAAAGTCATTGGGAGTGAAATAAAAGACAAAACAGAAAAGAAAAGAAAAAAACAGAGAAAGAGAAAAGGAGAAAAAGGAAAAGGCCCACAACACTGGGCCTAAGTGGCCACAGTGCCGGCCCAGCCTGCGCAGCGCCGTCCCCCACCTCCCGCACTACTCCGCGCCTCGCTGTCGAGCACCTCGCGTGCGCGAGGCAGGCCCCCCCTCCGAGCGGTCGACAGCACGCCCGCGCCCGCGCTGGGGATAAGAGTAGCTCCCCGCTCTCCCTGGCGAACCCTAGCCACCATTCCCTCCCTTCCTCCCTCGTTCCCCACCTCGCCCGACGCCGCCATGATCGGCCTCCGCTGAAGCTCGCGGCCACCGCCTCTGCCTCGCCACCGCGACGTGTCCACGAGCTCCGCCGTGCTCCTCTACGCCTCCTGTGCCAACGAACCAAAGCCGAACGCCTCTGCATCGCCGGCCTGCGTCGTCTTCTTCCCCTACGGCCGCCTGTGTCGCCGTCGTCGATTCGCGCCGCCGTGAGCTCCTCCGTTCTTCCCCGGGCCTTCTCTGCAACGCCGGTGAGCCACTGCGCCGAATGCGCCCGTCTCTAACCTCTCTAGCCGCCAGTAGCTACTGCCCCGACGTGGCCGAATCGCTCGCCACCGTCGAGCTCGTCGCAGACGCGGGCTCAGGCCGCCGCGTTCGTCCCTGGGCAATGCATCGAGCTCCTGGTGCTCCTAGGAGCCCGGCAAGCTCACCCCCGCGTCCTCCCGTGCCCTCTAGCCTCCACCCCGTCGAGGCTCGAACATCGGCGTCCGCCATGGCGCTCGCCGCCGTTGACTCCGGCAGCCCCAGCTCCGCCCGGTACCCCCCAGACGACCCGGTGGGTTCCCCTCGTTCGAACAGCGCAAACCGCGCAACGAACGGACCCCCGTAGCCAATTTCCACCGCTGGCCCTTGCCTCCACTGTGGTTTTGCCCACCGGCGGCTAAACGCCGGCGCCCGTGCTGACGTGGCCAGCCGGGGCCACCCCACAGGGTCACTACCTGGTGCCCCCAGGGCCCAGCTGGCCCAATTGACTTGAGTAAACGCTAACTGGGCAGCTCCAGTCACTGACCTGCGGGCCCCGGTGCCTAATTAACCCTAAATCAAATTTTAAACTAATTGTAATTAGTATAAGACACTGACAGGTGGGTATCGCTAGATTATTAGGATTAGATTAGTTAATTTAACTCTGTTAATTAGTCCAGTCACTGACCAGTGGGACCCACTGGTCAGGTTTGACCTGGTCAGCGGCACTGTTGACTGTTGACGTCACCTCTACGTCATGATGACGTCATCTTTTACTGTTTTGGATAATTCAAATTAATAATAAATCTGTAATTTTAGAATATTGTTTAAACTTTGAAAAATCATATCTTTTAATCCGTAACTCCGATGGAAATAATTTATATATGAAAATTGATCAGAAAAATCCCACGAGTTCGAATATGCCCTCCTTTCATCTGTCACATGATCCTAGCATGATGAACATGGAACTTCCCTCTCCGGATCGTCTGTCCGATAAATCCAAAGACCCGGGAAATATCGTCAGATATTCTCCCGCTCCGTCTGATACGTGTAGTACTGCGTTAGACTACCCCTCGCACTGTGTATTGCCATGACATGCATCGTGTTGCATCTGTTTGCTTGTATTTATTGTTTCCTCCCCCTCTTCTCTCTCGTTAGACCCCGACGCAATTCCCGGTACCGACGCAGCTCCGGAGCCCGACGCCACCGTTGACGACCTTGCCCTTGCCGTCGAGCAACCAGGCAAGCCCCCCCCTTTGATCATCCCGATATCGCCCATTCTAATCTCTCATGCTTGCATTAGAATTGCTGCTACTACTACTTTACCTATTCTGATGCATAGCCTGTTTATTGTAACCTGCTGTTGATAATTACCTGCATATCCTAAACTGCTTAGTATAGGCTGGGTAGAGACCTATTAGTGACCCCACTTGTCCTGACTGCCCTGCTGGATTATCAGAAGACAGGCCCCGGCACCGCACATCACCCCCCTTAGTTGTACGACACTACTGGGTTACTATCGAGTAACGAGGGTGATACCTCGTCAGCACTTCTGATGGTAACCTTGTAGGGAGATAATTGGTCGTGCTCATCGAGGGTGATTCCTCCTTCTCCACTGCCGATACGACCCTGTCACGGAACACTTCAAGTGTGAACCACGAGGGTGATTCCTCTGAGTTCACCTTGACGGATACATCGAGTAGGAATCCAACGAGGGTGATACCTCGGATTCCCCTGATGTTATGGACACATGGATACTTGGATTTTACACTGTTACTTGGAAAGGCGGGTCGACCCTGAGGGGTACCCGCGTGAGCCTAAGTGGCGAGTGTTGTGGAGACGGGTTAACCTGGATGGTGCCCGAGTGATGAATACGAGGCGCGGCTGGGCATTCTTAGCCCTTGCATCAAGTCCTCGAGACGGGGCAACGGGGTCACATCGATCGTGAGTCTCTGCTCGTTACCGCAAGCCCCTAGTCCGCCAACGATTTGGATATTCGATCCTAGCAGGCCTCTGGCCTGATAGCACTAACCATCACGTGGGAAGAGTTATGGGCACTCTGCATCGTATGCATCAGCCGAAAGCTTTGTCAGACATCTAGTTCAGCCTCGTGGCCAGGCCGATCCAGTACCATCTAGGACTGAGGTGGTGCTCGTCCCGGCCCTGCACACATCGACCCGGAGTGCACAGGGCGATGGCCCAAGACCCCTGAGCGCTTAGGATATAGACCGACGGGGACCTCTCTGCTGAGCTGTAGGTAGGGTTGCGATGTATCGTTTGGCCGAGGTCGGGCATGACCCAGGAAAGTGTGTCCGGCTGGAGTTAATCGGGCGTGTTGGGTAAGTTGGTGCACCCCTGCAGGGAAGAACACATCTATCGATAGCCGGTCCTACGGTAAAGGACACTCGGAGTTGTATCCCGATCGACATAACTTGACCGTGAGATGATACCTGGATATATGGCTCCGGAATTGCTTCTCGCAGGGAGTCGAGAAGAGATCTCAGGACGAGGTTGATGACTGTATGGCTCTGGGATTGCTTTCTCACAGGGAGTCGGGAAAGGATCTCTGGGTGAGGTTGAGACTTGATGATACTGCTACATTATATTGTACTGTTCTACTCTCTTCTATTGCTGAAAGACCGCTGAAGATGCTAGTCTTCGATAGGACTAGGCTTTCCTCTCTATTCTAGCATTTCTGCAGCCCAATCCACATATATAGCCTTCCTTTGATAATGTTGCATATGTAGTGTAGATCCTTGCTTGCTGAGTACTTCGGAGTACTCACGGTTGCTTTGCTTTCTTTTTCTCCCCATATCAGCTTGTCGTGACTAGCTGACGGAGCCCCGGATACAGCTGCCCCCGCCGACGATCGCTACTACTACCCCGAGGGTGGTTACTACTACGAGTTGGCTGACGACCAGGAGTAGGATCGGAGGGTCCCAGGCAGGAGGCCTGCGCCTTTCGATCGTAGTGTTTTCTTTTGCCCCGCCTTCTAAGGGCCTATCTGTGTTTTCTTTTATATCTGTACTCAGATATCTAATGCTTCCGCTGATGCTTGTATTCCATCGAGCTATGTATTCGAGCCCTCGAGGCCCTGGCTTGTAATATAAAGCTTGTATGACTTTATTTATGTTTTAGAGTTGTGTTGTGATATCTTCCCGTGAGTCCTTAGGCTTGATCGTGTGCATTTGCGTGTATGATTAGTGCATGATTGAGCCGGGGGCGCCACAAGTTGGTATCAGAGCCGACTGACTGTAGGAACCCTCTTTCCAACTCCTTGGCCGAACTTGAGTCTAGTAATCAAAAACCGTTTTTCTAACATGGCTGTGTGGCTTACGGGCCCACGTCGCCAACTGGGTGCTATTAGGATCTTTTATTCCTCGTCTATACTCTAGGACTCTGACCTCTCGTCTATTCGGGTTAAAGAATTTTACTAACGCCGACACTTAGGATCTCATAAATCTCGTCTACCCGGAGAGCTGGATATCTGTGCTTAATTCTTTACCATTGATCTGATTAGTCTGATAATCATTTTCCTTTCCATTGTTTTGTTTAACCTTTCTCTCTGAGTTGTATTATACTTCTCATTGTCATTTGATAATCCTAAATTTCCTCTATTTCAGATGGATCATTTGTTTCCACCACGCCCTACGACGCAGCTTGTGCTTCGCACTTGGGCTCGTGGTGCCCCTGGTTTTCCAGCTGTCCTGAACGCCGTCCTGACCAGACTTGGCTACCGCTGGTACCCCGAGTACATGGTCTACGAGGATTACCGTGAGGTGAACAAAGCTATTCTGCTTGAGACTGCTCAAACGAAGCATAAGGACTCGCATAAACGCTATCGTGATGTTGGCTCATCTTCGGGTTCAACACAGAAGCGAAAAACATATGGTCGTGGACACGCTTACAACATTGATATTATACAAGTCCAGGATCCACCTGCCACCGAAATGGGTACCCTTCCCATTAACTCAATACCTGCTTCTGTTTTATTTAATTCAGCAACATCACATTCATTCCTCTATGAGAATTTGCATTCATGCATAACCTTCATTATGAGTAAATGAATACCTTGAAATGCGTTGAACGCTTCTCCGCTTGAGGGGATCGAAAACGTTCCAGTCGTTCGAGATTTTCCGAACGTTTCTTCGGAAGAACTTCCAAGAATACCCTGATTTTTTTCCTTCTACCTCTTAATTCTCGGGACGAGAATGCTTATTATTGGAGGAGAATTGTAACACCCCGTGTCTTAAGCTACCGTAATCACCCTGTTGATAATGCCATGTCATCATGATCAATAGTGCTTGATCATCATTAGCAACATACCCCTTTTCAAATTCAAACTCAAATGGAAATTCAAACTAAAAGTGGAAAATAAAAGTTGTTCAAAATAGAAACTAAAATGTTCAATAAATAGCAAATATTCTAGAGGCTGTTCTAAAATTGTAATCAACAATTAATAAATTAGCTAAGTGGCTCTAACAGTAGAAAAACAGGGTTGGTTAATACCTTTTTAGTTAAATAAAATCCATATGAGAACATTTGGCCCCAAAACCTTTTTATACCAGGGTTGGATATTACACTGATATTATATGGGCAAGTGCCATATTTTACAAAAGTCATTTGGAGTAAAATAAAAGACAAAATAGAAAAGAAAAGAAAAAACAGAGAAAGAGAAAAGGAGAAAAAGGAAAAGGCCCACAACACTGGGCCTAAGTGGCCACAGTGCCGGCCCAGCCTGCGCAGCGCCGTCCCCCACCTCCCGCACTGCTCCGCGCCTCACTGTCGAGCACCACGCGCGCACAAGCCAGGCCCCCCCTCCGAGCTGTCGACAGCGCGCCCGCGCTCGCGCTGGGGATAAGAGCAGCTCCCCGCTCTCCCTGGCGAACCCTAGCCACCATTCCCCCTTCCTCCCTCGTTCCCCACCTCGCCCGACGCCACCATGACCGGCATCCGCTGAAGCTCACGGCCACCGCCTTTGCCTCGCCACCGCGACGTGTCCACGAGCTCCGCCGTGCTCCTCTACGCCTCCTGCGCCAATGAACCGAAGCCGAATGCCTCTGCATCACCGGCCTGCGTCGTCTTCTTCCCCTACGGACGCCTGTGTCGCCGCCATTGATTCGCGCCGCCCCGAGCTCCTCCGTTCTTCCCCGGGCCTTCTCTGCAACGCCGGTGAGCCACTGCGCCGAATGCGCCCGTCTCTAACCTCTCTAGCCGCCCGTAGCTACTGCCCCGACGTGGCCAAATCGCTCGCGACCGTCGAGCTCATCGCAGACGCGCGCTCAGGCCACCACGTTCGTCCCTGGGCAACGCATCGAGCTCCTGGTGCTCCTAGGAGCCTGACAAGCTCACCCTCGCGTCCTCCCGTGCCCTCTAGCCTCAACCCCGTCGAGGCCCGAACATAGGCGTCCGCCACGGCGCTCGCCGCCGTCGACTCCGGCAGCCCCAGCTCCGCCCGGTAGCCCCAAACGACGCGGCAGGTTCCCCTCATTCGAACGGCGCAAACGGCGCGACGAACGGACCCCCGTAGCCAATTTCCGCCGCTGGCCCTTGCCTCCGCTGTGGTTTTGGCCACCGACGGCTAAACGCCGGCGCCCGTGCTGACGTGGCTAGCCGGGGCCACCCCACAGGGTCACTGCCTGGTGGCCCCAGGGCCCAGCTGGCCCAGTTGACTTCAGTCAACACTGACTGGGTAGCTCCAGTCACTGACCTGCGGGCCCCAGCGCCTAATTAACCCTAAATCAAATTTTAAACTAATTGTAATTAGTATAAGACACTGATAGGTGGGTCCCGCTAAATGATTAGGATTAGATTAGTTAATTTAACTCTGTTAATTAGTCCAGTCACTCACCAGTGGGACCCACTGGTCAGGTTTGACCTGGTCAGCCGCACTGTTGATGTCACCTCTACGTCATGATGATGTCATCTTTTACTGTTTTGGATAATTCGAATTAATATTAAATCTGTAATTTCAGAATATTGTTTAAATTTGAAAAATCATATCTTTTAATCCGTAACTCCGAGGGAAATAATTTATATATGAAAATTGATCAGAAAAATCCCACGAATCCGAATATGCCCTCCTTTCATCTGTCACATGCTCCTAGCATGATGAACATGGAACTTCCCTCTCCGGATCGTTTGCCCGATAAATCCTAAGACCCGGGAAATAAAGTCAGATATTCTCCCGCTCCGTCTGATACGTGTAGTACTGCGTTAGACTACCCCTAGCACTGCGTATTGCCATGACATGCATCGTGTTGCATCTGTTTGCTTGTATTTATTGTTTCCTCCCCCTCTTCTCTCTTGTTAGACCCCGACGCAATTCCAGGTACCGACGCAGCTCCGGAGCCCGACGCCACCGTTGACGACCTTGCCCTTGCCGCCGAGCAACCAGGCAAGCCCCCCCCCTTTGATCATCCCGATATCGCCCATTCTAATCTCTCATGCTTGCATTAGAATTGCTGCTACTACTACTTTACCTATTCTGATGCATAGCCTGTTTATTATAACCTGATGTTGATAATTACCTGCATATCCTAAACTGCTTAGTATAGGCTGGGTAGAGACCTATCAGTGACCCCACTTGTCCCGACTGCCCACTGGATTATCAGAAGACCCGATCAACGGGATTGAAGACAGGCCTCGGCACCACACATCACCCCTCTTAGTTGTACGACACTACTGGGTTACTATCGAGTAACAAGGGTGATACCTCGTCAGCACTTCTGATGGTAACCTCGTAGGGAGATAATTGGTCGTGGTCATCGAGGGTGATTCCTCCTTCTCCACTACCGGTACGACCCTGTCACGCAACACTTCAAGTGTGAACCTCGAGGGTGATTCCTCCGAGTTCACCTTGACGGATACATCGAGTAGGAATCCAACGAGGGTGATACCTCGGATTCCCCTGATGTTATGGACACACGGATACTTGGATTTTACACTGTTACTTGGAAAGGCGGGTCGACCCTGAGGGGTACCCGCGTGAGCCTAAGTGGCGAGTGTTGTGGAGACGGGTTAACCTGGATGGTGCCCGAGTGATGAATACGAGGCGCGGCCGGGCATTCTTAGCCCTTGGAGCAAGTCCTCGAGACGGGGCGACGGGGTCACATCGATCGTGAGTCTCTGCTCGTTACCGCAAGCCCCTAGTCCGCCAACGATTTGGATATTTGATCCGAGTAGGCCTCTGGCCTGATAGCACTAACCATCACGTGGGAAGAGTTATGGGCACTCTGCATCGTATGCATCAGCCGAAAGCTTTGTCAAACATCTAGTTCAGCCTCGTGGCCGGGCCGGGCCAGTACCATCCAGGACTGAGGTGGTGCTCGTCCCGGCCCTGCACACACCGACCCGGAGTGCACAGGGCGATGGCCCAAGACCCCTGAGCGCTTAGGATATAGACCGACGGGGACCTCTCTGCTGAGCTATAGGTAGGGTTGCGATGTATCATTTGGCCGAGGTCGGGCATGTCCCAGGAAAGTGTGTCCAGCTGGAGTTAATCGAGCGTGTTGGGTAAGTTGGTGCACCCCTGCAGGGAAGAACACATCTATCGATAGCCGGTCCTACGGTAAAGGACACTCGGAGTTGTATCCCGATCGACATAACTTGACCGTGAGATGATACCTGGATATATGGCTCTGGGATTGCTTCTCGCAGGGAGTCGAGAAGAGATCTCAGGACGAGGTTGATGACTGTATGGCTCTGGGATTGCTTCCTCGCAGGGAGTCGGGAAAGGATCTCTGGGTGAGGTTGAGACTTGATGATGCTGCTACATTATATTGTACTATTCTACTCTCTTCTATTGCTGAAAGACCGCTGAAGATGCTAGTCTTCGATAGGACTAGGCTTTCCTCTCTATTCTGGCATTTCTGCAGCCCAGCCCACATATACA
Organism: Thinopyrum elongatum; assembly: GCA_011799875.1. NCBI lineage: Eukaryota > Viridiplantae > Streptophyta > Magnoliopsida > Poales > Poaceae > Thinopyrum > Thinopyrum elongatum. Next base: position 373,580,184 of record CM022298.1, on the reverse strand, counting down.
GCCTTCCTTTGATAATGTTGCATATGTAGTGTAGATCCTTGCTTGCTGAGTACTTCGGAGTACTCACGGTTGCTTTGCTTTCTTTTTCCCCCCGTATTAGCTTGTCGTGACCAGCTGATGTAGCCCCGAATACAGCTGCCCCCGCCGACGATCGCTACTACTACCCCGAGGGTGGTTACTACTACAAGTTGGCTGACGACCAGGAGTAGGATCGGAGGGTCCCAGGCAGGAGGCCTGCACCTTTCGATCGTAGTGTTTTCTTTTACCCCGCCATCTAAGGGCCTATCTGTGTTTTCTTTTATATCTGTACTCAGATATCTGATGCTTCCGCTGACGCTTGTATGCCATCGAGCTATGTATTCGAGCCCTTGAGGCCCTGGCTTGTAATATAAAGCTTGTATGACTTTATTTATGTTTTAGAGTTGTGTTGTGATATCTTCCCGTGAGTCCTTAGGCTTGATCGTGTGCATTTGCGTGTATGATTAGTGCATAATTGAGCCGGGGGCGCCACAAGTTGGTATCAGAGCCGACTGGCTGTAGGAACCCCCTTTCCAACTCCTTGGCCGAAGTTGAGTCTAGTAATCGAAAACCGTTTTACTAACATGGCTGTGTGGCTTACAGGCCCACGGTGCCAACTAGGTGGTATTAGGATCTTTTATTCCTCGTCTATACTCTAGGACTCTGACCTCTCGCCTGTTCGGGTTAAAGAATTTTACTAACGCTGACACTTAGGATCTCGTAAATCTCGTCTACCCGGAGAGCTGGATATCTGTGCTTAATTCTTTACCATTGATCTGATTAGTCTGATAATCATTTTCCTTTCCATTGTTTTGTTTAACCTTTCTCTCTGAGTTGTATTATACTTCTCATTGTCATTTGACAATCCTGAATTTCCTCTGTTTCAGATGGATCGTTTGTTTCCACCACGCCCTATGACGCAGCTTGTGCTTCGCACTTGGGCTCGTGGTGCCCCTGGTTTTCCAGCTGTCCTGATCGCCCTCCTGACCAGACTTGGCTACCGCTGGTACCCCGAGTACATGGTCTACGAGGATTACCGTGAGGTGAACATGGCTATTCTGCTTGAGACTGCTCAAACGAAGCATAAGGACTCGCAGAAACGCTATCGTGAAGTTGGCTCATCTTCGGGTTCAACACAGAAGCGAAAAACATATGGTCGTGGACACGCTTACAACATTGATATTATACAAGTCCAGGATCCACCAGCCACCGAAATGGGTACCCTTCCCGTTAACTCAATACCTGCTTCTGTTTTATTTAATTCAGCAGCATCACAATCATTCATCTATGAGAATTTGCATTCATGCATAACCTTCATTATGAGTAAATGAATACCTTGAAATACGTTGAACGCTTCTCCGCTTGAGGGGATCGAAAATGTTCCAGTCGTTCGAGATTTTCCGAACTTTCTTTGGAAGAACTTCCAATAATACCCTGATTTTTTTCCTTCTACCTCTTATTTCTCGGGACGAGAATTCTTATTAGTGGAGGAGAATTGTAACACCCCGTGTATTAAGCTACCGTAATCACCCTGTTGATAATGCCATGTCATCATGATCAACAGTGCTTGATCATCATTAGCAACATACCCCTTTTCAAATTCAAACTCAAATAGAAATTCAAAATAAAGTGGAAAATAAAAGTTGTTCAAAATAGAAACTAAAATGTTTAATAAATAGCAAATATTCTAGAGGCTGTTCTAAAATTGTAATCAACAATCAATAAATTAGATAAGTGGCTCTAACAGTAGAAAAACAGGGTTGGTTAATACCTTTTTAGTTAAATAAAATCCATATGAGAACATTTGGCCCCAAAACCTTTTTATACCAGGGTTGGATATTACACTGATATTATATGGGCAAGTGTCATATTTTACAAAAGTCATTTGGAGTAAAATAAAAGACAAAACAGAAAAGAAAAGAAAAAACAGAGAAAGAGAAAAGGAGAAAAAGGAAAAGGACCACAGCACTAGGCCTAAGTGGCCACAGTGCCGGCCCAGCCTGCGCAGCGCCGTCCCCCACCTCCCGCACTGCTCCACGCCTCGCTGTCGAGCACCTCGCGCGCGCGAGCCAGGCCCCCCCTCCGAGCGGTCGACAGCGCGCCCGCACCCGCGCTGGGGATAAGAGCAGCTCCCCGCTCTCCCTGGCGAACCCTAGCCACCATTCCCCCTTCCTCCCTCGTTCCCCACCTCGCCCGACGCCGCCATGACCGGCCTCCGCTGAAGCTCGCGGCCACCGCCTCTGCCTCGCCACCGCAACGTGTCCACGAGCTCCGCCGTGCTCCTCTACGCCTCCTGCGCCAACGAACCGAAGCCGAACGCCTCTGCATCACCGGCCTGCATCGTCTTCTTCCCCTACGGCCGCCTGTGTCGCCGCCGTCGATTCGCGCCGCCCCGAGCTCCTCCGTTCTTCCTCGGGCCTTCTCTGCAACACCGGTGAGCCACTGCGCTGAATGCGCCCGTCTCTAACCTCTCTAGCCGCCCGTATCTACTGCCCCGACGTGGCCAAATCGCTCGCCACCGTCGAGCTCGTCGCAGACGCGCGCTCAGGCCGCCGTGTTCGTCCCTGGGCAACGCATCGAGCTCCTGGTGCTCCTAGGAGCCCGACAAGCTCACCCCCGCGTCCTCCCGTGCCCTCTAGCCTCCACCCCATCGAGGCCCAAACATCGGCGTCCGCCACGGCGCTCACCGCCGTCGACTCCGGCAGCCCCAGCTCCGCCCGGTACCCCCCAAACGACGCGGCGAGTTCCCCTCGTTCGAACGGCGCAAACCGCGCGACGAACGGACCCCCGTAGCCAATTTCCGCCGCTGGCCCTTGCCTTCACTGTGGTTTTGGCTACCGGCGGCTAAACGCTGGCGCCCATGTTGACGTGGCCAGCCGGGGCCACCCCACAGAGTCACTGCCTGGTGGCCCCAGGGCCCAGTTGACTTGAGTCAACGCTGACTGGGCAGCTCCAGTCACTGATCTGCGGGCCCCAGCGCCTAATTAACCCTAAATCAAATTTTAAACTAATTGTAATTATTATAAGACACTGACAGGTGGGTCCCGCTAGATGATTAGGATTAGATTAGTTAATTTAACTCTGTTAATTAGTCCAGTCACTGACCAGTGGGACCCACTGGTCAGGTTTGACCTGGTCAGCTGCACTGTTGACTGCTGACGTCACCTCTACGTCATGATGACATCATCTTTTACTGTTTTGGATAATTCGAATTAATAATAAATCTGTAACTTCAGAATATTGTTTAAACTTTGAAAAATCATATCTTTTAATCCGTAACTCCGATGGAAATAATTTATATATGAAAATTAATCAGAAAAATCCCACGAATCCGAATATGCCCTCCTTTCATCTGTCACATGCTCCTAGCATGATGAACATGGAACTTCCCTCTCCGGATCGTCTGTCCGATATATCCAAAGACCCGGGAAATATCATCAGATATTCTCCCGCTCCGTCTGATACGTGTAGTACTGCATTAGACTACCCCTAGCATTATGTATTGCCATGACATGCATCGTGTTGCATCTGTTTGCTTGTATTTATTGTTTCCTCCCCCTCTTCTCTCTCGTTAGACCCCGACGCAATTCTCAGTACCGACGCAGCTCCGGAGCCCGACGCCATCGTTGACGACCTTGCCCTTGCTGCCGAGCAACCAGGCAAGCCCCCCCTTTGATCATCCCGATATCGCCCATTCTAATCTCTCATGCTTGCATTAGAATTGCTGCTACTACTACTTTACTTATTCTGATGCATAGCCTGTTTATTGTAACCTGCTGTTGATAATTACCTGCATATCCTAAACTGCTTAGTATAGGCTGGGTAGAGACCTATCAGTGACCCCACTTGTCCCGACTGCCCCGCTGGATTATCAGAAGACCCGATCAACGGGATTGAAGATAGGCCCCGGCACCGCACATCACCCCCCCCTTAGTTGTACGAAACTACTGGGTTACTATCGAGTAACGAGGGTGATACCTCGTCAGCACTTCTGATGGTAACTGTCGGTGTCAAAACCGGCAGATCTCGGGTAGGGGGTCCCGAACTTTGCGTCTAAGGTCGATGGTAACAGGAGACGGGGGACACGATGTTTACCCAGGTTCGGGCCCTCTCTATGGAGGTAATACCCTACGTCCTGCTTGATTGATCTTGATGAATATGAGTATTACAAGAGTTGATCTACCACGAGATCGTAATGGCTAAAACCCTAGAAGTCTAGCCTGTCTGATTATGATTATGATTGCCTCAACGGACTAAACCCTTCGGTTTATATAGACACCGGAGGGGGCTAGGGTTGTACAAAGTCGGTTACAGAGAAAGGAATCTTCATATCCAAACGCCAAGCTTATCGCCCACACCAAGGAGAGTCCCATCCGGACACAGGAGAGAGTCTTCTATTGTGTATTTTCATGGCCCATCAGTCCGGCCCACGTTACGTAGCCTGGACACCCAAGGACCCCTTAATCCAGGTCTCCCTCAGTAGCCCCTGAACCAGGCTTCAATGACGATGTGTCCGGCGCGCAGATTGTCTTCGGCATTGCAAGGCGGGTTCCTACTCTGAATACTCCAGAACAGACTTCGAGCACAGAAAGCGTGTCTGGCTCTGCAAAACAAGTACCACACACAACCGCAGAGAGTATAATATTTCATGAGTCCAATCTGCTGACAACTTTTTGTAACGCGACGCCACGTTCCTGCACAGTAATTATTCCGAACCGTTCTTTAGTCTCCCGCTCCATGCTTTGAGATGCGGTTTCCAGTGGCACGTCTTGTCACAGCAGAGATCGTGTCCCTTCATTACGGGATTCTCGTCAATACGGGTGTGGGTAATCCAACCGTGCCGTTTGCATGGCCCTTGGGAATAGGCGAGTTTTAAGGCGAGTGGGGTGGCGCTTGATATTCACTGCCTTTATAAGGGGATAAGGATTCACCCCTTTCACCCATGCCTTCTCTTTCTCTGCCTCTCCATTCCTGAGCTCCAGTGCCCAAGTTCTCATCTTTTCCACCTCGAAGAAGCACTCCGACCATGTCTGGATCCGGAGTGCAAGGCAAGTGGATGGCCTCCTCCGTCAAGGAGAAGGACATCACGAAGCTCCGGGAGGCGGGGTATTTGGCCAAGGAAATCGCCCATCGGCTTCCGGCCAAGGGACAGATCATCCCCACCCCCAAGCCTCATGAGAGGGTGGTGTTCATCCCCCACTTCGTCCGCGGGTTAGGGTTTCCTCTCCACCCTTTCGTCTGCGGACTCATGTTCTACTACGGGCTAGATTTCCATGATCTAGCCCCAAATTCTTTCCTCAACATCTCAGCATTTATTGTCGTGTGCGAGGCTTTCCTTCGCATCCCACCCCACTTCGGACTATGGCTCAAGATTTTCAATGTGAAGCCGAAGGTGGTGGATGGCCAACACGCAGAGTGCGGAGGCGCCATGGTGAGCAAGATGCCCAACGTCACATGGCCCAAAGGTACCTTTGTGGAGACTGTCAAAGGGTGGCAGCAACTATGGTTCTATATCATAGAGCCCCGCGACGCCACCTGGGCCGCGGCTCCTGAATTCAAGTCCGGAGCCCCAATGCGGCTCACCTCCTGGCTAGAGAAGGGCCTGAATTGGGCATCGTCGGACGAGCTGACAGCGCTGCAGGTGCGTATCCAGAGTATGGTGGACAAGAACATCAAGCTTGTCAATGTGATCCAGGTGATGCTAGTTCGCCGGATCCTTCCATGCCAAGGCCGGACTTGCCATTTGTGGGAGTTCGATCCGGCTGAGCACCAGACCTTGCAACAGTTCTTCGGAACTACGCACGAAGACATCTGGAAGGTGCTCTTTAAGGCCAACGAGAAGTGGCCGGAGACGACCGAGGACCGTGGGCACGACCTGGCCCATCCCGCCAATCCGGTAAGTCTTTCGCGCTTCAAGGTGTATCCTTTACTTGCTTACTCAGGGAAAATGCCTAAGCCTCCCTATTTATTTTTTCAGGGCAGGACGAAGAAGGCAGAGCGAATTAAGTGTCCGGCTCCTCTGCCCGAGGAACCAGTCATCCCACTTTTGATGAAGATGCTGGTCCTGGCGCCCTACCAGGCGCCGGAGAAGAAGGCCAAGAAAAAGGCCAAGGAGACCAGAAGTGGCCTTCGTCGCAAGGGAACTTCGGACGCAACGTCCGAAGACGCCGAGACTCACTCCACCGCCGCAGAGGACGACGACGAGGAGGAGGAAAGCAACTCTCCCCTTGAGGGGGGAAGGAAGAAAAGGGCGGCCCCCATAAATCTGGAGGCAGAGGCGTCCAAGAAGGGGAAGGTCTCCCTCGCGGATAACTCCGCGTGGGATGTCGACAGCAGCCCAGAGCGGCGCCCCCGAGATAAGCCCCTGGCCGAGTCGTGAGTACTCAAAGACCCTGGCGCATTCATATATCCAGCCTCTTTTCTCCACATTCTTAACATGTTGAATCATGTACTTGCAGTCCGGCTTGTTCCGACCTCGTGCGATCCTCATCTTCGGGGAATTCGCTGGACCCAAAGGCGATGGACAGCGGGTCCCTTCCGGCGGCCTCTTCTCCCAAGGCCATGGGTGACACCGAGGCATTGTCCCGAAGGATCCCAGGCCAGGGAGAGACGCAGGAGGCCATCAGCGTGGCGCCAGAGGGTGAAACCTCAGCCGCCGGACACATGGGGGAGCAAATCCCCATGGAGACTGGCAATGGGGGCCAGGTCCAATTCGGCCCCCAGCCGAATATGGTCCCGGAGACCTATACGGCTCCAAAATCCGGCAAGCAACCTTCTTTGAAAGAAGGGGGTGTGCCTATTTCGCCGGTGACCTCTGTCCAACCAGAGGCACCGGACACCCTACTGGAAGCGCTGCGAAGTGCTTCCATTGTAGAGGAGCACCGTGCCCTCATGGGTATGGTGATTGAGAAGATTCAGTCCATGAAGAGCGGACTGACCGAAGCCTGCAAAAGCCTTCTAACAGGTTTTGAGGTATGAAACGCAATTATGTAAAAAGAATGTCACAGGATAGACAGTAGCCCCTAAGACACTGTCCGGTGGTCGAAAAGAAAAGTCGGAAAGAGGATCAAACAATTTTCGCAGGAGACTAACCATACATGTCTATGTGAAAAAGCAGGCGTCGCTGCTGGCTGCGACCTCCCATGCTGCCGAAGTCTCCGGACTAAAGCAGAGTCTGGAGCGGGCCGAGGAAGAACTCGGCCGTGTGAAAAAGTAGCTGGAGGATAAGCAAGGTATGCCATGACCTTCTGTATATCAGAAAGGATAGATGATTTGTATTGACCATAGTGCCATGATATTTGTAGGAGCGGCGACCAAGGTGGAGGCCCTTAAAAAGGTGCTGGCCGAGGCCCAGAAGAGAGCGGCGGAGGAACAATCCGTCCGCGAAAAGCATGAGGCCAGGGTCAGTGAGGTCCAACAAGAGCTCCAGGACGCTGTAAAGAAATGCGAGTCCTTGGAGCGCAAGATTACGGATCAAGAGTCCGAGCTTGCTAAGGCCCACAAAAGCACACAAGAGGCCTGGGTTGAAGCCCAGGGCACCCTCCAGGAAATCCAAGAGGCCAGGAAAATCACGGCGGGTAAGGCCTCTATAATGCAAAGCAAATTTGTGAAGAAAAGGTACATCTTACTGACCCGGATTTGGAGTTCTCCAGGAGCATTTGCGGATCTGCCGCGTAGCATTGCTGATGCTGCGGATTTCTTCCGAGCCGAAGAGGGGAGCTCAACAAAGAAGCTGTTCTGGTCGCAATACCTAGCGCCAGAGCATCCGGTGCCCTTCAGCGATCAGCTGAAACAACTGACCGAACTGCATAGGGTGGCCGAATTGGCCATGAAGGATTTGATAATCCGTCTATGGCCCGGCGAAGCCATACCCAACAGCTACTTCGGGCTCGTGAAGTGACTGGTTGCTGCCTGCCCTCGGCTTGATGCCATCAAGCGGTCGGTCTGCATTGAAGGTGCGCGGATGGCCTTCGCCCGTGTCAAGATACAGTGGGCGAAGATGAACGCCGTCAAGCTCGCGACCGAGGGACCGCCCGCGGGCAAGGAGCACCGCACGCCCGAGCGATATTTTGATGATGTCCTGGAGGGATCCCACATTGTGGCGGAGCAGTGTGCAAAAGACATTATCTTTGGATGAATATATTCATGTTATCCTGTCCTGCACAATGGAACAAAACTGATATGTAATATAATGTTAGTTGTTTATATCAAGATTTTTCCTCCTGTGCGGCCGTTTTATTAAATCTGGGAGTTGGCCAGTCGTCGGCTTCAGCCCCCACGTAGGTAGTACGGGGGTGTTCGGGATAAAATCTAAACACTCTTGATCTAGAGTTTGGTCCTTGAAGGAGGTGTTTAGCGCAACGAACCAGGCAATCGGACTATGTGGCTTTATCACCCTCACTTAGCCATAGGAGTTTTATAATAGAAATTTAGGCGCAGCCCCTAGTATTCGTGAGTCCGAATTAGGGTGCTGTAAACACCTGATCGGGTAGAGACCGATTCGTCGCATATTGCGGAAAAAATCGCAAAAGATTTGTAACCTTCGAAGAGCTGACCGGCTCACGCCGCATCATGACAGTCAGTTTTCGGCTCTCTCTACTGAGGTGCTCATCCGGATAAACCAGGGCACAATCACAGTAGTTCTCCCTTTGCTACCCTAGCCGATATAGCAGAACATAAGGTAGTAAGCACAGGAGCCGGGCAACCCAACTATTGACCAAAGACATGATTCGGAGCCAATGCATATAATGCTAAATTCGGGGTGCCGAACTATACTGTAAAAAGTGTTCGGACTTTGTTGCCATAATATGGGGCGCAATAAAGCCCCTGGCGAATTTAAGCCGTACCAAAGTGTACGGGTGCAATTGATAAGATTATCAAGAAAAAATGAAGTAGTAAGCTAGTGCCGCAGAAGTTGGGCCGCGAACTGTTTCCCTTATAATTATATTGATACGTCAAAGCGTATAAGTAGTGCGATAAGCAACAGGGCTATTTAACATGCCATGACCAAGGGAGAGCTGCGTGCGGGTCCTGAGAACAGGTGGAGTGATCGTCAAAAAGACCTCCTAAAGATTCCCGTATACCTCAATGCTTCTTGCTGTCTTGGTGTATCTATCCTTCGAAAGGACCGATGATCATGCCGTCTTGAGGGGCCTGTGGAAAAGAAACCTAAAAAGGATAAAAAAAGAAAAAAAATGAAAGTATGTGTGTCCAGGGGAGGTCGAGCCGTATTATGGACCACAATCTAATTATGCCTCCGTCTATGCCCATGGTATTTTAAGTGCGTAGTTATGTACGCGTGGTACGTATGCCGCCATTTGGCCGGGACGGAGACGGAGGCCGGATTGCTAGTCTAACCCCTGACGAGCCGGGCTGTTATGCTACGGAGTAGTCCGGATCCGCTTGACAGTGTTCGGGAGCTTGGCCGCTGAATTAAGATTCTGCTTGGCAAGGCCGCTCTGTACTTCCGCTGCCAAGGCCGCGGTGTGCTCCTCGGTACAGAGGGAGCGCTCCGTGTTTTCTTTAACTGTTATGACGCCGCGTGGTCCCGACATCTTGAGCTTGAGATAAGCATAGTGTGGAACCGCATTGAATCGAGCAAATGCGGTTCGTCCAAGCAGTGCGTGATAGCCGCTGCAGAAGGGGATGATATCGAAGATCAACTCTTCGCTTCTGAAGTTGTCCGGGGATCCGAAGACAACCTCTAGTGTGATTGAGCCCGTACAGCGGGCCTCTACACCTGGTATGACTCCTTTAAAGGTAGTTTTGGTGGGTTTGATCCTTGAGGGATCGATGCCCATTTTGCGCACTGTATCCTGATAGAGCAGGTTCAGGCTGCTGCCGCCATCCATGAGGACGCGCGTGAGATGGAATCCATCAACAATTGGATCGAGGACCAGTGCGGCTGAACCGCCATGACGGATACTGGTCGGATGGTCCCTGCGATCAAAGGTGATCGGGCAGGACGACCATGGGTTGAACTTTGGGGCGACTGGCTCTATCGCGTAGATGTCCCTGAGCGCTCGTTTGCGCTCCCTTTTGGGGATATGAGTGGCGTATATCATGTTCACCGTGTTAACCTGGGGAGAGAACTTCTTCTGTCCTCCTGTGTTCGGCAGACGGGACTCCTCATCGTCGTCCTCGCTTTGCGACCCCTTCTCCTTGTTTTCGGCATTTAACTTGCCGGCCTATTTAAAAACCCAACAGTCTCTGTTGCTATGATTGGATGGTTTATCAGGGGTGCCGTGGATCTGACATGGACGATCAAGTATGCGGTCCAAGCTGGATGAGCCCGGATTGTTTCTTTTGTATGGCTTCTTCCGCTGGCCGAACTTGGAGCCGCTGAAACCAGCGTTGACCGCCGTGTCATCGACAGTGCCACCATTGCTTCGGCGCTTGTGCCTATTGCGTCGGGGCTTGTCATTGCTATTCTTGGCTTCAGAGGTACTGGCATCACTTGCAGTGTTATTGCTACGGGCTAGCCAACTATCCTCGCCTGCACAAAAGCGGGTCATGAGTGCCGTGAGGGCTGCCATGGACTTCGGCTTTTCTTGGCCGAGGTGACGGGCGAGCCATTCATCGCGGATGCTATGCTTAAAGGCCGCTAGGGCTTCGGCATCCAGGCAGTCGATGATCTGGTTCTTTTTAGTTAGGAGCCTAGTCCAGAATTTCCTGGCCGACTCTCCAGGCTGTTGAACTATGTGACTTAAGTCATCGGCATCCGGAGGTCATACATATGTGCCTTGGAAGTTGTCACGGAAGGCGTCTTCCAAGTCCTCCCAGCTGCCAATAGAGTTTTCAGGCAGACTGTTTAACTAGTGCCGAGCTGGCCCCTTGAGTTTTAGTGGGAGGTATTTGATGGCGTGAAGGTCATCGCCGCGGGCCATATGAATATGGAGAAGAAAATCCTCAATCCATACCACGGGATCTGTTGTTCCATCATATGATTCGATATTTACGGGTTTAAACCCTTCTGGGAATTCGTGCTCCATTACTTCATCAGTGAAGCAGAGGGGATGTGCGGCGCCTCTATATCGGGCCAAGTCGCGACGTAGTGCGGATGTAGTCCGTCTGCGATTTTCAACCCGGACGTGGTTATGCTCGGTACGTCTGGCTTGATAGCCGTCATCGCGCGCTAGGGCATGCCTCCGCGATCCGTAGATCGATCTGGACTGACCTGGTCTGTTCTCCAGGTTTTGCCGCAGGTCATATGTGTATTCCCGAGCTGTGGTATCTTTGCCTTTACGGCGAGGTAGTATGGGCAGGTGTTCGGCTTGAGTTGCCACCTTGTCCCGGCCACATGGTGGTCGGTCAGCCGCATTACGTGTTGATGGCATGGGCTCAAGTGCCTCGTCGTCAAATTGGGGTAGCAATTTACGCTTCGGGTAACTTTTAATGGGGCGCTCGAGTCCGTATTCCTCGGCTGCCAGGACATCAGTCCATCTGTCGTTGAGTAGATCTTGATCAGCTTGAAGCTGCTGCTGTTTCTTTTTCAGGCTCCTCGCAGTGGCTATTAGCCGGCGCTTAAAGCGCTCCTGCTCGACGGGTTCCTTAGGCACGATAAAGTCTTCGTCGCCGAGGCTCACCTCATCTTCGGAGAGTGGAAGATAGTTGCTGTCCTCCGAGTCTTCGTTTATGGCCTGTTCGTCAGGGCTGACTTGCCCATCTTCCCTACCGTCCTGTTCGAAAGTCGGCTCGGCGGGATCTTCTTTGTCTTCGGCATCGTCCGGAGTATTGTTTTCTCTTGTGCCGGTATTGCTGTCTTTTCCACGGCGTGATTTAGAGCGGTGCCGCTGACGTCGGTGCTTTGGCTGTGTCTCAGGAGGTTTATTCTCGACTGGATCTTTCTCGTTATCGCCATTATTCTTTTTGGGAGTATCCACCCTGTACACGTCATATGAGGAGGTGGCTGTCCAACGCCCAGTAAACGGCGGGTTTTGTGCCTGCTGCTCTCCGGCATCGTCGTCCATACCGTCGATGTCTTCGGAGTCGTAATCGAGCATGTCGGTTAAGTCCTCGACAGTGGCAATGAAGTGGGCGGTGGGTGGGAAGCGAAATTCTCCGTCATCAGCCTCTAGTTCAAACCGGATATAATTCAGCTATGAGTCCCCCATTAAGGAGAGGGTTTTTAATGAATTTAGCACATCACCCAAAGGTGAGTGTCGGAAGATGTCCGCGGAGCTGAACTCGACGATCGGCGCCCGATCGAGCTCGATGGGCGCGGACATACGCGGTTCAGAACCTGTGGTCGGAGATGAATCTGAGGTTCTGGTGACACAGATCTCGTTCGAAGTTGGGTCTGTGTGCGGCTTCAACGCCGCTGAGTCTGCGGCTTCCGTGGCTGGGTTGAGCTTCCCGTCCTCCGATGGTGCAATCTGCTCCGGATCTAGGGCCAGGGCAGTTACAGGCGCTATCTCCCGGGTATGGTCCGATGATAGATTTAGGTCATGTTCATCGCGGTGGCAGGGAGCGGCTGCCATGGGCTCGAATCCGTCGAAGATCAAGTCTCCGCGGATATCGGCAACGTAGTTCAAGCTTCCAAACCTGACCTGATGGCCAGGGGCGTAGCTGTCGAACTGCTCTAGATGGCCAAGCGAGTTGGCCCACAGTACGAAGCCGCCGACTACGAAGATCTGGCCGGGGAGAAAGACCTCCCTCCAGGCTGCATCATTGTGGATGATTGATGGAGCCATCGAGTCTTCTAGCGACGACACAGAGGAACTCTCAATGAAAGCACCAATGTCGGTGTCAAAACTGGCGGATCTCGGGTAGGGGGTCCCGAACTGTGCATCTAAGATCGATGGTAACAGGAGACGGGGGACACGATGTTTACCCAGGTTCGGGCCCTCTCTATGGAGGTAATACCCTACGTCCTGCTTGATTGATCTTGATGAATATGAGTATTACAAGAGTTGATCTACCACGAGATCGTAATGGCTAAAACCCTAGAAGTCTAGCCTGTCTGATTATGATTATGATTGCCTCTACGGACTAAACCCTCCAGTTTATATAGACACTGGAGGGGGCTAGGGTTGTACAAACTCGGTAACAGAGAAAGGAATCTTCATATCCAAACGCCAAGCTTATCGCCCACGCCAAGGAGAGTCCCATCCGGACACGGGAGAGAGTCTTCTGTCTTGTATCTTCATGGCCCATCATTTTGGCCCACGTTACGTAGCCTGGATGCCCGAGGACCCCTTAATCCAGGACTCCCTCAGTAACCTTGTAGGGAGATAATTGGTCATGGTCATCGAGGGTGATTCCTCCTTCTCCACTGCCGATACGACCCTGTCACGCAACACTTCAAGTGTGAACCTCGAGGGTGATTCCTCCGAGTTCACCTTGACGGATACATCGAGTAGGAATCCAACGAGGGTGATACCTCGGATTCCCCTGATGTTATGGACACACGGATACTTGGATTTTACACTGTTACTTGGAAAGGCGGGTCGACCCTGAGGGGTACCCGCGTGAGCCTAAGTGGCGAGTGTTGTGGAGACGGGTTAACCTGGATGGTGCCCGAGTGATGAATACGAGGCATGGCCAGGCATTCTTAGCCCTTGCAGCAAGTCCTCGAGACGGGGCGACGGGGTCACATCGATCGTGAGTCTCTGCTCGTTACCGCAAGCCCCTAGTCCGCCAACGATTTGGATATTTGATCCGAGCAGGGCTCTGGCCTGATAGCACTAACCATCACATGGGAAGAGTTATGGGCACTCTGCATCGTATGCATTAGCCGAAAGCTTTGTCAGACGTCCAGTTTAGCCTCGTGGCCGGGCCAGGCCAATACCATCTAGGACTGAGGTGGTGCTCATCCCGGCCCAGCACACACCGACCCGGAGTGCACAGGGCGATGGCCCAAGACCCCTGAGCGCTTAGGATATAGACCGACGGGGACCTCTCTGCTGAGCTGTAGGTAGGGTTGCGATGTATAATTTGGCTAAGGTCGGGCATGACCCAGGAAAGTGTGTCCGGCCAGAGTTAATCGAGCGTGTTGGGTAAGTTGGTGCACCCCTGCAGGGAAGAACACATCTATCGATAGCCGGTCCTACGGTAAAGGACACTCGGAGTTGTATCCCGATCGACATTACTTGACCGTGAGATGATACCTGGATATATGGCTCTGGGATTGCTTCTCGCAGGGAGTCGAGAAGAGATCTCAGGACGAGGTTGATGACTGTATGGCTCTGGGATTGCTTTCTCGCAGGGAGTCTGGAAAGGATCTCTGGGTGAGGTTGAGACTTGATGATACTGCTACATTATATTGTACTGTTCTACTCTCTTCTATTGCTGAAAGACCGCTGAAGATGCTAGTCTTCGATAGGACTAGTCTTTCCTCTCTATTCTGGCATTTCTGCAGCCCAGTCCACATATACAGCCTTCCTTTGATAATGTTGCATATGTAGTGTAGATCCTTGCTTGCTGAGTACTTTGGAGTACTCACGGTTGCTTTGCTTTCTTTTTCTCCCCATATCAGCTTGTCGTGACCAGCTGACGGAGACCTGGATACAGCTGCCCCCGCTGACGATCGCTACTACTACCCTGAGGGTGGTTACTACTACGAGTTGGCTGACGACCAGGAGTAGGATCGAAGGGTCCCAGGCAGGAGGCCTGCGCCTTTCGATCATAGTGTTTTCTTTTGCCCCGCCTTCTAAGGGCCTATCTGTGTTTTCTTTTATATCTGTACTCAGATATCTGATGCTTCCGCTGACGCTTGTATGCCATCGAGCTATGTATTCGAGCCCTCGAGACCCTAGCTTGTAATATAAAGCTTGTATGACTTTTTTTTATGTTTTAGAGTTGTGTTCTGATATCTTCCCGTGAGTCCTTAGGCTTGATCGTGTGCATTTGCGTGTATGATTAGTGCACGATTGAGCCGGGGGCACCACATGTAAGGTTGGTCCGGGCCACTTCATCCAACAATACCGCCGAATCAAAATAAGACATTGGTGGTAAGCAGTATGACTATCACTGCCCACAACTCTTTGTGTTCTACTCGTGCATATCATCTACGCATAGACCTGGCTCTGATGCCACTGCTGGGAAATGTAGCATGCAATTTCAAAAAAATTCCTACGCTCACGCAAGATCTATCTAGCAGATGCATAGCAACGAGAGGGGGAGAGTGTGTCTATGTACCCTCTTGTAGACTGAAAGCGGAAGCGTTTGACAACACGGTTGATGTAGTCGAACTTCTTCTCGTTCTGACCGATCAAGCACCGAACGTACGGCACCTCTGAGTTCTGCACACGTTCAGCTCGATGACGTCCCTCGAAATCTTGATCCAACAAATTGTCGAGGAAGTAGATGAGTTCCGTCAGCACGACGGCGTGGTGACGGTGATGGTGAAGTGATCCGCGCAGGGCTTCGCCTAAGCACCGCGAGAATATGACCGAGGGTGTAATCTGTGGAGGGGGGCGCCGCACACGGCTAACAGTTGATGTTGTGTGTTCTAGGCGCCCCCTTCCCCACATATATATAGGTGGGAGGAGAGGAGAGGCAGCCATGGGGCGCCCCAAGTAGGATCCGAATCCTACTTGGGGTTTCCCAAGTGGTGCACCCCCCTTCCTTATTTACCGGAGTGGGAAGGAAAGAGGAGGGAGGTGGGAAGGAAGGGGGAGGCCGAATCCCTCCCCTTCCTTCTCTCTTCCCCTCTTTCCTTCTCCTCTGGTGCGGCCCATATGGGGGGCACAGCAGCCCCTGCTGGCTGCTGTGTTTCTCCTCTTGGCCCATTAGGCCCATATCTTTTACCGGGGGTGCCCGGAACCCCTTCCGGTGACCCGATATGTACCCGGTACCCTCCGGAACACTTCCGGTGTCCGTATACCATCGTCCTTTATATCAATCTTTACCTCTTGACCATTTTGAGACTGCTCGTCATGTCCGTGATCTCATCCGGGACTCCGAACAACATTCGGTCACCAAATCACATAACTCATATAATACTAAATCGTCATCGAACGTTAAGCGTGCGGACCCTACGGGTTCGAGAACTATGTAGACATGACTGAGACACTTCTCCGGTAAATAACCAATAGCGGAACCTGGATGCTCATATTGGCTCCCACATATTCTAAGAAGATCTTTATCGGTCGAACCGTTATGACAACATACGTTATTCCCTTTGTCCATCGGTTTGTTGCCCGAGATTCGATCGTCGGTATCTTTTATACCTAGTTCAATCTCATTACCGGCAATTCTCTTTACTCGTTCTATAATACATCATCCAGTGACTAAGTCACTTTGCTTGCAAGGCTTCTTATGATGTGCATTACCGAGAGGGCCCAGAGATACCTCTCCGATACTCAGAGTGACAAATCCTAATCTCGATCTATGCCAACCCAACAGACACCTTCGGAGATACCTGTAGAGCTTCTTTATAATCACCCAGTTATGTTGTGACGTTTGATAGCACACAAGGCATTCCTCCGGTATCCGGGTGTTGCATAATCTCATAGTCGAAGGAATATGTATTTGACATGAAGAAAGCAGTAGCAATAAAACTGAACGATCATTATGCTAAGCTAATGGATGGGTCTTGTCCATCACATCATTATCCTAATGATGTGATCCCGTTATCAAATGACAACTCATGTCCATGGTTAGGAAACCTTAACCATCTTTGATCAATGAGCTAGTCAAGTAGAGGCTCACTAGGGACACGGTGTTTGTCTATGTATTCACACATGTATTTAGGTTTCTGATCAATACAATTCTAGCATGAATAATAAACATTTATCATGAATAAGGAAATATAAAATAACAACTTTATTATTGCCTCTAGGGCATATTTCCTTCACGAGCCCCTTTTGTCATTTCTAAAGGACACATTCTGTGACACTGGCTTGGGAACCACAACTACCAAGTCAGACCTCATCGACGGCGACCACGAGGAGGGCACCCTCTCTGGCTCTTCCAAGGGGAAACAACCCATCTCCGACATCAGGGAGGGCACCCTACAGCCGTGCTCTTCCAAGGGGAAGGACCCCATCAGCGACAACATGGAGCGCACCCAGGGTCCGTGCTCTTCCCATGGGAATGAGCCCATCTGTGACAAGTGAGGAAACCCTTGATTTGTTTTGCCGTGCCTCTTCACAGGGGGGAACCCACGATTTGTTTTGTCGAGTCCCTTTTGTAGTGTAGTGAGAATATGTCCAGTTTTAATTGCTATATTTGGTTGTTTGCAGTATGCCTTGTTTATTTTAGTTGTTCACAATGTGATGCTCTATATGTGAAACTATTTACTGTGCAGTACATTTTCATTAATACCAGTTTTAAACATACCGATTGAAATGCATATATTTGCTTGTTGTTAAGCCTGTTATATAGCTAGCATATACCGATAGAAATGCATATAAGTTTTTTGGTTGTTCGGTTGTTTGTAGTTAGCATATGTCCAGTTTCAAATGCTATCTTTGGTTGTTCGTAGTATGCCTTGTTTATTCCAGTTATTCACAACGTGATGTTTTATATGTGCAAGTATAAACTGTGCAGTTCAATTTCATCAATACCAGTTTCAAGAATACCACTATGAATGACTACATTTGGTTGCTGTTAAGCATGTTGTAGTTAACACGCCTTTCTATTTTTATTTAGTAATAACCAGTGTACTTAGACCGGCACAATACCAGTTTGAATGACTATATTTGCTTGTTGTTAAATGTTAGGCCTGTTGCAGTTAACACACCTTTCCACTTCTTGTTTTGCTCAACTAGCGTGCTTAAACCAGCACACTGAAGCTATCATTTGGAGATTATTTTGTCTACCATGGATATATTTGGTTGATGTTTAGCCTGTTGTGCTTAACATGCCTCTCGATGTACTTACACAGGACAATTTTGGGAACAACTGTTGTTTTCCATCGAGGTTAGTTTCATCCCATGGCTTATATATACCCACTGTTCAGGATATCGGTAGCTAGTACCATATAGGCCGGGGCTGATAAGAGATTAATCGGCGAATCAGACTTTTAACTGAATATATCTGTAACCCATTTATCGGTAGGTCAACTAGGGCCATAGCTATTATATCTGAGGCTACATAGCAACATGCACTGTACTGAATGTCTAAATATGAAATCCTAGGCTACATGGCAACAAGGAAGAGTGTTACCTTAATGTTCTGATGATGTCTAGATATACGTAGAAGAGCAGCAACAACAACAACAACACAACAATGGTTAACTAATATACGTAGAAGAGTGTTACCTTAATGTTCGGCCGATAATTTGTAAAAATGCAATAAACTCCCTTCGGCCCATAAAATAAGATGTTAATTCATCCAATATGTGAGTATGTTGGATGTAATAAGACATTATATAATGGGACGGAGGGAGTGTTGTACTACTTCATTGTGCAATTGTTGTTTAGCTTCTAATATTAACTTGGTGCTTTTAATTACATATGTCATTGGTACAGATCCGCGCTTCGACCCTTTCTGCGTATGGGTGATACGTCTCCATCGTATCTACTTTTCCAAACTCTTTTGCATGATTTGAATGGAACTAACCCGGACTGACACTGTTTTCAGCAGAATTGCCATGGTGTTATTTTTGTTCAGAAATCAAAGTTCTCGGATTGACCTGAAAATTTACGGGTAATTTTTGTGGAGTATATAAAAAATACTGGCGCAAGAAGTAACCAGAGGGGGTCCACCCAGAGGCCACAAGCCCTAGGGGCGTGCCCCCCCTAGGGCGCGCCTAGCAGGCTTGTGGGCCCCTGGACCTCCTCCGACCCTAACTCCAACTCTATAAGTACCTATTCAGGGAGAAAAAAATCAGAGAGAAGGATTCATCACGTTTTACGATATGGAGCCATCGCCGCCTCTTGTTCTTCATCGGGAGGGCTGATCTAGAGTTCGTTCGGGGCTCCGAAGAGGGGGATTCGTCACCATCATCATCATCAACCTTCCTCCATCACTAATTTCATGATGCTCACCGCCGGGAGTGAGTAATTCCATTGTAGGCTTGCTGGACAGTGATGGGTCGGATACGATTTATCATGTAATCGAGTTAGTTTTGTTAGGGTTTGATCCCTAGTATCCACTACGTTCTGAGATTGATGTTGCTATGATTTTACTATGCTTAATGCTTGTCACTAGGGCCTGAGTGCCATGATTTCAGATTTGAACCTATTATGTTTTCATGAATATATGTGAGTTCTTGATCATATCTTGCAAGTTGTAGACACCTATTACGAGTTATGATCCGCATACCCCAAGGTGACAATAATTGATATTCTTTCCGATGATTACCATAGTTTGAGGAGTTCATGTATTCACTAAGTGCTAATGCTTTGGTCCGGTTCTCTATTAAAAGGAGGCCTTAATATCCCTTAGTTTCCATTAGGACCCCGCTGCCACAGGAGGGTAGGACAAAAGATGTCATGCAAGTTCTTTTCCATAAGCACGTATGACTATACGGAATACATGCCTACATTATATTGATGTATTGGAGCTAGTTCTGTGTCACCCTAGGTTATGACTGGTACATGATGAATATTATCCAACACAATTATCATCACCGATCCAATGCCTATGAGCTTTCCACATATTGATCTTCGCTAAGTTACTTTCGTTGCTACTGTGGTTACAATCACTACAAAACTGCTACTGTTACTTTTGCCACTGTTACCATTACTTCCATATTACTTTGCTACTAAATACTTTGCTGCAGATATTACGTCCTTCAGGTGTGGCTGAATTGACAACTCAACTGCTAATACTCGTGAATATTCTTTGGCTCCCCTTGTGTCGAATCAATAAATTTGGGTTGAATACACTACCCTCAAAAACTGTTGCGATCCCCTATACTTGTGGGTTATCAAGACCTTTTTCTGGCGCCGTTGCCGGGGAGCATATCTCTATTCTCTGAGTCACTTGGGATTTATATCTGTTGATCACTATGAAGAATCTGAAAGACACTAAAACCAAGATTTTTCCCTCTACTACGAGGGGAGGTAAGGAACTGCCATCACACTCTGCACTTGATTCACCTTCTGTTTTGAGTAAGCTTGCGACACCTACACCTGCTCTTAATTCTGATATGTCACAAGTAATCGATGATGCTACTTCTGCTATGCATGATGCTTATGATGATACTACTACTTTGCTTCATAATACTGTGCCACTGGGTGAATTTCTTGATGAACAACTTGCTAGATCTAAAGATTTTGAGAATGTTGAAACTGATGTTATTTCAGAAACTGATGAAATTATTGAAACTGAAAACTTTGAAACACCCATTAGACCTAGCTCCCCTAGATATGAATTGCCTATTATACCTGAGGGTTATGTTATGGATGGAGAGGTAGCTAGGGACTTTCTTGCTTGCAAGGATAGAGATGACCTTAAGAAATTACTATGCAAGTGGAAAGAAAAATCTTTGAATGCTAGAATGCAATATGATCCTAAGTTTGGTACTTCACCTATCTTTGTTACTGATAAGGATTATGAATTCTCTGTCGATCCTGAGTTAATTACTTTGGTTGAATCTGATCCTTTCCATGGTTATGAATCTGAAACTGTTGTGGCACATCTTACTGAACTAAATGATATAGCCACCTTATTTGCTCATGAGGAAAAAATTCACTATTACTATATTCTTAAGTTGTTTCCTTTCTCATTAAAGGGTGATGCTAAGATATGGTTTAATTCTCTTGCTCCTGGTTGTGTGCGTAGTCCCCAGGATATGATATATTATTTCTCTGAAAAATATTTTCCTGCTCATAAGAGACAAGCTGCTTTAAAGGAAATATTTAACTTTGTGCAAACTGAAGAAGGGAGTCTCCCACAAGCTAGGAGGAGGCTTCTCCAATTACTTAATGCTTTGCCTGATCATCCTCTCAAGAAAAATGAAATACTTGATATCTTTTATAATGGACTAACCGATGCTTCTAGGGACCACCTAGATAGTTGTGCTGGTTGTGTTTTCAGGGAATGAACTGTTGAACAAGTTGAAGTTGTATTGAATAACATATGGAGTAATGTTAATGATTCGACTCTTCCTAAACCACCTCCTAAACCAACTCCGAAGAAGAGAGGTATTCTATTTCTCAGTCCTGAAGATATGCAAGAGATGAAGAAATCTATGAAAGAAAAAGGTATTAAAGCTGAATATGTTAAGAATTTACCACCTATTGAAGAAATACATGGTCTTGATAACCTGACACATGTAGTAGAGGTAAATTCTCTCTATAGGTTTGATGAAGGTGATATCCCTCATAATAAGTCTGCTAGTCAATGCTTGGATGAATTTGATAACTTTATTGTTAAACAAGAAAACTTCAATGCTTATGTTAGTAGACAATTGAAACATAATGCTTATATGCTTGAACACTTGAGTGACTATATGTGTAGAACTGTTAATGATCTCAAGTTTGTAAGTAAACATGCTTCCATTGTAAAAACCCAAGTAGAACAAGTTCTTAAGGCACAAAATGATTTGCTTAATGAGATGAATAATAAGATGAATGATAATGATGTTAGAGTTATGACTAGAGGTGGCAAAATGACCCAGGAACCTTTGTATCCCAATGGCCATCCTAAGCGAGTAGAACAAGACTCTCAGAGAATTAATACTGATGCACCTAGTCCCTCTAAAAAGAAAAAGAAAGATGATAGGACCTTGCATGCTTCTAGTGAACCTGTTATAAACACACCTGAGAACCCAAATGATATTTCTATTTATGATGCTGAAACACAATCTGGTGATGAACATGAACCTAGTAATAATGATAATGATGATGTTCATGTTGATGCTCAACCTAGTAATGATAATGATGTGGAGATAGAACCTGCTGTTGATCTTGATAACCCACAACCTAAGAATAAAAGATATGAGAAGAGAGACTTCATTGCTAGGAAACATGGTAAAGAAAGAGAGCCATGGGTTCAGAAACCCATGCCCTTTCCTCCTAAACCATCCAAGAAAAAGGATGATGAGGACTTTGAGCGCTTTGTTGAAATGCTTAGACCTGTCTTTTTGCGTATGTGTTTGACTGATATTCTGAAAATGTCTCCTTATGCTAAGTATATGAAAGATATTGTTACTAATAAAAGAAAGATACCGGAAGCTGAAATTTCCACCATGCTTGCTAATTACACATTTAAGGGTGGAATACCAAAGAAACTAGGAGATCCAGGAATACCAACTATACCATGCTCCATTAAAAGAAACTATGTTAAAACTGCTTTATGTGATCTTGGAGCCGGTGTTAGTGTTATGCCTTTCTCTTTGTATCGTAGACTTGAATTGAATAAGTTGACACCAACTGAAATCTCTTTGCAAATGGCTGATAAATCAACTGCTATACCCATCGGTATTTGTGAGGATGTGCCTGTCGTAGTTGCAAATGTTACTATTTTAATGGACTTTGTTATTCTTGATATACCCGAGGATGACAGTATGTCGATCATCCTTGGTAGACCCTTTTTGAATACTGCAGGGGCTGTTATTGACTGCAACAAAGGCAATGTCACTTTTCATGTTAATGGTAATGAGCATACGGTACACTTTGCAAAAAAAAACCTCGAGTGAATAGTATCAACTCTATTGAAAAAATTTCAACAATTACTATTAGAGGTTTTGAATTCCCTCTTCCTACTGTCAAAAAGAAATATGATATTCTTATTGTTGGGGACATGCATATCCCCGTTGAGGTAACCTACTGTTATACAAAGATTCTCTGGTTTCATGTCATTCGGAAGAAGTTTGTTAATAAGACTTGATCAACCTTATTAATGGATTCCTTTTGACGGGCATGAGATGGATGAATTTAGTAAACACAACTTTCTGTACCCACTTTTTACTTTTTGTTATTTAGAATAAATAAAGCAAAAATACTATTATTTTTCTGTTTTCTAAATTATCTGTTTAATAAAAAATGACCAGAAAATAAAAGTTCTCCAAATGCCCTGGAAATTTAGTATGATTTTTTCTGTAATATTTAAGAATTTTTGGCACTGAACACAACTCAGGGGGTGCACTAGTGGGCCATAACCCCACAGGGTGCGCCCACCCCCTAGGGCACGCCTAGCAGGCTTGTGGGTCCCACGTGGGTCCCCCTCACTTATTCCAGCACCCATTCACTTCATCTTCCTCCAGAAAAATCCACCATTGCTAAAACCCGTGTTCTTGCTCATTTTGCTGCCATTTTTGATCTCCTTGCTCGAAACTCCGTTTTCGAAACTGTTTCGGGGGATTGTTCTTCGGTATGTGACCTCCGTTGGTCCAATTAGTTTTTGTTCTAGTGCTTTATATATTGCAAATTTTTGCTGCTGTGGTGACCTTGTTCTTGAGCTTGCATGTCAAATTTATATTGTCCAAAGTAGTTTTGTTGCATGATATAGCCTCTAGATACTTGTGGGAGTAGTTGCTATTAGTTTTGTTGAGTTTGGTTCACTTTTATTTTGAGTCACTAAAAATTTCAGAAATTTTTCAGAGGAAGAAAAATGTTTAGGAAAATATACCAAGGTGGTTCCTCGAGGAAGCAAGCCCCAAGGCTCGCGATACATGAGCCAGACCTTGAACCACTGAGGGAAGCTCTAGTACGGCCTTGCGAATGGCCGTCAGATCATTTCATGGTTCATGCATGTTTTAAGGAGGAATTTGATGCGTACTTACAAAACGCTGGCCTTGAGGACTTCGTGTCATATAAGTGCCAGCAATACTGTCACCTCACTGATTCCTTTGTGCGGAGATTTGAGTTTACATCCAAGTGCAATACACATTCTGTTTTATTCGATCTTTATGATAAATCATTTCGAATGGACCTTAAAGATTTTAATGAAGTATATAAAATCCCGCAATGGGGCATTCATAGTGAACCTCGTAAAACTGATTACATTGATTTTCTTGCTAGCATCACTATGGGAGAAACCTGAAATATCACACAAGCTACTATAGGGAGCATCCACTTTCCTGCTCTACATTATTTTGCTCTCTTTATAGGTAGATGCATTAATGGTAAACATGATCATAGCCACCTTTGTGCATCAGATCTTAGTGTCCTCAAGTGTGCGGTAATGGGTGATAAACGATATAACTTGGGGGCTATTATTGTAAGGAGGTTACATAATAATGCTAAAGATGGAGATTTCTTTGGTGGGATTAATGCCACCCAGTTAGCTAATTATCTTGGGGTATCCATAAGGGAAAATGACATTGAGTTACCACCTGCTTACCTTGATAATGATGCTATGGTACGTTACCAGTTTTTGGACAGGAGCGAACAGCCCCTCCAGTACCGACAAATCTTTGACAGGGAGCGCGTCTTCTATATTATGCTTCTTGCTCCTGCCTTCTTTAACTTTTAGGTAAAAGAAAGATACTTCATAACTAGAGAGGAGGCAGACGATTATAAGAGAGCAGGGGAGGCCGTTTGCCTCCACGCTGCAGCTCTCCAAGCGGTAGCGGCCGCAACTCAGTACAACCCCAACTACGATTTTGGATATCCGCCAGGCCAGCCATGGCCCTAGACCAACTTAGGCCAAAAGCCTAAGCTTGGGGGAGTACGTATCTCTCACCGACATTACATTCATGTTCACACACTCATTCCAGTTGTCGCTGTCGCGGAAAGGGGTTAAAACCCATTTGTATAGCAGCTCGATGTACTAGTGTATGATTGGAATCATGCCTATTCCAGTTGAGGTCACATAGTGCTATACAAAGATTCTTCGGTTTTATGCCACTCAGAAATAGTTCGTTAATAAGACTTGATCAACCTTGTTAATGGATTCTTTTTTAGGAGCATATGGTTGATGAATTCCGTAAGCATAACTTTTTGTAACTTTGTTTTACCCTCTGTTAATTGTAGTTTTGAATAGAGTTAAATGCATTAGAATATCATGTGTAGTTAGTTTTCTGAATTTTCTATGCAATAAAAATGTCCCAAAAATAAAAGTCCTCAGAATGTCCTAAAAATTTAGTATGATTTTTTCTGGAATAAATAAGAATTTTTGGCGTTCAAATCAACTCAGGGGCGTGCACCAGGGACCCACAAGGTCAGGTGTTGCATCCTCACCCCTGGGCGTGCCATGTGAGCTTGTGGGTCCCATAGGACCGCAACTACTTAGTTCCCATGACCTCAGTCTTCTTCCACCTATAGAAAAATTCAATCTTGCTCTCTTGCTCGAGTTCTTGCTCGTTTTCGCAAAAAATTTGATCTCCTTGCTCGGAGTTCCATTTCTGAAACTTTTCAGAGGAATTGCTCCTTGGTATGTGACTCCTGCAATGGTCTAATTAGTTTTTGTTCTAGTGGTTTATATTTTGTTTATTTTGCTGCTGTTGGTGACCATGAAAATGAGCTTGCACGTTTGATTTAATTGGTCGTATGTACTTTTGATTCATGGTATAGCCTCTAGATACTTGTGGGAATAGTTGCTATCAATTATGTTGAGTTTTGTTCACTTTTTACATGTTGTCTAATTTTTTTGGAAAAAATTCAGAAAAGAAAATATGTTTAGTAGGATGCTAAGGGGCTCTTCAAGCCAGAGTTCCGTGGGAATTTTGCAAGAAGCACCTAGGTACAACCTTCCTCGTGACGCCGAGGTGCGGCCATGCGAGTGGCCATGCAAAACTTTCATGGGTGAAGATGGTTACCTACACAACTTCATACAATTTGTTGAGAACATCGGATTGACCTACTTCCTTGGAGATGAGTGTGAACAATACCAACTCCTTACGAATACTTCTGTACAAAATTTCAAATTCATGCCTAAACATGATGCGCCTAGCGTATCATTTCATCTTTATGATCAAGCCTTTGAAATGTCTCTTTATGATTTCTATCGTATTTGCATGATTCCTGCCGAGGGTGATTTACATGAGCCTCGACCTAGTGAATTTGAGGGATTCATGTAGATCGTAACATTGGGAGAGACTAGAGGGGTTTCTAAGGCTAGAGCAGTTAGTTTGCATTTTCCCGCTTTACGCTAGTTTGGATTACTTACTAGGAGATGTTTGATCGCTAGGTGGGAGAGTGGAACGCTCAGTGCCCCTGATCTTGCTATTTTGCGTAGTGCACTATTTGGTCATAGGGGCCATAGCTTGGGAGCTATCATTGCATGTCGTCTACATACTAATAGGTCCAAGCGTATTATTTGTGCTACTCGCCTTGCTAGACACTTTAATGTTGCAATCAGATTTAGTGAGGATAGTCTTCTACCTAAGAAACACTTAAATTTTGAGTGCATGGTGGATCATGATTTTATTAATAGAGGTGCCCCCTTTTATCAGTATAACCTAGTGTTCAGCCAGGGTACCCGTGATTATCACTCTGCCTGCCCCTTCTCTGTTTGACCTTTCCATGGGAAGATACATTATATTGCCAGAGGACATCATTGCCTACAGGAATGAGTTGGCGGCAACAGAGGAGGTCCACTCTTGGGATGCCGGTTTCGACCATCGACTCAGTTCCTACCTAGACCTGAGGGATTCTTTGAGTGGCATTGACCAAGTTAGGCCAAAATCCTATGCTTGGGGGGAGTACAGATTCTCACCGACATTTCATTCATCTTATCACGTATTCATTATACTTGTCTTTGTTCATCATTTTCTTTGTATATCCATGTTCATTTCTTTTGTTTGTTCGAAAAAGTTTAAAGAATCCGAAAATATTTCTCGCTTCTTTTCGGTTTTTCTTTTTTCCTTTAGCTAGTCCGTACTATTAAAAGAAAACCCAGAAATATTTCATGTTTCTTCTTTTGTCGTTTGTTGGGAGTTCTTCAGTGTAAATAGTTTTTCTTGCTTTTTGTTTTTCTTCTTTAATTTGCTTTCTCCAGAAAAACTAAAAACTCCAAAAATATTTCAATGTGTTTCTCTGAATTTCTTTTCTTTCCTTGAGTCGTCATAAGGAGAAGAATTCGTAAAATTTCCAATTGGCTCTTATGTGCTTTATTGTTGATCTAATAAAAGACCAAACATTTGCTTGTCTTCTCCTGTGTATAAATAGCAATGTTGAGGATATCGCTTATCGTTAGCGTCTCGGTCAGCTGGGGATTAGAGATTAATTGGAAACTGGCCGGTTAATCAATTTTATCGGTCGACTATTAATCGGCCTTTTTTGCAAATCCCAGGTTCCCAACACCAAAAAAATACTATATTCGACACCAAAACAACATTGGACAGAAGTGTTACCTTGATTCCTAGCCTTTGAATCCTTTATAATGACAAACAAAATAGGACAACAGTACATATTGCGTAACAAGGTTCAGAAAACGCAAATAAACATAGTTTTTGTAAACATAGTGCTATGAATAGGCCCGATTTATCGGTAGATTCCCGATAAATCGTTTGTCATAGCGATAAATCGGCCCAAATGATAAACGGTGAAGGTAAGGCATAATCTTATCGATCAACCCAAGAGTAGCAATAAATCGGACGATAAATCGCCGAATCGGAAGATTTTTTGAACAGTGATAAATAGTTTGCAAATTTCAGCTTAGTCGACGACACACTTGCACTATTATATTTTCTACATCGTTCGGTCATGCAAGTGAAATGCAAGAATGACGATGATTTGATGAAGTGGTCGTGGTGAAGAAAAGTTGGTATGAAGTCTACTTGTTTTTGTTTTTGTAAATATGTTTAACTCAGTAGTCCCGATTCAGCCTATTATGAGTAAACATGTGTATGATGACAATTAGAGATTATAGTTTCTCATGCCATGCTTAATTAGCTAGAAGTGGGTAATATGTTATCTTTTATGTCAACATACATTAAAATGATTATGATGTAGTATGTTAGGATGGTATCCTCCTCTGAAGAATTCAAGTGGCTTGACTTGGCACATGGTCGCGCATGTAATTGATTCAAACCCAATATTTCCTCTATGATATTTATGTTCAGAGTGTTTATATCCTTCTCATGCTCATGTTCAATGTTAATTATTCAAAATGCACGATTATGACTGTTGTCGCTCTCTAGTTGGTCGCTTCCCAGTCTATTTACTAGCCTTCGCCTGTACTAAGCGGAAATACTACTTGTGTATCAAAAATTCCGAAACAAAGTTATGCCTTAAGAGTCCACCGTTTCTACCTATATACGGTATTACCCTGTCGGTCCAAGTAAATTTGCATGTGACATCTCTAAACCTTCAAATAAACATTTTTTTTGTGTGTCCCAAAGCTCATGGAGCGGTTGGGTGGTCAATATCTTCCATGCTAAGTGTGTTTAACTGATGACGAGTTTATTCGTTCGTCAACCTTGAGGGAGGTTGGTAATAGGGATGCTTAGTCCTGCTTTACTTTATAAAAACACCCCCCGAATAGTTGATTGTTGGCAGGTACCAGTGGATTCGGCTAGCTATGGTTTGTGCTAGTATGGTGGAGGGGGAGTCAAACTTTTTGCATGGGAACCGCCATTAACATGTTTAGCATGGAAGATGTTGGAAACACTATCATAAACTATGGTCTGACAAGTACACCACTCAAAATGCAATTTTTCTCTATTTTAAAACAAGGAGCTCTAGCACATAAAGCAAGTCCATGCTTCCCTCTACGAAGGGCCTATCTATTTACTTTTATTGTTGAGTCATCACCTTCTCATTCAAACACTAATCCTGAGAGCTCTATTTCCATTCTTAGTTTAACATGCATTTGGTCTAGGGAATGAGCATAAATGGATGCCTTCTACCCTGAATTACAATGTTTAGTCGCTGCTTGAACTTCAGAGGTGCTCTGCATCTATGTTTTTGCAGTCTCAAAAAGAGCTAGCGAGATACCATTCAATCATATTGTATCATGGCTATTTTGACAAAGTGTTGGTATTCAAGATATAGTATTATTGCTCGCTAGTTGATTATGCCACTGACATGAATAAATATGGATTCTAAATGTTATCATATATGTGGTTAATTCATGATCTTTGCAAAAAACATGATTACTAGTTAAGCTTATATAGAGCAACAAGAACAAATGAGTTTGTAAAAGTTTTTTTTGTCACTTTTAGTTTGTCAACTGAATTGCTTGAGGAGAAGCAATGAGTTATGCTTGGGGGAGTTGATACGTCTCCAATGTATCTTCTTTTTCAAATACTTTTGCTCTTGTTTTGGACTCTAATTTGCATGATTTGACTGAAACTAACCCGTACTGATGCTGTTTTCAGTAGAACTACTTTAGAGTTATTTTTTGTGCAGAAATAAGAAGTTCTCACAATTGGACGAAAACTTACGGGGATTTTGAAATATATAAAAATACTGGCGCGAAGAACTAGCGGAGGGGCCACTAGGGAGCCACAAGCTCAAGTGGCACCCCCGGGGCGCGCCATCTGAGCTTGTGGGCCCCACAAGCCTCTGTTTGACCTAAACCAACTCCATAAGTACCATCTTCCAGAGATAAAAATAAGAGAGAAAGTTTCACTGCATTTTATGATCTGGAGTCATCGCTACCTCCTGTTCTTCGTCGGGAGGCCTGATCTGGAGTCTGTTCGAGGCTCAAGAGAGGGGAATTCGGCGCTGTCGTCATCAATAATCCTTCTTCATCGACTACCTCATGATGTTCACCACCAGGAGTGAGTAATTTTATTGTAGGCATACAAGGTAGATGGAGATGGATGAGATTCGCCATGTAATCTACTATGTTCTGATATTGATGTTCTTGTGACTTTGCTATGCTTAATGCCTGTCACTAGGGCTCGAGTGCCTTAATGTCAGATCTGAACATATTATGCTTTCATGAATATATTTGAGTTCTTGATCCTATCTGCAAGTTATATGCGCCTGTTACTGTTCTGAACTGTAGATCCCAAGGTGACAATAATTGGGATACACTTCGGGGATGACTGTAATTTGAGGAGTTCACTATGTGTTAATGCTTTGATCTGATTTTCTATTAAAAGGAGTGCCTTAATTACCCTT
The DNA here is from genome assembly GCA_011799875.1 of Thinopyrum elongatum. Lineage (NCBI taxonomy): Eukaryota > Viridiplantae > Streptophyta > Magnoliopsida > Poales > Poaceae > Thinopyrum > Thinopyrum elongatum. The sequence goes on along the minus strand of CM022298.1, from coordinate 373,550,314 downwards.
TGTTTCCATTAGGACCCCACTACCATGGGTGGGTAGGACAAAAGAAGTAATGCAAGTTCTTACCGCAAGCACGTATGACTATATATGAAATTAAGGACTACAGATGATTGATGAACTGGAGCTGTTGTGTATCACTCTAGGGTGTGACTGTTACATAATGAATTTCATCCAAATATACATCGCTACTCCATGTCTATGCTTTTACAATACTATCTTTGCTCAAGTTATTACTACTACTGTTGCTGCTACACTTGGCGCAAAACTGCTACTAGTACTCTTACTACTGCTACTACTATTTCCATTACTGCCATATTACTGTGCTACTAATAAATTGCTACAAGAAGTGACTTCTCAGGTGTGGTTGAATTGGCAACTCAACTGCTAAGGCTTATAATTTTTCTTTCGCTCCCCTTGTACCGAATCAATAAATTTGGGTGAAATACTACCCTCTAATACTATTGTGATCCCCTATACTTGTGGATCATCAGGGTGACAAAGTGGTGGGCGTCAAGGTATCACCGAAGAGGTGCACGTCGTTATCAGGGTAGTAGTGGGCTTCAACCTTGGGGACACGTGGACATTGGCAATGAGGTGTATGTTGATGCTGATGGGAGCGAAATGGGCATTCGCGTTATCCTAGACTAGAACCTGTGGGGCTGGAGGAGAGGTGGGGAAATGGGTGGGTCAAGTGCAATGAGCGAGGTGGGGAACATTGATGGCATTAGGTTGTGGGGAAATACATAAATGTTTGGACGTGGATAGCATTTGTGGTGTGGTTTGTTATACCCCATAAAATGAACATATGACGAGAGAGTGGATATCATTAATAGGTAAGGATGGAATCAAGAGACATGTCAGGAGACATCTCACGAAAGACATGTTTCCTGACTCCATTTTGGTTTGAGTGTGGTTCATCCTTATATGTTTTTGGTCCTTTTTTCACAACAGCCAAATGATTAAGCATCGGTTCGACACCCCACATTGCGAGGGATGTGTCTCCAACAACAATGTGTTCAACCATCTCAATTTATCATGGTGTGTGATTGATTGCTCACACAAGTCTTTAAACCCTTTAATTCATCTAGTGTATGATTGATCTTCTACAGTCCTAATACAGAATATGGGCATTGGATGTGGTTCTCATACACAAGAGTCAAAGTATTTTTGTCTGCTGCCGCTAAGAAAAAAGTTGTTAATAACCCTAGTATTTAAGGCGATTCTAGAATCGACTACGATGATTTACTACCGTCTATAGTTTCTAAAGGTAAACCGCCTCCAATAAAATAAGTATCCAAGGGAAATTTATCTATAGAACCACCTCCAATACTTTAAGTATTGCATGTAGTTTCTACCCAAGAACCGCTTGTAGTCTTATTTAAGGGCTAGAATTTAAAATGTGTTTTATTGCTAGCCACTTATTCCAACTCACATCAAATTAACATACACATATACATCCACATTCATATCGAAATATCAACAGTCAACATATGCAAATAAAGTGCTAAAATCTGAAAAAGTTGTATTTGTTGGTGATACGTCCATTTTGCATCATGTTTTTCTACTGTTATTTATAATGTTTTTATGCATAATAATGCTTTATGGAGTAATTCTAATGCCTTTTCTCTCAAAATATGCAAGGTTTACACAAAGAGGGAGAATACCGGCAGCTGGAATTCTGGACCTGAAAAAGCTATGTCAGAGATACCTATTCAGCACATCTCCAAATGAGCTAAAATTTTATGGAGAATTATTTTGGAATATTTAATAAATATTGGAGAAAAGAACTACCGGAGGGGGGCTACCTGGTGCCCACAAGACACCAGGGAGCGCTAGGCTCCCCAAGCGCGCCAGGCCCCCCAGGCGTGCCCTGGAGGGTGGTGGGCAGCCCAGCCCACCTCCGGTGCCCATCTTCTGGTATATGAGGTCTTTTGACCTAGAGAAAATCAAGAGAGGACTTTCAGAACGGAGCACCACCGTCTCGAGGCGGAACTTGGGCATGAGCACTTTTGCCCTCTGGCGGAGTGATTTCGCCGGGGGAACTTCCCTCCCGGAGGCGAAAATCGAAGCCGTCATCATCACCAACAACCCTGTCATCTTTGGGAGGCCAATCTTCATCAACATCTTCAACAACACCATCTCATCTCAAACCCTAGTTCATCTCTTGTGTTCAATCTTTGTACCGGAACCTCAGATTGGTACCTGTGGGTGACTAGTAGTGTTGATTACATCTTGTAGTTGATTACTATATGGTTTATTTGGTGGAAGATTATATGTTCAGATCCATTATGGTATTTAATACCCCTCTGATCTTGAGCATGATTATCATTTGTGAGTAGTTACCTTTGTTCTTGGGGCCACGGGAGAAGTCATGTTGCAAGTAATCATGTGAATTTGATATGTGTTCGATATTTTGATGATATGTATGTTGTGATTCCCTTAGTGGTGTTATGTGAACGTAGACTACATGACACTTCACCATCTTTGGGCCTAAGGGAATGCATTGTGGAGTAGTTATTAGATTATGGGTTGCTAGAGTGGCAGAAGCTTAAACCCTAGTTTATGCGCTATTTTCGTAAGGGACTGAGTAGGATCCATATATTTAATGCTATGGTTAGATTTTATCTTAATACTTTTCTCGTAGTTGCGGATGCTTGCGAGGGGGTTAATCATAAGTGGGAGGCTTGTTCAAGTAAGAACAGCACCCAGGCACCAGTCCACCCACAAATCAAATTATCAAAGTAGTGAATGCGAATCAAACCAACATGATGAAAGTGACTAGATGAAATTCCCGTGTGCCCTCAAGGACGCTTTGCTTATTATAAGAGACCGTTTTGGCCAGTCCTTTGTTACAAAAAGGATTGGGCTACCTTGCTGCACTTTATTTACCATTACCATTACTTTTCTATTACAAATTATCTTGCTATCAAACTACCTGTTACCGACAATTTTAGTGCTTGCAGAAATTACCTTGCTGAAAACCACTTGTCATTTCCTTCTGCTCCTTGTTGGGTTTGACACTCTTACTTATCGAAAGGACTACGATTGATCCCCTATACTTGTGGGTCATCATGACTCTTTTCTAGCGCCGTTGCCAGCGCTCTTGGTAAGTGGAAATCGATAAGAAAAAATTTATATTACATGCTGAAATTTATTGTCACTTGTCACTATGGAAAACAATCTTTTGAGGGGTTTGTTCGGGGTATCTTCACCTCGACCGGAAACACAAAGAGTTGCCCCTCAACCTACTGCACCTACTAAAAATATTGGTTATGAAATTCCTTCGGGTATGATAGAACAACTGCTAGCTAATCCTTATGCAGGAGACGAAACTAAGCATCCCGATATGCATCTAATACATGTGGATGAAATTTGTGGATTATTTAAGCTTGTAGGTTTACCCGGAGATGAAGTCAAGAAGAAGGTTTTCCCTTTATCTTTGAAGGGAAAAGCATTGAACTGGTATAGGCTATGCGATGATATTGGATCTTGGAAGTGGAATCGATTGAAATTGGAATTTCACCAAAAAAATTATCCCATGCATTTAGTTCATCGTGATGAGAATTATATATATATATAATTTTTGGCCTCGTGAAGGAGAAATTATCGCTCTAGCTTGGGGGAGGCTTAAGTGAATGTTATATTCATGCCCCAATCAAGAGCTCTCAAGAGAAATTATAATTCAGAATTTTTATGCTCGGCTTTCTCGTGATGATCAATCCATGCTCGATACTTCTTGTACTGGTTCTTTTATGAAGAAGGCTATTGAATTCAGGTGGGATCTTTTAGAAAGAATTAAATGCAACTCTGAAGATTGGGAACTCGACGAAGGTAAAGAGCCAGGTATTAAGCTTGAGTTTGATTGTGTTAAATCTTTTATGAATACCGATTCTTTTCACAAATTTAGCACTAAATATGGACATGGCTCTGAGATAGTAGCCTCTTTTTGTGAATCATTTGCTACTCATGTTGATCTCCCTAAGGAGAAGTGGTTTAAATATCACCCCCTATTAAAGAAGAAATTAAAGAACCAGTTATATCTAAAGATGAAACTATCATTTACAATGTTGATCCAGTTGTGCCTACTGCTTATATTGAAAAATCACCTTTCCCTGTTAGGATAAAGGAACATGCTAAGGTATCAACCATGGTTCGCAAAAGTAATATTAAAGCACCTAAACCCTTTGAACAAATCAAAGTAGAACCTAGTGTTGCTATGGTAAAAGATCTCTTGATCGAAAATATTGATGGGCATGTTATTTACTTATGTGATGAAGTAGCTAGAATTGCCAAACCCGATGAAAAAGATAAACATAAACCTGTTGTTGGCATGCTTGTTGTCTCAGTTAAAATAGGAGATCATTGCTATCATGGTTTATGTGATTTAGGTGCTAGTGTGAGTGTTATTCCTTTTACCTTATACCAAGAAATTATGAATGACATACCACCCGCTGAAATAGAAGACATAGATATCACTATTAAACTTGCTAATAGAGATACCATCACACCACTTGGGATTGTTAGAGATGTTGAAGTCTTGTGTGGGAAAATAAAATACCCTAGTGATTTTCTAATTCTTGGTTCCCCACAAGATGACTTTTGTCCCATAATTTTTGGTAGACCTTTCTTGAACACTGTCAATGCTAAGATAGATTGTGGAAAGAAATTGTTAGTGTTAGCTTTGGTGATGTGTCTCATGAATTTAATTTCTCTAAGTTTCATAGACAACCTCATAATAAAGAATTACCTAGTAAAGATGAAATAATTGGTCTTGCTTCTATTGCCGTACCTCTACTGATCCACTAGAACAATATTTGCTAGACCATGAAAATGATATGCACTTGCAAGAAAGAAATGAAATAGATAAAATATTATTTGAACAACAACCTCTCCTTAAACACAATTTGACTATTGAAACTCTAGGGGGGCCTCCTCCACCTAAAGGTGATCCTGTGTTTGAATTAAAGCAATTGCGAGACACTCTAAAATATGCTTATCTTGGTGAGAAAAAGATATATCTTGTTATTATTAGTGCTAACCTTTCAGAACAAGAATAATAGAGATTAGTAAAAATTCTGAAGAAGCACCGTGCTGCTATTGGATATACTCTTGATGATCTTAAGTGCATTAGTCCCACTCTCTTTCAGCACAAGATTAATATGGAACCTGATGCTAAACCCGTTGTTGATCACCAACGACGATTGAATCCTAAGATGAAACAAGTGGTAAGAACCGAAATACTAAAGCTTCTGGAAGCAGGTATAATCTATCCCATAGCTTATAGTAGATGGGTAAGTCCTGTTCATTGCGTCCCTAAGAAAGGAGGTATAACTGTTGTTCCTAATGATAAAAATGAACTCATCCCACAAAGAATTGTTACAGGCTATAGAATGGTAATTGATTTTAGAAAATTAAATAAAGCTACTAGAAAAGATCATTACCCTTTGCCTTTTATCGATCAAATGCTAGAGAGATTATCTAAGCACACAGACTTTTGTTTTCTTGATGGATATTCTGGTTTCTCTCAAATACTTGTTTCACAACCTGATCAAGAGAAAACCACTTTTACTTGCCCTTTTGGAACTTATGCTTATAGACGTATGCCTTTTGGTTTATGCAATGCACCTGCTACCTTTCAAAGATGTATGACTGCTATATTCTCTGATTTTTGTGAAAAGATTGTTGAGGTTTTCATGGATGATTTTTCCGTTTACGAAACTTATTTTGATGATTGCTTAAGCATCCTTGATCGAGTTTTGCAGAGATGTGAACAAACTAATCTTGTCTTGAATTGGGAAAAGTGTCACTTTATGGCTAACGAAGGCATTGTCTTGGGGCATAAAATTTCTGAACGAGGTATTGAGGTGGACCAAGCTAAAGTTGATGCAATTGAGAAAATGCCATGTCCTAAGGACATCAAAGGTATTCGTAGTTTCCTTGGTCATGCTGGTTTCTATAGGAGGTTTATTAAAGACTTCTCTAAAATTTCTAGTCCTCTTACTAATCTTTTACAAAAGGATGTTCCATTTGTTTTTTATGATGATTGTGTAGAAGCCTTTGAAACACTTAAGAAAGCCTTAACTTCTGCACCTATTGTCCAACCACCTGATTGGAACTTGCCTTTTGAAATTATGTGTGATGCTAGTGATTATGCTGTTGGTGCTGTTCTAGGACAAAGAGTTGATAAGAAATTAAATGTTATCCATTATGCTAGCAAAACTCAAGACAGTGCCCAAAGAAATTATGCTACTACTGAAAAGGAATTTTTAGCAGTTGTGTTTGCTTGTGATAAATTCAGATCTTACATAGATGATTCCAAAGTAATTGTTCACACTGATCATGCTGCTATAAAATATCTTATGGAAAAGAAAGATGCTAAACCTAGACTCATTAGGTGGGTTCTCTGGCAACAGGAATTTGACTTACATATTACTGATAGGAAAGGAGCTGAGAACCCCGTAGCTGATAACGTGTCTAGGTTAGAAAATATTCTTGATGACCCACTACCTATTGACGATAGCTTTCCTGATGAACAACTAGCTGTAATAAATGCCTCTCATAACACTCCTTGTATGCTGACTATGCTAATTATATTGTTGCCAAATTTATACCACCTAATTTCACATACCAACAAAAGAAAAAAAATTCTTCTATGACTTAAGACATTACTTTTGGGATGACCCACATCTTTATACAGAGGGAGTAGATGGTATTATTAGATGTTGTGTACCTGAGAATGAAAAGGAACAAATCCTACATAAATGTCACTCCGAAGCCAATGGAGGACATCATGCAGGAGATAGAACTGCGCATAAGGTATTACAATCTGGTTTTTATTGGCCTACTCTTTTCAAGGATGCCCGTAAGTTTGTCTTATCTTGTGATGAATGCCAAAGAATAGGTAATATCGGTAAGTGTAGGTGTCAAAATCGGCGGATCTCGGGTAGGGGGTCCCGAACTGTGCGTCTAAGGTCGATGGTAACAGGAGACGGGGGACACGATGTTTACCCAGGTTCGGGCCCTCTCTATGGAGGTAATACCCTACGTCCTGCTTGATTGATCTTGATGAATATGAGTATTACAAGAGTTGATCTACCACGAGATCGTAATGGCTAAAACCCTAGAAGTCTAGCCTGTCTGATTATGATTGCCTCTACGGACTAAAACCCTCCGGTTTATATAGACACCGGAGGGGGCTAGGGTTGTACAAAGTCGGTTACAGAGAAAGGAATCTTCATATCGAACGCCAAGCTTGCCATCCACGCCAAGGAGAGTCCCATCTGGACACGGGAGAGAGTCTTCTATCTTGTATCTTCATGGCCCATCAGTCCGGCCCACGTCACGTAGCCCGAACGCCCGAGGACCCCTAAATCTAGGACTCCCTCAGTAGCCCCCGAACCAGGCTTTCAATGACGATGTGTCCGGAGCGCAGATTGTCTTCGGCATTGCAAGGCGGGTTCCTCCTCCGATTACTTTGAAGTTCCTAACTTAAGGAGCTGTATTCGGCCTTCCATCTAATGTCGTGCTCATCGGCTTCCACGCCTTCATGACTTCAGTTTCCACGTGTCGAGCGAATACGAGAGGTCGGGTTATCTTTGCACATAACTCCCTGACCATGCAAGAAAGGCGTCTATTTAAAGAGATTGGATCTTCAGATCCATTCCATGCCAAGCGGGAAATCCTCAAAGCTTGCTAGGAGAAACCATTCCAACATGGCTAGTGCTCCCAGTTCTTCCACCCGCCCCCACGGCTCCAAAAGAGGTGATTGGGAAAGATGTTCTGTATCCCATGATCAGCTGGTGAAGCTCCAAACACAGGGATTTCTTCCCCCCGCAGATCTGGTCCCTGTTCGAGCAGGCTTGACTTCCTTCTCAGGCGAAATTTTGGCGGAAAATTTCCCCAATCCAACTAGGGGGGAGCGGGTGTGCTTCATTTCTTATTTGCTAAGAGGTGTTGGGTTTCCAATCCACCCTTTCCTCCGAGGACTCCTGGAGTACTATGGCCTCCAACTGCACAACCTCACACTGGCCTCTATCTTGCACATTGCGGGTTTTGTTGCCCTTTGCGAGCTTTTCCTAGGCTGTGAAGCCCACTTTGATTTATGTAGAAAACTATTCTGCCTCGTCCCTCGTACCCAAGAGGGATCCATATTCGAGGTGGGCGGCGCCAAAGTATGGCGCATAGCCGGTACCGGATACCTATCCGGTACACCAAAGCAGGCATCCGAGGAGTGGCCCTCAGAGTGGTTTTATATTGAGGACGTCGCTCTCCCTGACCCAATCCGAATGGGTCTCCCTGAATTTTCCAGCGCTCCTTTGAAGAAACGCCACAGCTGGCGCCCTAGGAGCCTCAAGGAGGAAGATAGTGCAGAAATCCAACAATTAATGAGCAAGATAAAGATGCTCGCCCAGTCCGGATTATCAATAATCGAGGTAATGGCGATCTCCATAGTGCGGGGTGTCCAGCACTCCAATTTAGAGGGCTCCCTATGTGGCACTAGAATGGGGAAGATGACGCCTCACGCTGTGGCCGGAAAGGTCCGGACACCCCCGCCGCTCTGGCCAGAATATTGGCCGATCTGTACAAAGGGGAGAAAGAGGAATTTATTCGTCTTAAACGCCGAGAGGGATTTTCCATGTACAATCCTCCCAGCTGGGTGAGTTTTAATCCCACCACCATACTCAATACTTTCCATGAGTCACTTTTGACTGATACTAATCCGTCCATTTGTAACAGGAATGGCGAAAGGTCGTCACGGGGATCTACAGCCCCGCTCCATAGCCAGAGGACCATAATCGGGATCTTGACCCTGGATTCGAGGAGGATCCGGACATATTTGTGGAGCTAGAGGAGGGAGCATTTTACCAGGTGAGCTACAATGGCACAGAAGTGGCCATTATAGCAGACTATCCCGGCCTCCTTCCTGCCTCACACGTAAGTAATCAGGAGATCTCTCCTCCGAAAGAGCTTCCTCACTCTGCCTCACCCACCACACTATCTCGTGTTCCAAAGGGGAGGCGCTCGGCGCGCCATGTTACACCAGAGGCGACTCAAAAGAGAGCAGCGCCTACATCGGGCAAGCCTTCGAAGAGGAAGGAAAACGAAGTCACGACTGAGTCGTCGTCAAAAAGGTATGGCTTCATAAATATGCCCCTTGGCAGTCACATCCAACTGTGACATTGTCTGTTTGTGTCCCATCAGGAAGAGCATTCGCCGGACTATGTTCAGGGGTCCTGCAGGTCATGCTCCCAACAGCCAGGCTCCAGAACCTGCCATAAAGACGAGGGCCGGTACGGAGGTGACGCCGGATTGTCCTTCGGCAGAGGATTCGGATGATGTATCCGTCACATACTCAGAAGTGGAGAGCGCCATGAATCATCGGCTTCGGAGGGCCGCTCTTCGCGACCTCGGCTTTACAGAAGAGGCATTTAATGCCTTCAGCTCGGCTGATGCATACATTCGAGCTGCTCGAGACGGGCTTACCAGAGCCACAGACCAGCATTTGAAAGATATGCGGGTAAGTTCACATCGTACAAACCTGATAATTATATACCAGTAGCCCCCGAGACTTGAAGCAGTTGATACAAATGATTTAAGGATCATTGTATAACTAGATGCTTATAGAGAAGAACAACCTGTTGTCTCAGGAACTGGAAAATTGTCGGACACAGCTAGCTACTGCCACCGCCGAATTGGAGAAATCCAAGAAGGCGTCGCCTGGTAATGTTCCCTTCCATCGAGAAAATATAATCATATACCAGCAATGCTAACAGTGTTGCATATCTCATGGCAGGATCGTCAGATCAGCTGAAGGAGGCACTTGAAATCGTGCAAGCGGATAAACAAGAAGCCAAAAGGCTACTGGCCACGGGCGAACGTGTGCTGACACGGGTCAGGGAGGATAAAAACAAGCTATAGGATTCCAACATCCTGCTGGGCGAAGAACTGAAAGATGTGCGAGCCCAGCTAGCTAACTCCATGAAGGAAAATAAGAGGCTACGAGGCGGCATATTCAGTATGCTTTCGAACTTACCTCCGTGTAATTCGGCGAGGAAAGGAACTGACAGATTTATGTCTGCAGGTATGCTGACCGGCCGTCCCGAAGAGGAAATGTCCGGATCTTCAGGCGATCTGCTACAAGAGCTGTCGCAAATGCACGAGCGAGCTCGGCAGGCAATGCAGAGTGTTGCCAAGGCCTTGTGGCCATCCGCCTCCCCTCCAGGAAGTATGGAGGAACTTGTGCAGCTATTTAAAGGAGCGCGGAGGTGCTTCCGATTATGGAAGATATCGGCCTGCCGAGAAGGTGCGCGAGAGGCCTGAGCCATGGTGAAAACACGGTATACCAAGCTTGATCCGAATCATATGGCTCGGGTCGGATCTCGAGGATCAGACGGAAAAGAAGTTTCGGTTAGTTTAGTATATGACCAAGTAAAGGTAGCCGCCGAATTGTCCCAACAGGATTGTAGGCTAGACAGCCTGTTGGACGGCATAGAGGAAGAAGCTTTTGAGTCTAAGTGACTATGTGCTTCGATTGACAAATTTGTCCCTAGCCGGATTGTAAAACGATTGTCATGGTGGACCTTTTTCGCTTCGACCTCCGGACCCGAAGGTGCGGAGTGTTTCCGAATACCCGCATGGTAATATAAACCGGGGTATGCGTGGAAACCAGGCGTAGGGGTCATAGTTGCTTGAACAGACAAGTTGTATCCGGCTAGTTATGTTATATTACGTGTAATTGTAAGAAACATCTTCCAGAGAGAATAGTTCCGTTAAGGGTTCCTTTCCCTGGGTGAACATGCGTTAATGTTCATGTCCGAACTGTGATGAAGAAATCACAGTATACATAGCATCTGGGGGTTCATAGTGTAATGAGTGAAAAAACATCTTTAGTCCGCCGACCGAATATTCCCTTAAGAACGCTAGCTTTCGGCTTCACCCAGTATGAGGTACACATCCGAATGACCCGGCAGTAACAATCGCAGAGGTGCTCCCTTTATGCCCTAGCCGAACTAACGGGAATGTAGGGCATAAGCACAGGAGCCAGGCAACCCAGCTTGGCCAAAACTTAAGTCATAACGATGCATATAATGGTGAAGAAAAGGTACATATGAGGAAAAGACACATATGTGGTGAGCTTGATGCTCGGAAAATAACAATAATAAGCTTCTGTACAAGAAGCCCCCAGGTATTATGGACGTACACATTTAAGGATGTGTACGTCATAGGTGCACGGTTTAGCCGCTCAAGAGCTTAAAGCTAGGGAAAAAAACAAAAGAGAGGAAAAAAAGGTAATGGACAAAAAGGGAGAAGAAGACGAACAAAGAGTCCGGCTCTAGGCATAGAATCTTCGGAGTCTGGCGGCGTTCCATGGGTTCGGCTCCAAGCAATTGTTTGATGCATCACGTAGTGGGTACGGTCCTCCAGTGAGAACTTCGTCAATGATGAAGGGACCCTCCCATTTGGGCTTGAGTTTGTCCTTTTTCTTCTCTGGCAAGCATAGAACGAGTTCGCCAACATTATAAGTCTTGGCCCGCACTTCTCTGCTTTGATATCTGTGAGCCTGTTGTTGATACAATGCGGAACGGGCCTTTGTGACGTCGTGCTCCTCCTCCAGGGCATCTAAGCTGTCCTGCCGATCAAGCTCGGCCTCTCTCTCTTCATACATGCGCACTCGTGGTGAGTCATGCATAATGTCGCAGGGTAACACAGCCTCTGCGCTGTACACCATGAAGAACGGTGTGTATCCGGTAGTGCGATTGGGCATGGTCTACAGCCCCCAGAGTACGGAGTCGAGCTCCTCAACCCAGTGCTTGTCTGATTCTTTCAAAGACCGCACTAGTCTAGGCTTAATGCCGCTCAAAATAAGACCATTGGCTCATTCGACTTGACCATTTGTTTGCGGGTGATAGACGGAGGCATAATCGAGCTTGATGCCCAGGTTAGCGCACCAGGTTTTCACCTTGTCGGCTGTAAAGTTAGAGCCATTGTCTGTGATAATGCTGTGTGGAACACCATAACGGTGTACGACACCGGATATAAAGTCTATCACTGGTCCGGCTTCGGCCGTTTTAACCGGTTTGGCCTCAATCCACTTAGTGAATTTATCTACCATGACCAGCAGATATTTTTTCTTGTGGCTTCCCCCTTTAAGGGGTCCGACCATATCAAGCCCCCAGACCGCGAAAGGCCATGTAATGGGGATTGTTTGTAGCGCAGTAAGTGGCATATGGCTTTGATTAGCAAAGAGCTGGCATCCGACACAACGTTGGACAAGGTCCTGTGCATCTGCTCGGGCCGTAGGCCAAAAGAAACCTGTACGGAAGGCTTTACTCACAAGGGCCCGAGCCACGGCGTGGTGACCGCCAAGGCCAGCATGGATTTCGGCCAGGAGCTGCCGCCCCTCTTCTTCGGAGATACATCTTTGAAGGACTCCGGTAGCGCTTTTCTTGTAGAGCTCACCGTCATGGACCTTGTAGGCTTTCGAGCGCCGGACAATGCAGCGAGCCTCGTTAGGATCCTCAGGGAGCTCTCGCCTATTAATGTAGGCCAAGAAGGGTTCGGTCCATGGGGCAATTACTGCCATTATGAGATGGGCCGATGGTGTTGCTTCGCTGGCTGAGCCCCCGATGATATTGGAATTGTGCTTGGACTCAGGGGGTATGATCGGGTCTGGGCTAGTGTTGCCGCTTTCATCCTACCACACCACGGATGGCTTGAAGAGCCGTTCCAGAAAGATGTTAGGCGGGACGGGGTCGCGCTTGGCTCCCATGCGAGCAAGGACTTCCGCCGCTTGATTACTTTCTCGAGCCACATGATGAAACTCGAGTCCCTCGAACCGGGCTGATATTTTGAGTACGGCGTTATGATAGGCCGCCATTTTCGGATCTTTTGCATCAAAGTCTCTGTTTATTTGGGATATTGCGAGATTTGAATCCCCGCGCACCTCCAGACGTTGTATGCCCATGGAGACTGCCATCCGAAGACCATGCAGTAAGGCCTCGTATTCGGCTGCATTATTGGAGTCTGTATATAAGATTTGGAGTACGTACTGGACTGTGTCTCCCATTGGGGATGTTAAGATGACGCCCGCTCCCAAACTGGCCAGCATCTTATAGCCATCGAAGTACATGACCCAGTTGTAATATGCGCCGTACTCCTTAGGGAGTTCGGCCTCTGTCCATTCGGCGATGAAGTCAGCCAACACTTGGGATTTAATAGCTCGGCGCGGTTTATACGTTATGTCGAATGGCAGGAGCTCAATGGCCCATTTGGCAATCCGGCCCGTAGCGTCGTGGTTGTTTATTATGTCATTGAGTGGTACTTCGGAAGCCACCGTGATCAAGCATTCTTGGAAGTAGTGTCGTAGTTTCCGGGATGCCATGAAGACCGCGTATGCTATCTTTTGGTAATGAGGGTACCGGGATTTGCATGGTGTGAGGACGGTGGACACATAGTATATCGGCTTCTGAAGCGGGAATTTGTGTCCGTCCTCCTCTCGTTCAACGACGAGCACTGCGCTCACCACCTGGTGAGTCGCAGAGATGTATAACAACATTGGTTCTCCGACGTTTGGCGCGGCCAGGATTGGGTTGCTTGCTAAAAGAGCCTTTACTTCTTCCAGTCCGGCCGTTGCTGCATCCGTCCACTCGAAGTGGTCAGTGCGTCGGAGAAGGCGGTAGAGTGGCAACGCTTTTTCTCCAAGTCTGGAGATAAAGCGGCTTAAAGCTGCCATGCATCCGGCTAGTTTTTGGACCTGTTTAAGGTCAGTTGGTGTAGTCAATTGTGACAAAGCTCGAATTTTGGCTGGATTTGCCTCAATTCCTCTACTGGAAACAATGAAGCCCAGCAACTTTCTAGCGGAAACGCCGAAAATGCACTTTTCCGGATTGAGCTTGATGTCATACGTACGGAGGTTGTCGAATGTGAGACGTAAGTCGTCTATTAATGACTCAGCGTGTCTGGTCTTAATGACGACATCATCCACGTATGCTTCAACTGTCTTGCCGATTTGCTTCTCCAGACATGTTTGAATCATGCGTTGGTAGGTAGCGCCGGCATTTTTAAGCCCAAAGGGCATAGTGTTGAAGCAGAAAGGCCCGTATGGGGTAATGAATGCCGTTGCGGCTTGATCGGACTCCTTCATTTTGATTTGATGATATCCGGAGTATGCGTCGACGAAACACAGTGAGTCATGTCCTACAGTAGCATCAATGATCTGATCGATGCGGGGTAGGGGGAAGGGATCCGTGGGGCAGGCTTTGTTGAGGTCTTTGAAATCGACGCATAGGCGCCAGGATTTATCCTTCTTTGGCACCATCACTAGGTTTGCTAGCTAGTCTGGATGTTTTATTTCTCTGATGAATCCGGCCTCGATTAACTTGGCCAGCTCCTCACCCATAGCTTGTCGTTTGGGCTCGGAAAAGCATCGCAGTGTTTGTTTGACCGGCTTGTATCCCTTCAATATATTGAGGCTGTGTTCGGCCAACCTGCGTGGGATTCCTGGCATATCAGAAGGGTGCCAGGCAAATACGTCCCAATTTTTGCGTAGGAACGCTCATAATGCGGCGTCGACCGTTGGGTCCAGCTGTGCCCCGATAGAGGTCGTCTTCTTGGGGTCCGTTGGGTGGACCTGGAATTTGACGATTTCGTCTGCTGGTTTGAAGGAGGTGGATTTGGGTCTCTTGTCCAGGATTACGTCGTCCCTATCCACCGTGGAGCGTAGTGCGGCTAATTCTTCGGCCGCGAGGGCTTCGGACAATGCCTCGAGGGCCAGGGATGCAGTTTTGTTTTTGGAGCGGAGTGCTATGTCTGGATCACTGGAAAGAGTGATAATACCATTGGGCCCGGGCAGCTTGAGCTTCATGTACCCATAATGAGGTATAGCTTGGAAGCGTGTAAATGCATCCCGCCCCAATATGGCGTGATATCCACTGTTGAAAGGGGCCACTTGGAAGGTCATCTCTTCGGACCGATAATTCTCCGGCGTGCCGAATACCACATCGAATGTGATTTTTCCTGCGCATCGCGCCTCCCGACTGGGAGTGATTCCTCGGAAGGTAGTGCTACTTTGCTCGATGCGGCTCTTGTCTATTTCCATTTTGTTGAGCGTGTCCTCATAGATGAGGTTTAGTCCGCTGCCGCCGTCCATGAGTAGTTTGGTGAGCTGAAAGCCGTCCACGATTGGACTGAGGACCAAGGCAGCTGGTGCCTGGACTATCCTGGATTTTGGTTCGTCACTGGCATTGAAAGTTATGGCCGTGTCATTCCAGGGGCTTATTGTTGCGACTTGGCAGACTTCGGCGAGGTCGCGGAGTGCCCTTTTGCGCCTATTGTTTGAAGCGAAGGTCTCAAAGACCGTTAATACTCTGAGGTCATCGTCTTCCGAGGGGTGTTGTTCTGAGGTGTTTTTGGTGAGGATATCTTTGCCGCTCTTGGCCACTTGCCGGAGTATCCAACATGCTCTAAGGCTGTGAGTTGGTATGGTATCCGGTGTTGTGTGTATTTTGCATGGCCTATCGAGCCATCCCTCCAGAATGGTTCCGCGCCCCGTAATAGGCTTGGATTTCTTTACTATTGGGTCGGGCACCCCATGGGGGTGCATCCTTTTTGCTCGGACTAGGGGTTGAGTGGAAACCAGTGGTTCCCGACGAGCTGCCTAAGTTTTCCAGGCGCTTTCCATTGCGCAGTACTTCTGTACTATGGTTGCCAAGTCAGCGAAGTGTGATACGCGATGGCGGTTGATGGCGTTGAGGATTCCTTCGTCTGTGCAATTGTTGCAGAATGCTAAGATCGCGTCTTCGTCGCGGCAATCTTCAATCTTGTCTTTGACAAGGAGGAATCTGGCCCAAAAGTGATGGACTGTTTCCTGAGACTGCTGTCGTACGTACATGAGATCGCGTATATCTGGGTGGGTGGGAGGCTTTAAATCCGAACCCTGACCCAGTTTTGGATCCGGAGTTTGAGAAACTTCCGAGCTTAATAATTCGGGCTCCGGGATATCGACTGATTTTTCAGGCCCATCGTCCGATTCTAGGTTCGGAGGACAAGGCGTGCCGTTCCACACACAGGTATCCGGCTCTACGAGCTCGGAAATCCGAACATAGTTCGTCCTCAACACAGGGGAAGAGTTGTTGTTTTGCTCTTCTACCACCGCTATCTGATGGGTGATCGGTGGAGATTTGATTTCTCTCTGATCGGGCTTAAGCCCGATCCGATCGTAGTCTGTAACGACCCCCAAGGCGGCGATACGATCCAGGAGTTCGTTTAAAGACGACAACTTCGTCGGATCCATCCGTTTGGAGTATTCGGAGTCAACGCGGAGGCGATTTTCGATGACCCGAGAAGTTATCGTCGGCTTAACGGCCGAACGGGCGGTCATGATAAAGCAGCCCAGCCGGAGGGTTTGGCCTGAAGCCAGGGCTCCTCCGGAGGTGATATTATCCTTGATAACAAGGCGAGCCATCAACCCTATCTTCGACGTCACAACGGAACTCTCAATGAAAGCACCAATGTCGGTGTCAAAACCGGCGGATCTCGGGTAGGGGGTCCCGAACTGTGCGTCTAAGGTCGATGGTAACAGGAGACGGGGGACACGATGTTTACCCAGGTTTGGGCCCTCTCTATGGAGGTAATACCCTACATCCTGCTTGATTGATCTTGATGAATATGAGTATTACAAGAGTTGATCTACCACGAGATCGTAATGGCTAAAACCCTAGAAGTCTAGCCTGTCTGATTATGATTGCCTCTACGGACTAAAACCCTCTGGTTTATATAGACACCGTAGGGGGCTAGGGTTGTACAAAGTCGGTTACAGAGAAAGGAATCTTCATATCGAACGCCAAGCTTGCCATCCACGCCAAGGAGAGTCCCATCTGGACATGGGAGAGAGTCTTCTGTCTTGTATCTTCATGGCCCATCAGTCCGGCCCACGTCATGTAGCCCGGACGCCCGAGGACCCCTAAATCCAGGACTCCCTCAGTAAGCGTCAGGAAATGCCTATGAATTATTCACTTGTTGTAGAACCATTTGATGCTTGGGGTTTTGATTATATGGGACCTTTTCCTTCCTCTGATGGGCATACTCATATTTTGGTTGCCGTTGATTATGTCACTAAGTGGGTAGAAGCTATTCCAACTAGTAGTGCTGATCATAACACCTCCATTAAAATGCTTAAAGAAGTTATTTTCCCAAGGTTTGGAGTCCCTAGATATTTAATGACTGATGGTGGTTCACACTTTATTCATGGTGCTTTCCGTAAAATGCTTGCTGAATATGATGTTAACCATAGAATTGCATCACCCTATCATCCTCAATCTAGTGGTCAAGTTGAACTTAGCAATAGAGAAATAAAATTAATATTACAAAAAAAATGTCAATAGGTCCCGAAAGAATTGGTCTAAGAAATTAGATGATGCACTTTGGGCCTACAGAACAGCTTATAAAATCCTATGGGTATGTCTCCATATAAAATGGTTTATGGAAAAGCTTGTCATTTGCCTATTGAATTAGAACATAAAGCATATTTGGCAATTAAGGAACTCAATTATGATTTCAAACTTGCTAGTGAAAAGAGGTTATTTGATATTAGCTCACTAGATGAATGGAGAACCCAAGCTTATGAAAATGCCAAACTATTCAAAGAAAAGGTTAAAAGATGGCATGACAAAAGAATCCAAAAGCGGGAATTCAAAGTTCGAGAACATGTTCTATTGTACAACTCTCGTTTTAGATTTTTTGCAGGAAAACTTCTCTCCAAATGGGAAGGACCATATATCATCGAAGAAGTTTATCTCTTTGGAGCTATTAAGATTAATAATGCCAAAGGTACTAAACCGAAGGTGGTCAATGGACAAAGAATTAAGCATTATATCTCAGGTACGCCTATTAATATTGAAAGAAATATTATCCAAACCATGACACCGGAGGAACACATAAAAGAAACCTTCTAGAACACTCCAGAACCCTGAAAAGGAAGAGGTACGTGATACAGTAAGTAAACGGACTCCGAAAAATCCGCAAAAATATTTTCTATTAGTTTTGGAATATTAGAAAAAATAGGAAAATAAGAAACAACTGGGAAGGCAACCCTACCCCACCTGGCGTGCCCTGGTGGGTGGTGGGCCCCTCAGGCACCTTCTCGACTCCGTTTTCCTTCCGTATGCTTGTTTCCCAAGATAAAAAAAATCTTTATATATACTCCCGGGCGATTCGACCACTGTATCACGGAGAAATCCTCTGTTCTTGTTTTGTGCTGTTTCTCTATCAGATCCATCAAGCCAGGCATCAAGTCTTCTCCCTTCTCCAACAATGTAGAAGAAGATGCTTGGCCGATGAAGATGGAATTGAAGATAGAGGGACGAAAAGAAGCCATCAAGGAGGACAAGGGCAAGGAAGCTATGGGAGATCAAGCTCAAGCAGGAGGGCAGGCCATGCTGGCAGAAGAAGAAGATATCCTTCAACCATACTACAATCATCTCACCCCTACTAAAAATTTAAGCCTTTAGGGCCTTTGAAACGGTTCGTGTTCAAAATAAATATGTCACTCATGAAAATATTCTGTTACAAGAGCAAATCATCGCCCTTCGGAGCATCATTCGTAGATTGGAGTACCTATTGAGCCTGAAGTGTGACGCTACTACCTCATCACCACCACCATCATCATCTTCCCCACCAAAGGAGACTTAAGTACATGGGTATGGGCACTCCCCTTGGCTTGTGCCAAGCTTGGGGGATATGCCCCAGTATCGTATCACCATCACCCTTCTTACCTTTACCTATCTTAGTTTGATCCTTAGCTATTTCGTGATTTAGTTGAATAAAAGTTTAGTATGATCTATTTTCGAGTGCTAGTTTCATTATCTATCTATCTATGTAATCAAGTGAGAGTTATATAATAAAGTTGAGTTTTTGCTTCTTTACTTTTATGTTTCAATAAAAATAAAAGGAAAATAATGAAAAATATCATATGCTAATCTTATGGTAAATAATGACAGCACATAAGGAAACGTGTAAGTGTTAAAATTTGTTGGAAGTTGACAAACATAGCATTGGTCAATAATGCGATTCATGAAAGAATTAATAAGGGAAGTGAAGATTCACATGCAAATACACTATCTTGGACATCTTTAATGATTGTGAGCCCCCATTAAATATTATATGCCAAAACTGTTGACGTTGGACAAGGAAGACAACGTAATGATTTATGTTTGTTCATATTCGCATAGAAGTTATATTGTCATAGATCCTTCAACATGTGGTGCTTGCTCAATATCTTCGCTAGCCAAAAATCCGCACTAAGTAGAGATACTACTTGTGCATCCAAAAAACTTAAACCCAAACTCATGTTTTGAGAGTCCACTATACCTACCTATGGATTGATTAAGATCCTTCAAGTAAGTTGTCATCGGTGCAAAAAGGCAATAAAAATTGCTTCTAAATGTATTTGGTCATTTAGTGTAAGAGAAATTAAGCATTGTACGAACTTGTGATGGCAAAGTAATAAAAGCGTCAGTCTGCATAATAAAGGTTGCTATCATAAGGGGCAATATAACGTGACGTTCTTTTGCATGAAGAGATTGTGCATACAAAACCAAAAAGCGCATGACAACCTCTGCTTCCCTCTGTGAAGGGCCTATCTTTTACTTTTATGTATTTACTTTTTATGCAAGAGTCAAAGTATTTTCCTCTATTCTTTTTTATTTTTTCTTTGGCAAGCATCATGTGGTGCAGAAAGATCTAGGCACATATATCCAGTTGGATGTGAGTGATCATGAGTTATTATTGTTGACATCACCCTTGAGGTGAATAAGATGGGAGGCGAAACTATAAGCCCCTATCTTTCTGTGTGTCCGGTTGAAACTTTTTACTCATATGTATGTTGTGAGTGTTAGCAATCATAGAAGATTAAATGATGGTTGAGTATGTGGACTTGCCAAAAGGCTCCGGTACGTGACCCTTCCTGAAAATATGATGAATTGTAGTTGCAAAGTTGACTGAGAACATAGTTTGTTGGTTTTCAATGAAGTTTATGCTTTTTACTTCGTTGTTGTGATGAATTGTTACTTGTTCATGAGAAGTTATATGATAGAGTTATATAATAAAGTTTGTTGCTGTTATAATAATAAGCATGATGCTACTATGTCCGTATTTTGTTTTTATCGACACCTCTCTCTCTCTCTAAACATCTGGACATGATTTTCGATATCGGTTTTTGCTTGAGGACAAGCGAGGTCTAAGCTTGGGGGAGTTGATACATCCATTTTACATCATGTTTTCCTACTGTTATTTATAATGTTTTTATGCATAATAATGCTTTATGGAGTAATTCTAATGCCTTTTCTCTCATAATATGCAAGGTTTACACAAAGAGGGAGAATACTGGCAGCTGGAATTCTGGACCTGAAAAAGCAACGTCAGAGATACCTATTCAACACACCTCCAAATGAGCTGAAATTTTACGGAGAATTATTTTGGAATATTTAATAAATATTGGAGAAAAGAACTACCCGGGGGGGCTACCTGGTGCCCACAAGACACTAGTGCGCGCCAGGCTCCCCAAGCGCGGCAGGCGCCCCAAGCGCGCCCTGGTGGGTGGTGGGCAGCCCAGCCCACCTCCGGTGCCCATCTTCTGGTATATGAGTGTAACACCCCCAGTGGTTAACTACATTAATCCCATTTTGATTATGCCACGTCAGCATGATTAACAGTGTCTGATCATCATTTGCATCATAATGCATTTCAGCTTCTAACTCAAAATCCAAATTTAAATGAAAGTGGAAAATAAAAGTTGTTCAAACTGGAAAACTAAAATGTGCCTCATGTTGCAAATATTCCCATAGCATTTATAAAAATGATTGCAACATTAGTTGGAATTGTAAAAGGACTCGAACAACTAGAAACAGCAGCAACATAGCACTATTCAATCCTTTTTCAATTTAAATAAAATCCAAACAAAAAGATATGGACCCCAAACCAATTTCTAGCAGTGACAGATAATACACTGTAAATAATGGAGCAAGTCTCATATTTACAAAAAGTCTTTGGGACTAAAAATAAAGACAAAACAGAAAAAGGAATAAAGAAAAAAAGCAAAAAAAGATAAAAAAGAAAAGAAAGAAAAACAAACGCAGACTTCTCTAAACCCCCCCCGTCACCCCCCTTTCTCATCCCACCTTCAAACCCCGTCTTTCCCACCCCCCCCCGCTCCCCCACATCTGCCCATTTTTATCTCCGCACACACCCCATTCCATCACACCACTTCACTCCCTACCCCCCTCCAAACCTATCCTTTTCTCTCCAATTCCCCGACCATCCTCATCTCTAACCACCCTCTCCCTCTCCCCTCACTAATCATATCCCTACCCACACGCTGGGCCTGGCCAGCTGGCCACTGGGCTAGCCAGGCCGGCCCAGCCGGCGCCGCGCCCACTCCCCTCCCCCCATATCTCCCACCCCCACCCGAAACCCTAGCCGCTACCCCAACCTCCTCGCTCATTCCCCCCCCCCGATCCAGAAATTCTGGATCGGGATCGACCCCCCCCGTCGCCCGTCGCGGCCGGCCGTCCCCGACCGCCTCTCCCGCGCCGATCTGCCTCGCCTGTCGCCTCTCCTACCGCCTCCCCTCGACCCCCCTCCCCTGGATCGGACGGGGCAGAGGCGCCCGATCCCGTCGCCCGTCGCCGCGCTCCCCGCCGCTGCTCGCGCTCGCTTCCGCCTCGCCGCCCGCGCTCGGACGCCGTCGCCGGGACCTCGCCTCCCCGTCTCCTCCCCGAATCGCCTCAGCGAGCGCTCGCAACCGTCGCCGTGCCCGACGCCGTCGTCCCGAGCCCCGCTGCCGTGCCCTACAACGCCGGTGAGGCCTCGGCCTCGGCCTCCCTCCCTTGTGCGCGCACCCCACCCCGCGCCCCGGCCGCGCCGCATCGCCTCGTCGCGCTACGCCCGCGTCCCTGCCTCACGCGCTTCGTGCGCGCTCGCCCGCGCTGCTCGCGCATGCACAGGCGCCCGCGTGCCGCTCCCATCGCCGTCGCGCGCTCTCTGCCGCCGCCTCTGCTCGCCTCCCTTGCGTGGTCACCGGCGCCGCCCGCGCCCACGCGCGCCGGGCTCGCGCGCGACCACGCCCAGCCGGCCGGCTGTCGCCTCTGCCCACGCCCGCTGCGGTGCAGCGCGCGCGCAGCTCTGCTGCTGCCCAGGCTCCACCGCGCCCGCCGGCCGCCTGCCGCCCGCGCTGCCCCGCCCGCGCGGGCCCCGCTCACGCCGGCGCCTGTCTCCGCCTCACCCGCTGGCAGCACCGTGGCCCGTATGCGCACCGGACAGTCCGGTGCCCAAACGGGCACAACCCGGACATGTCCGGCCGTGCCACTGACCGTGGGCCCTGCCCCCCCCTGAGGCAATGACAGATGGGGCCCAGCCCCTAAAAACGAATTAAAAAAAATGTATAATAAAAAAAATTAAATAAAAATAATAATTAATTAATTAAATAATTAATTAAGTTAATTAATCCTGATTAGGTTAATCTAATTAAGTAGTAGTGTTAATTAAACAGTAAATTAATTAGTTAATCACTAATTAACCTAACAGCCTATGACAGGTGGGACCCACTGGTCCTGACGTCATGCTGACGTCAGCAAGACACTGTTTCGGATAATGTTAATTATAATTAATTAAATTCCAGAAATTAATAAAATCTTTAGAAAATCATATAAAATATCCGTAGCTCAGATGAAAATACTTTGTACATGAAAGTTGCTCAGAACGACGAGACGAATCTGAATACGCGGTCCATTCGCCCATCACGCGTCCCTAACTATCCGAACTTGCAACCGTTCCCCTCTTATCCTCTGTCCGATAATTCCAAAGACCCGGGAAATATCGTCAGATATTCTCCCGCTCCGTCTGTTACGTGTGATGCTGCGTTAGACTACCCTAGCACCGTGTATCGTATTTGTCATGCTCATGTTTGATATATATTATACTGTTTCCTCCCCCTTTCTCTCTCGGTAGACCCTGACCGACGCCCACTCGTCCCCGAGACCGACGCAGCTCCGGATCCCGAAGACACCATAGACGACCTTGCCTGCCGCGAGCAACCAGGCAAGCCCCTCCCTTGAGCATACCGATATACCCATTCTAATTTCTCATGCGCATTAGAATTACTTTGCTGCTGCGTTTACCTATTCTGATGCATAGCCTGTTCATTGTAACTGCTGTTGATAAACCTACATACCTAAACTGTTTAGTCTAGGCTGGGTAGGGACCTATAGTGACCCCACTTATCCGACTGCCGCGCTGGATCGTCAGAAGACCCGATCAACGGGATTGAAGACCAGGCCCCGACACCGCACATCCAACCCCCTTAGTTGTAACGACACTGCAGCGTTACTATCGAGTGCCGAGAGTGAAACCTCTGTTAGCACTTCTGATGTTAACTCTGTAGAGTAGCTATTCGGTCGTGGTCACGAGGTGATTCCTCCTTCAACGCTCCGATAACGACGCTGTCGTACAACACCTCAAGTGTGGACCCAGTGAGGGTGATTCTCCTAGTTCACCTTGACGGATACATCGAGTGGGAATTCAAGAGGGTGATACCCGGATTCCATGATGTATGGACACACGGCATATGGACTTTACAATGTTACTTGAAAGCGGGTCGACCCTGAGGGGTACCCCGCGTGTGATGTGAAGGCGGGTTGCCAGTGTGGTGCCCGAGTGGTGAATACGAGCGCGGCCGGGCATTCTTAACCCTTGCCGCAAGTCCTCGAGACGGGCGCAGGGGTCACATTTTCGTGAGTCTCTGCTCGTTACCGCAAGCCCTAGTCCTAGCGATTTGGATATTTGATCCGAGCAGGCCTCTGGTCTGATAGCACTAACCATCACGTGGGCATAGTATGGGCGTTCTGCATCGTAGCATCAGCCGAAAGCTCTGTCAGACGTCCAGTTCAGCATGGCGGCACGGACGGACCGGCGCCCTCCTGGTGCCAGGCTTCTCCCTGCGCGCAACGACTCGGAGTGCACAGGCGATGGCCCAAGACCTCTGAGCGCTTAGGATGTAGACCGACGGGGACCTCTCTGCTGAGTATAGGTAGGGTTGCGATGTGTCGTTTGGCCGAGGCCGGGCATGACCCAGGAAAGTGTGTCCGGCCGGAGTTAATCGAGCGTGTGGGTAAGTTGGTGCACCCCTGCAGGGAAGAACATTTCTATCGATAGCCGGTCCTACGGTAAAGGACACTCGGAGTTGTATCCTGATTGATACAATTTAGAACTGGATACTGTGATGAGACCTGTATTATGGCTCTGGGATTGCTTCTCGCAGGGAGTCGAGAAGGGACCTCAGGACGAGGTTGATGAATGTATGGCTCTGGGATTGCTTTCTCGCAGGGAGTCGAGAAAGGATCTCTGGGTGAGGTTGATATTATTACTGCTACATTATATTGTATTGTTCTACTCTCTTCTACTGCTGCAAGACCGCTGAAGATGCTAGTCTTCGATAGGACTAGGCCTTCTCTCTATTCTGGCATTTCTGCAGCCCAGTCCACATATACAGCCTCCCTTTGAAAATGTTGCATATGTAGTGTAGATCCTTGCTTGCTGAGTACTTCTGAGTACTCACGGTTGCTTTGTTTTCCTTTTTCTCCCCATATCAGTTTGACGTGACCAGAGGACGGAGCCCCCTGAGACAGATGCCCCGACGATCGCTACTACTACTACCAGAGGATGGATACTACTACGAGTTGACTGACGACCAGGAGTAGGATCGGAGGGTCCCAGGCAGGAGGCCTTCGCCTTCTTCGATCGTAGTGTTTTATTTTTTCCCGCTTTCTAAAGGCCTTTCTGTACTTTCTTTTATATCTGTACTCAGATATCTATGCTTCCGCTGACGCTTGTTCGCAAGCTTATGAATTCGAGCCCTCGAGGCCCTGGCTTGTAATATAAGACTTGTATGACTTTATTTATGTTTTAGAGTTGTGTTGTGATATCTTCCCGTGAGTCCTTAGGCTTGATCGTGTGCATTTGCGTGTATGAATAGGCACGATGGGCCGGGGGCGTCACAAGTTGGTATCAGAGCCGACTGCCTGTAGGAACCCCCTTTCCAACTCCTTGGCCGAAGTTGAGTCTAGAAACCGGAAAACTGTTTTACTAACTTGGCTGTGTGGCTTACGGGCCCACGTCGCCAATTGGGTGGTATTAGGATCTTTTACTCCTCGACCTTTACTCTGGGACTCTGACCTCTCTTCTATTCGGGTTAAATGATTTTACTAACTCCAACATTAGGCTCTCGTGATCACATCCACCCGGAGTTCTGAAAATATCCCCCTTGCTTCAAGATTGTGGGCCAGGTTCTGCTTACAGGATCCTCTTATCGAGGGCACCCTGTGTTGTCACTTGCAGATTCCTCGCTCCGTCAGTTTTCTCCGACGTTGATGTAGCCTTTGCTATGTCGTTGTGTGCTTCCTTACCGCGTGCCTGCGCGCCGCCTAGTTGTCTAGCCTTCTCTTTTCAGCTGTCGTAATGCCGGTTTGTAACCGAGGCTACGTGGAATTTAAATGTCTGGTGTGATTAAGATGTAGTATCTATCGCACTTCCTTCTGTCGTGCGTGTTACTTCATGATAATTCCATACACCTGCAGTTTACTTGCTAAACTGCCCCTGTTGATTTGGCAGGTGGCTGACGATCCTCCACCTCCACCTATATTGCCGCAATGATGCAGAGTTTGAACTAACCGTCAGTTTATGACCAGAGTATTGGCTCAGTTCCAACTCAGAATGCTCAACAACAGTCTGCTCCAATAACGCTGCCAGAATTTGTGCGCCTCAATCCGTCCACTTTTCGCAGCTCGACTGATCAATGGATGCTGATGATTGGCTCCGTGACATTGCCTTTCAGTTGAAGTCGGCCAATGTTACCCCTGACAGTTACGTACCTATGCGACGTATCACCTGAGGGGTCAGCTGCTAATGGTGGGAAAGCCAAGGGTATGTTGCCTGCAGAGACCGTAATCACTTGGAGGAATTTCAGTCAGCTTTTCGTGCACGGTACATTCCTCAAGGTCTGATAGATCAGAAGAGAGCAACAGTTTCGCAAACTCACACAGGGCACAATGACTGTGGATGAATCAGAGGAAATTTCTCGAGTTATCCCGTATGCTGAGGATGACGTTGACACTGACGCCCGCAAGCAGGAGAAATTCCGTGAAGGACTCCGTACTGACATAAAACTCGCACTTGCAGTCCTTGATTGCACAGACTTCGCAACGCTTGTCAGCAAATCTTTCCAAATTGAAACAGCTCTGACTGAATGCCAGGAGTCGCTCAAACGCACCGTGAAGCAGGCTCACCCTCGGGTCAGCCTGTTCAGAAACGTCGAGTGTGGATCCCGCACAATGTTCATCACCGACCTGCTCCAACACCAAGGCCGTCTTATGTTGCACCTCGTCTGCCTCTGCCGCCGAGACAACTAACGATTCAGGCTGGACACTCCAATACCATGGCTTCTCCTCAGGATGCACCACGTCTCTCGGATGGTCGTACGAAGGCCATCGAACCCATCATTGCGAAATCGTAAGGCAGGATGTCTGCTGTGGACCGAGGCCAGGTCTCTCACGTCAAAATAGAAGAAGCTCGGGAGTCCCCAAAAATTGTGATGGGAACCCTTCACGTCAATTCAGTGCCAGCTTCTGTTCTTTTTGATTCTGGAGCATCGCATGCTTTTGTGTCCCAACAATTTGCTCAGTTGCATGGGTTACATATGGAAAATCTGCCCACTCCTTTAGCGATTCAATCTCCGGGATCCAAGTGGCAAACCACGATGTTATGCCCCCACAACCACATCGAGATTGGAGGTCTGCTTTTTCCGGCTTCTCTCATTGTACTGGGCCTTCAACATAGACATCATTCTTGGTATGGATTGGTTGATTGCCCATAAAGCTTTGATTGACTGTGCTACTAAGACAGTCCAACTCACACCCCTTCTGGCCAGATAGTCAAATACTCAGCTCGAACAGTTCAGAATGCCGAGAATTCAGATATATGTTCTGAATGCATTGAATGCTTCACCTCTTGAAGGCATGAGAACGTTCCAGTTGTTCGTGATTTTCAAGATGTATTTCCAGAAGAACTCCCAGGAATACCCCCTGCAAGAGCTGTTGAGTTTGTCATCGACTGATGAAACCAGGCACTATCCTATTGCGAAGCGTCCTTATAAGATGCCTCCGCATCATCTTCTTGAGCTTAAGGAAGAAATCGACACGTCACTTAAGAAAGGTTTCATCCGCCCCAGTTCCTCTGCTTGGGGAGCACCTTCACTCTGTTAAGAAGAAGTGGAACTAACCGATTGGTTCAGGATTATCGGCCCATTAACCAAGCACCATTCAGAATAAATATCCGCTTCCTCGGATCAATGATTTGTATGATCAACTTACTGGATCATCGGTATTCTCTAAACTTGATTTGAGGTTGGGTTACCATCAGATCCGTGTTCGTGAAGAGGATATTCCGAGACTGCATTTGTTACTACGCTATGGCTCTTATGAGTACACGGTCATGTCATTTGGCTTAACAAATGCTCCAGCTACGTTTTTCCCGCCTGATGAATTATATCTTCATGGATTATCTCGACAATTCGTCGTGGTATATCTAGATGATATTCTGGTTAATTCGAAGAATGAAGAAGAACATGCCGAACATCTTCGCCTTGTACTGGAAGCGGCGTGAACACCAACTGTATGCCAAATATTCTAAATGTGAATTCTGGTTGTCTGAAGTGACATATCTCGGCCATGTGATTTCGCAAGATGGCATCGCCGTTAACCCAGAACGAGTTCAGGCTATTCTTGACTGGACTCCTCCGAAGAATGTCAGCAAGTCAGAAGTTTTCTCGGCCTTGCAAGCTATTGCCGTCGCTTGTCGAGAATTTCTCAAAGATTGCTAAGCCTTTAACTGATCTACTTCACAAGGGCGTTAAGTTTGAATGGACAGAAAATGTCAGGAAAGTTTTCAAACACTCAAGGACAAGCTAACTTCTGCTCCAGTTCTGCTCCTCCAGATTCTCGCAAAGACTTTGTGATTTATTGTGACGCATCCCGTGAAGGATTAGGCTGTATCCTAATGCAAGAGCGTAAAGTGATTGCCTATGGCTCTTGTCAGTAGTTGCGACCGCATGAAGAGAATTATCCGGTACATGATCTAGAAAACTAGCTGCTGTCATCTATGCACTGCAGTTGTGGCGACATTATCTCCTCTGTAATCGTTGCGAGATCTACACGGATCATAAAGTTTGAAGTACTTGTTCACTCAGCCATCTCTGAATCTCCGTCAGCAAAGATGGATGGAGACCATTGCGGACTATGACTTGGGATATCCTATACCCCTGGCAAGGCTAATGTGATGGCTGATGCGTTGAGCCGCAAATCCTCATTGCTGCGAACTTGAGGTTCAGCTACAGCAACCACTTCTGTATGAAGGGCTTCGAAAGCTAAATCTCGAGATAGTTCCCCAAGGATACTTAAAAACCTTGGTTGTTGAACCAGACCTTGAGAAAGCTGTTAGAATGCGCAAGCTAAAGATGCTGAAATTGAGTCTGATGAGAAAGACCTTCACCTTGTAAAGACAGGGATTTCTCGCTGTCTGAAGATGGAACCTTGTATTTCAGAGACCGCATTGTCGTACCTCGCTTCGAGCTTATGACTGACAAAGTCATGAAGGAGGCACATGATACCCCGCTGTCTATTCAATCCGGGTAGCACTAAGATGTATCGTGATCTCCGTCAAAGGTACTGGTGGTCTAGAATGAAGCAAGACATTGCTCGATATGTTGCTGAATGTGATGTGTGTCGACGCGTTAAAGCAAACATCAGAAGCCTGCTGGAATTCTGCAACCACTTCCTATTCCTTTATGGAATGGGATAAGGTTCAGATGGATTTCATTACAGGACTTCCCAGGTCACAAAAGGGTCACGATGCTATTCTTGTCGTTGTCGACCAACTCTCTAAGTTGCACACTTTCTGCCTGTCAAGGAGACGATCACTGCTAGTCAGTTAGCAGAGTATATATCTCCAATTGTTTCACTCCACGGTATTCCGAAGAGATCAGTTCAGACCGTGGCAGCATATTCACTGGTCATTTCTGGGAAAGTTTTCCAAAAGGCTATGGGAACTCAATTACCTGGAGTTCAGCTTACATCCTCAGTCCCAAGGCCAAGTCGAGCGAGTCAACCAAGTGCTTGAAGACATGCTACGAGCTGGTGTTTTTCTTTCGGCAAGAAGTGGGAGAATCTCTTCCATATGCCAGAGTTCTCCTATAACACAGCTATCAAGCCAGCTTGAAAATGGCCCCCTTTGAAGTTCTCTATGGACGTAAGTGTCGAACCCCTCTGAATTGGTCAGAAACTGGGGAACGACCGCTCGGGTCCGCGATATTATTCAACACGCCGAAGAACAAGTTCGTATTGTCGGGAAAATCTCAAGGCGGCTCAGGACCGCGAGAAGAGCAACTATGATCGCAAACGATGGGGTTTGACTATCACCTGTGTGATCAAGCTTATCTTCGTGTCACTCCTATGAAGGCACTCACCATTTCGGAATCAAGGGCAAGTTAGCTCCCCGCTACATTGGTCCTTTCCGCATTGTTGCAAGACGTGGTCAAGTGGCATATAAATTGGATTTGCCGCCGCAATTCTCTCATATCCACGACACGTCTTCCATGTGTCGCAACTTCGTAAATGCTTCAAGGATCTCCGCACCGAGCAGTGGATCACGAGATGCTCAAATTGCATGATGATCTATCTTATAAGGAGCATCCGATCCGCATCCTCGATGAAGCTGAACGTTGAACCCGTCAGAAGGTTACCAAGTTCCTCAAAGTGCAGTGGTCAAATCATACTGAAGATGAAGCCACTTGGGAACGCGAGGATAATCTTCGTGCGGAATACCCCGAACTTTTTCCTTCTACTTCTATTTCGGGACGAGAATTCTTGTTAGTAGAGGAGATTTGTAACACCCCCAGTGGTTAACTACAGTAATCCCATTTGATTATGCCACGTCAGCATGATTAACAGTGTCTGATCATCATTTGCACAAATGCATTTCAGCTTCTAACTCAAAATCCAAATTTAAATGAAAGTGGAAAATAAAAGTTGTTCAAACTGGAAAACAAATGTGCCTCATGTTGCAAATATTCCCATAGCATTATAAAAATGATTGAACATTAGTTGGAATTGTAAGGACTCGAACAACTAGAAACGCAGCAACATAGCACTATTCAATCCTTTTTCAATTTAAATAAAATCCAAACAAAAAGATATGACCCCAAACCAATTTCTAGCAGTGACAGATATCACATGTAAATAATGGAGCAAGTCTCATATTTCAAAAGTCTTTTGGACTAAAAATAAAAGACAAAACAGAAAAAGGAATATAAGAAAAACAGAAAAAGAACAAAGAAAATAAGCCCCCCCCCCTCGCTGGGCCTCGCCCAGCTGGCCACTGGGCTAGCCAGGCCGGCCCAGCGGGCCCACTCCCCTCCCCCATATCTCCCACCCCCACCCGAAACCCTAGCGCTACCCCCACCCCCTCGCTCATTCCCCCCCCCGATCCAGAAATTCTGGATCGGGATCGACCCACCCGTCGCCGTCGCCGGCCGGCCGTCCCGACCGCCTCCCCGTCGCGATCTGCCTCGCCTGTCGCCTCTCCTACACCCCCCTCCCCTCGACCCCCTCCCCGGATCGGACCGGGGCAGAGGCGCCCCGATCCCGTCGCCCGTGCCGCGCTCTCCCCGCCGCTGCTCGCGCTCGCTTCCGCCTCGCCGCCCGCGCTCGGAACGCCGTCGCCGGGACACTCGCCTCCCGTCTCCTCCCCGAATCGCCTCAGCGAGCGCTCCCCCCATCGACGCTGCCCGACGCCGTCGTCCCCGAGCCCCGCTGCCCGTGCCCTACAACGCCGGTGAGGCCTCGGCCTCGGCCTCCCTCCCTTGTGCGCGCACCCCACCCCGCGCCCCGGCCGCGCCCGCATCGCCCTCGTCGCGCTCCGCCCGCGTCCCTGCCTCACCGCGCGTGCGCGCTCGCCCGCGCCTGCTCGCGCATGCACAGGCGCCCGCGCTGCCGCTCCCATCGCCGTCGCCGCGCTCCTGCCGCCGCCTCTGCTCGCCTCCCCTTGCGCCTTGGTCACCGGCCGCCGCCCGCGCCCACCGCGCGTCCGGGCTCGCGCGCGACCACGCCCAGGCCGGCCCCGCTCGTCGCCTCTGCCCACGCCCGCTGCTGCAGCCGCGCGCGCAGCTCTGCTGCCCCGGCTCCACCGCGCCCGGCCGCCCCTGCCCCGCCCGCGCTCGCCTCCCGCCCGCGCGCGGCCCCGCTCACGCCGGCGCCTGTCTCCGCCTCACCCGCTGGCAGCACCCGTGCGCCCGTATGCGCACCGGACATGTCCGGTGCCCAAACGGGCACAACCCGGACATGTCCGGCCGTGCCACTGACCGGTGGGCCCTGCCCCCCCCTGAGGCAATGACAGATGGGGCCCAGCCCCTAAAAACGAATTAAAAAAAATGTAATAATAAAAAAAAATTAAAATAAAAAATAATAATTAATTAATTAAATAATTAATTAAGTTAATTAATCCTGATTAGGTTAATCTAATTAAGTAGTTAGTGTTAATTAAACAGTAAATTAATTAGTTAATCACTAATTAACCTAACAGCCTATGACAGGTGGGACCCACTGGTCCTGACGTCATGCTGACGTCAGCAAGACACTGTTTCGGATAATGTTAATTTAAATAATTAATTAAATTCCAGAAATTAATAAAATCTTTAGAAAATCATATAAAATAATCCGTAGCTCAGATGAAAATACTTTGTACATGAAAGTTGCTCAGAACGACGAGACGAATCTGAATACGCGGTCCATTCGCCCATCACGCGTCCCTAACTATCCGAACTTGCAACCGTTCCCCTCTTATCCTCTGTCCGATAATTCCAAAGACCCGGGAAATATCGTCAGATATTCTCCCGCTCCGTCTGTTACGTGTGATGCTGCGTTAGACTACCCCTAGCACCGTGTATCGTATTTGTCATGCTCATGTTTGCTATATATTTATACTGTTTCCTCCCCCTCTTCTCTCTCGGTAGACCCTGACCCCGACGTCGTCCCCGAGACCGACGCAGCTCCGGATCCCGAAGACACCATAGACGACCTTGCCCTTGCCGCCGAGCAACCAGGCAAGCCCCCTCCCTTGAGCATACCGATATCACCCATTCTAATTTCTCATGCTTGCATTAGAATTACTTCTGCTGCTGCTTTACCTATTCTGATGCATAGCCTGTTCATTGTAACCTGCTGTTGATAATTACCTACATATCCTAAACTGTTTAGTCTAGGCTGGGTAGGGACCTATCAGTGACCCCACTTATCCCGACTGCCGCGCTGGATCGTCAGAAGACCCGATCAACGGGATTGAAGACCAGGCCCCGACACCGCACATCACCCCCCTTAGTTGTAACGACACTGCAGCGTTACTATCGAGTGCCGAGAGTGAAACCTCTTGTAGCACTTCTGATGTTAACTCTGTAGAGTAGCTATTCGGTCGTGGTCATCGAGGGTGATTCCTCCTTCACCGCTTCCGATAACGACGCTGTCGTACAACACCTCAAGTGTGGACCCAGTGAGGGTGATTCCTCCTAGTTCACCTTGACGGATACATCGAGTGGGAATTCAATGAGGGTGATACCTCGGATTCCCTGATGTTATGGACACACGGATACTTGGACTTTACAATGTTACTTGGAAAGGCGGGTCGACCCTGAGGGGTACCCGCGTGTGATGTGAAGGCGGGTTGCCAGTGTGGTGCCCGAGTGGTGAATACGAGGCGCGGCCGGGCATTCTTAACCCTTGCCGCAAGTCCTCGAGACGGGGCGACGGGGTCATATCTTTCGTGAGTCTCTGCTCGTTACCGCAAGCCCCTAGTCCTAGCGATTTGGATATTTGATCCGAGCAGGCCTCTGGTCTGATAGCACTAACCATCACGTGGGCATAGTATGGGCGTTCTGCATCGTAGCATCAGCCGAAAGCTCTGTCAGACGTCCAGTTCAGCATGGCGGCACGGACGGACCGGCGCCCTCCTGGTGCCAGGCTTCTCCCTGCGCGCAACGACTCGGAGTGCACAGGGCGATGGCCCAAGACCTCTGAGCGCTTAGGATGTAGACCGACGGGGACCTCTCTGCTGAGCTATAGGTAGGGTTGCGATGTGTCGTTTGGCCGAGGCCGGGCATGACCCAGGAAAGTGTGTCCGGCCGGAGTTAATCGAGCGTGTTGGGTAAGTTGGTGCACCCCTGCAGGGAAGAACATTTCTATCGATAGCCGGTCCTACGGTAAAGGACACTCAGAGTTGTATCCTGATTGATACAATTTAGAACTGGATACCTGTGATGAGACCTGTATATATGGCTCTGGGATTGCTTCTCGCAGGGAGTCGAGAAGGGATCTCAGGACGAGGTTGATGAATGTATGGCTCTGGGATTGCTTTCTCGCAGGGAGTCGAGAAAGGATCTCTGGGTGAGGTTGATATTATTACTGCTACATTATATTGTATTGTTCTACTCTCTTCTACTGCTGCAAGACCGCTGAAGATGCTAGTCTTCGATAGGACTAGGCCTTCTCTCTATTCTGGCATTTCTGCAGCCCAGTCCACATATACAGCCTCCCTTTGAAAATGTTGCATATGTAGTGTAGATCCTTGCTTGCTGAGTACTTCTGAGTACTCACGGTTGCTTTGTTTTCCTTTTTCTCCCCATATCAGTTTGACGTGACCAGAGGACGGAGCCCCCTGAGACAGATGCCCCGACGATCGCTACTACTACTACCCAGAGGATGGATACTACTACGAGTTGACTGACGACCAGGAGTAGGATCGGAGGGTCCCAGGCAGGAGGCCTTCGCCTTTCGATCGTAGTGTTTTATTTTTTCCCGCCTTTCTAAAGGCCTTTCTGTACTTTCTTTTATATCTGTACTCAGATATCTAATGCTTCCGCTGACGCTTGTTCGCAAGCTTATGAATTCGAGCCCTCGAGGCCCTGGCTTGTAATATAAAGCTTGTATGACTTTATTTATGTTTTAGAGTTGTGTTGTGATATCTTCCCGTGAGTCCTTAGGCTTGATCGTGTGCATTTGCGTGTATGAATAGTGCACGATCGGGCCGGGGGCGTCACAAGTTGGTATCAGAGCCGACTGCCTGTAGGAACCCCCTTTCCAACTCCTTGGCCGAAGTTGAGTCTAGAAACCGGAAAACTGTTTTACTAACTTGGCTGTGTGGCTTACGGGCCCACGTCGCCAATTGGGTGGTATTAGGATCTTTTACTCCTCGACCTTTACTCTGGGACTCTGACCTCTCTTCTATTCGGGTTAAATGATTTTACTAACTCCAACATTAGGCTCTCGTGATCACATCCACCCGGAGTTCTGAAAATATCCCCCCTTGCTTCAAGATTGTGGGCCAGGTTCTGCTTACAGGATCCTCTTATCGAGGGCACCCTGTGTTGTCACTTGCAGATTCCTCGCTCCGTCAGTTTTCTCCGACGTTGATGTAGCCTTTGCTATGTCTCGTTGTGTGCTTCCTTACCGCGTGCCTGCGCGCCGCCTAGTTGTCTAGCCTTCTCTTTTCAGCTGTCGTAATGCCGGTTTGTAACCGAGGCTACGTGTGAATTTAAATGTCTGGTGTGATTAAGATGTAGTATCTATCGCACTTCCTTCTGTCGTGCGTGTTACTTCATGAATAATTCCATACACCTGCAGTTTTACTTGCTAAACTGCCCCTGTTGATTTGGCAGGATGGCTGACGATCCTCCACCTCCACCTTATATTGCCGCAATGATGTAGCAGTTTGAACTCAACCGTCAGTTTATGACCAGAGTATTGGCTCAGTTCCCAACTCAGAATGCTCAACAACAGTCTGCTCCAATAACGCTGCCAGAATTTGTGCGCCTCAATCCGTCCACTTTTCGCAGCTCGACTGATCCAATGGATGCTGATGATTGGCTCCGTGACATTGCCTTTCAGTTGAAGTCGGCCAATGTTACCCCTGACAGTTACGTCACCTATGCGACGTATCACCTGAGGGGATCAGCTGCTCAATGGTGGGAAAGCCACAAGGGTATGTTGCCTGCAGAGACCGTAATCACTTGGCAGGAATTTCAGTCAGCTTTTCGTGCACGGTACATTCCTCAAGGTCTGATAGATCAGAAGAAGCAGCAGTTTCGCAAACTCACACAGGGCACAATGACTGTGGATGAATATCAGAGGAAATTTCTCGAGTTATCCCGCTATGCTGAGGATGACGTTGACACTGACGC
Source organism: Thinopyrum elongatum (assembly GCA_011799875.1). Taxonomy (NCBI): domain Eukaryota; kingdom Viridiplantae; phylum Streptophyta; class Magnoliopsida; order Poales; family Poaceae; genus Thinopyrum; species Thinopyrum elongatum. The sequence goes on along the minus strand of CM022298.1, from coordinate 373,514,991 downwards.
CCGCAAGCAGGAGAAATTCCGTGAAGGACTCCGTACTGACATAAAACTCGCACTTGCAGTCCTTGATTGCACAGACTTCGCAACGCTTGTCAGCAAATCTTTCCAAATTGAAACAGCTCTGACTGAATGCCAGGAGTCGCTCAAACGCACTCGTGAAGCAGGCTCACCCTCGGGTCAGCCTGTTCAGAAACGTCGAGTGTGGATCCCGCACAATGTTCATCACCGACCTGCTCCAACACCAAGGCCGTCTTATGTTGCACCTCGTCTGCCTCTGCCGCCGAGACAACTAACGATTCAGGCTGGACACTCCAATACCATGGCTTCTCCTCAGGATGCACCACGTCTCTCGGATGGTCGTACGAAGGGCCATCGAACCCATCATTGCAGAAATCGTAAGGCCAGGATGTCTGCTGTGGACCGAGGCCAGGTCTCTCACGTCAAAATAGAAGAAGCTCGGGAGTCCCCAAAAATTGTGATGGGAACCCTTCACGTCAATTCAGTGCCAGCTTCTGTTCTTTTTGATTCTGGAGCATCGCATGCTTTTGTGTCCCAACAATTTGCTCAGTTGCATGGGTTACATATGGAAAATCTGCCCACTCCTTTAGCGATTCAATCTCCGGGATCCAAGTGGCAAACCACGATGTTATGCCCCCACAACCACATCGAGATTGGAGGTCTGCTTTTTCCGGCTTCTCTCATTGTACTCGGGCCTTCCAACATAGACATCATTCTTGGTATGGATTGGTTGATTGCCCATAAAGCTTTGATTGACTGTGCTACTAAGACAGTCCAACTCACACACCCTTCTGGCCAGATAGTCAAATACTCAGCTCGAACAGTTCAGAATGCCGAGAATTCAGATATATGTTCTGAATGCATTGAATGCTTCACCTCTTGAAGGCATTGAGAACGTTCCAGTTGTTCGTGATTTTCAAGATGTATTTCCAGAAGAACTCCCAGGAATACCCCCTGCAAGAGCTGTTGAGTTTGTCATCGACTTGAAACCAGGCACTACTCCTATTGCGAAGCGTCCTTATAAGATGCCTCCGCATCATCTTCTTGAGCTTAAGGAAGAAATCGACACGTCACTTAAGAAAGGTTTCATCCGCCCCAGTTCCTCTGCTTGGGGAGCACCTTCACTCTTCGTTAAGAAGAAGGATGGAACTAACCGATTGGTTCAGGATTATCGGCCCATTAACCAAGCCACCATTCAGAATAAATATCCGCTTCCTCGGATCAATGATTTGTATGATCAACTTACTGGATCATCGGTATTCTCTAAACTTGATTTGAGGTTGGGTTACCATCAGATCCGTGTTCGTGAAGAGGATATTCCGAAGACTGCATTTGTTACTCGCTATGGCTCTTATGAGTACACGGTCATGTCATTTGGCTTAACAAATGCTCCAGCTACGTTTTCCCGCCTGATGAATTATATCTTCATGGATTATCTCGACAAATTCGTCGTGGTATATCTAGATGATATTCTGGTATATTCGAAGAATGAAGAAGAACATGCCGAACATCTTCGCCTTGTACTGGAAAGGCTGCGTGAACACCAACTGTATGCCAAATATTCTAAATGTGAATTCTGGTTGTCTGAAGTGACATATCTCGGCCATGTGATTTCGCAAGATGGCATCGCCGTTAACCCAGAACGAGTTCAGGCTATTCTTGACTGGACTCCTCCGAAGAATGTCAAGCAAGTCAGAAGTTTTCTCGGCCTTGCAAGCTATTGCCGTCGCTTTGTCGAGAATTTCTCAAAGATTGCTAAGCCTTTAACTGATCTACTTCACAAGGGCGTTAAGTTTGAATGGACAGAAAAATGTCAGGAAAGTTTTCAAACACTCAAGGACAAGCTAACTTCTGCTCCAGTTCTTGCTCCTCCAGATTCTCGCAAAGACTTTGTGATTTATTGTGACGCATCCCGTGAAGGATTAGGCTGTATCCTAATGCAAGAGCGTAAAGTGATTGCCTATGGCTCTTGTCAGTTGCGACCGCATGAAGAGAATTATCCGGTACATGATCTAGAACTAGCTGCTGTCATCTATGCACTGCAGTTGTGGCGACATTATCTCCTCGGTAATCGTTGCGAGATCTACACGGATCATAAAAGTTTGAAGTACTTGTTCACTCAGCCATCTCTGAATCTCCGTCAGCAAAGATGGATGGAGACCATTGCGGACTATGACTTGGGTATATCCTATACCCCTGGCAAGGCTAATGTGATGGCTGATGCGTTGAGCCGCAAATCCTATTGCTGCGAACTTGAGGTTCAGCTACAGCAACCACTTCTGTATGAAGGGCTTCGAAAGCTAAATCTCGAGATAGTTCCCCAAGGATACTTAAAAACCTTGGTTGTTGAACCAGACCTTGAGAAAGCTGTTAAGAATGCGCAAGCTAAAGATGCTGAAATTGATCTGATGAAGAAAGACCTTCACCTTGTAAAGTACAGGGATTTCTCGCTGTCTGAAGATGGAACCTTGTATTTCAGAGACCGCATTGTCGTACCTCGCTTCGAGCTTATGACTGACAAAGTCATGAAGGAGGCACATGATACCCCGCTGTCTATTCATCCGGGTAGCACTAAGATGTATCGTGATCTCCGTCAAAGGTACTGGTGGTCTAGAATGAAGCAAGACATTGCTCGATATGTTGCTGAATGTGATGTGTGTCGACGCGTTAAAGCAGAACATCAGAAGCCTGCTGGAATTCTGCAACCACTTCCTATTCCTTTATGGAAATGGGATAAGGTTCAGATGGATTTCATTACAGGACTTCCCAGGTCACAAAAGGGTCACGATGCTATTCTTGTCGTTGTCGACCAACTCTCTAAAGTTGCACACTTTCTGCCTGTCAAGGAGACGATCACTGCTAGTCAGTTAGCAGAGTTATATATCTCCAGAATTGTTTCACTCCACGGTATTCCGAAAGAGATCAGTTCAGACCGTGGCAGCATATTCACTGGTCATTTCTGGGAAAGTTTCCAAAAGGCTATGGGAACTCATATTACCTGGAGTTCAGCTTATCATCCTCAGTCCCAAGGCCAAGTCGAGCGAGTCAACCAAGTGCTTGAAGACATGCTACGAGCTGGTGTTATTTCTTTCGGCAAGAAGTGGGAAGAATCTCTTCCATATGCCGAGTTCTCCTATAACAACAGCTATCAAGCCAGCTTGAAAATGGCCCCCTTTGAAGTTCTCTATGGACGTAAGTGTCGAACCCCTCTGAATTGGTCAGAAACTGGGGAACGACCGCTCGTGGGTCCAGATATTATTCAACACGCCGAAGAACAAGTTCGTATTGTCCGGGAAAATCTCAAGGCGGCTCAGGACCGCCAGAAGAGCAACTATGATCGCAAACGATGGGGTTTGACTTATCAACCTGGTGATCAAGCTTATCTTCGTGTCACTCCTATGAAAGGCACTCACCATTTCGGAATCAAGGGCAAGTTAGCTCCCCGCTACATTGGTCCTTTCCGCATTGTTGCAAGACGTGGTCAAGTGGCATATAAATTGGATTTGCCGCCGCAATTCTCTCATATCCACGACGTCTTCCATGTGTCGCAACTTCGTAAATGCTTCAAGGAATCTCCGCACCGAGCAGTGGATCACGAGATGCTCAAATTGCATGATGATCTATCTTATAAGGAGCATCCGATCCGCATCCTCGATGAAGCTGAACGTTGAACCCGTCAGAAGGTTACCAAGTTCCTCAAAGTGCAGTGGTCAAATCATACTGAAGATGAAGCCACTTGGGAACGCGAGGATAATCTTCGTGCGGAATACCCCGAACTTTTTCCTTCTACTTCTTAATTCTCGGGACGAGAATTCTTGTTAGTAGAGGAGATTTGTAACACCCCCAGTGGTTAACTACAGTAATCCCATTTTGATTATGCCACGTCAGCATGATTAACAGTGTCTGATCATCATTTGCATCATAATGCATTTCAGCTTCTAACTCAAAATCCAAATTTAAATGAAAGTGGAAAATAAAAGTTGTTCAAACTGGAAAACTAAAATGTGCCTCATGTTGCAAATATTCCCATAGCATTTATAAAAATGATTGCAACATTAGTTGGAATTGTAAAAGGACTCGAACAACTAGAAACAGCAGCAACATAGCACTATTCAATCCTTTTTATCAATTTAAATAAAATCCAAACAAAAAGATATGGACCCCAAACCAATTTCTAGCAGTGACAGATAAACAACTGATAATATGGAGCAAGTCTCATATTTTACAAAAGTCTTTTGGACTAAAAATAAAAGCAAAACAAAAAGGAATAAAGAGAAAACAGAAAAAGAACAAAGAAAATAAAGCCCCCCCCCCACAAGCCCCCTCGGCGGGCCTCAGCCACTGGCCACTGGGCTAGCCAGGCCGGCCCAGCCGGCGCCCACTCCCCTCCCCCATATCTCCCCACCCCCACCAACCCTAGCCGCTACCCACCCCACCCCCTCGCTCATTATCCCCCCCCCCCCCCGATCCAGAAATTCTGGATCGGGATCGACCCCCCCCCGTCGCCGTCGCCGGCCGGCCGTCCCCGACCGCCTCCCCGCGCGATCTGCCTCGCCTGTCGCCTCTCCTACCGCCTCCACTCACCCGATGTCTCCCGCCGCCCCTGGATCGAGACCGGGCAGATATAGCGCCCGATCTCCCGTCGCCCGTCGCCGACGCTCCCCCGCCTGCTGACTCGTCTGCCTCGCGCTATCCCGAGTGCCTAGCCACCGCTCTTCCGATCCTGTCCGAACTTTCCTCCTATCCTCCTTCGCCGCCCTCATTCGTGGCTGGTTTCCTTGCAATCCTTCTGGACCGTGGACCTATCGCTTCCCCGTCTTCCTCCCACGAAATCGCCTTCAGACGAGCGCTGTCGCGAAAAAAAACCCATCGACTCTAATCCTTTCACGACTGCCGTCTCCCCTATCCCCTCTGCCCGTTTTCAGCCCTACAACAACTCCTGTTACTATGGATGTAGGAAGACAGCCTCGTCCTCAGTTCCCTTACCGGCCGTTTATAATCCTTGCCCCTTGTTGCTCTCACTCTGCCACCTCCTCTCCCCCTTCCTATCTTCTCCCTCCTCGTCCTCTTCCATCTCTCTTCTCCCTCCCTCTTCCCTTTTCCTCACCATCTCTTTTTCGTCGCTCTCTGCAGCTTTCCATCGTAGAGTACGCTGCTCATCTCTGCACACTTATCTCCGGTAGCGCTCAGGGGAGTGAAGCTTTTTCCTCTACCCTGCTGCTCTCCTTCTCAATCTCTTCCATAGTCCGGGGAGGCATGGAGGGTAGTGATAAGTAATGTAATGAAGAAGAGTTTGGATGTGTTGAAGGTTAAACGAATGGATGGAGGGGGTGGGGTAGGGAGTCCGCCAGAGGTATTCGATATCACTTGTCTGCGTCTTGTGGCTGGTCCTTGTATAACGCTTTCCCCTCCCTGCCGTAGCCCCTTGGTCTCCTCTTTCCCGCCTGCCTCGAGCGGCTCCGCTTTAGCAAAAGTGGAATCTAACCGAGCCGCTGTCTATCTGTACCGGAGCCTTTCTACTCTCTCTCACCCACATAGTCAGCAGGTCCTCCTTCCTTCCAACCCTCTCCAAAATTCATTCCGGATTCGTCCACTCTCGAGTGAAGCCGCCTCAGGAAGGCAAATAATTGGGTAACGGATGCTCTTACTAGCATCTTCCTATCCCACATTGGTCGCTTTAGAAGTACTTTCCTGAGTCCCGTTCTCATTCCGGGGTCAATTCCTATGCTCCTGTCTGTGCGCCGTGTCTTCCCAAATCCTACATGCGCCCGAGCCATCTCCCTTCCTCCCTTCCCTTCGTACTCGCCGTCGCCAACCTCTTCTCCTCTACCTCCCTGCCCTGCGATCTCTTAAAAATAGCAAAGAATCGCTCACTAAACCGTCGCCCTCTCGCCCTTCACACTCCGCCTCACCCGCTTTCATGACACCCTTATAAATCGCCCTAGTCCATGCGCAACCTTACATGTGCCGGTGCCCAAACGGTCACAACCCTGACTTTCCGGACGTGCCACTGACCGTGGTCCCTCCTTCCCCCCCCCCCCTTATTCAATTACCTATGATGTTCCCATCCCCTACAAAAACTACCTTCCCGCCCTGTCTCCCCCCCCCCTATCTCCCCTCCTTCCTTCCTTCCCTCCTTCCTTAGTTCCTTCCTTCCGCTTACCTTCCTCCTGCTTCGTTCCTCTCATTAAGTATTCTAGTGTTAAGTTAAACAGTAATTAATTATTATCACTCTCTTAACCTAACAAGCCCTGACAAGGTGATGACCCACTGGTACCTGATCGTCATGCTGAAACGTCCTGCGAATTTCTCCGCACAGACCACGTGTTCGGTAATGTTTAATTTAATAATTAATTAATTCCAGAAATTAATATAAATCTATCTTTTAGAAAATCATATAAGCACCTAGATCCGTTTTAGCTCATATGTTAAATACTTTGTACATGAATGTTTTGCACTTAACGACAGACGGTAGTGATGTTGAATAGCCTGTTATATGCGGTTTCTTGGATTATTGTTTTCACTGTGTCCACTTACTCTCCCGTTCGAGCCCGATAAATAAGCACGCGTCCCTAACACTAACATCCCGAAATACTTGTGACACAAACCGTTCACCTCTTAATCCTCTGTGGTCCAGGAGGTATTACCAAAAGAACCCGGGAAATAAATCGTCAGAAAAATCATTCACGCCGCATCGATAAAATCCGTCTGTTAAACGTTGATCACTGCGTTCTACTAACCCCTTATCACACGTGTACGTGGGGTTTGTCATGCTCAGTTTGCTATATATTTATACTGTTTCCTCCCATCTTCTCTCGGTCGTAGAACCCCTGACCCGACGCGTCCCCGAGACCGACGCAGCTTCACTGATCCCGAAGCACACCATAGACGACCTTCTTGCCCTTTTTCCCATCCGCGCCCCGCAGGCCAGACCCCCCTCCCTTGAGCATAATACCCGATAATCACCCCTTCTAATTTTTCATGACTTGCATTAGTGAATTACTTCCTGCTCTTGCTGTTAAGAAAAACCTATGTCTGAATGCAATAGCCGTTCATCTGTAAACCACTTCTGTTATGATAATTACCTACATATCCTAACTGTTTAGTCTAGGCTGGGTGGGACCTATCAGTGACCCCACTTATCCCGACTGCCCGCTGGATCGTCAGAAGACCCGATCAACGGGATTGAAGACCAGGCCCCGCCACCGCACATCACCCCCTTAGTTGTAACGACACTGCAAGCGTACTATCGAGTGCCGAGAGTGAAACCTCTTGTAGCACTTCTGATGTTAACTCTGTAGAGTTTTTCGGTCGTGGTCATCGAGGGTGATTCCTCCTTCACCGCTTCCGATAACGACGCTGTCGTACAACACCTCAAGTGTGGACCCAGTGAGGGTGATTCCTCCTAGTTCACCTTGACGGATACATCGAGTGGGAATTCAATGAGGGTGATACCTCGGATTCCCTGATGTTATGGACACACGGATACTTGGACTTTACAATGTTACTTGGAAAGGCGGGTCGACCCTGAGGGGTACCCGCGTGTGATGTGAAGGCGGGTTGCCAGTGTGGTGCCCGAGTGGTGAATACGAGGCGCGGCCGGCATTCTTAACCCTTGCCGCAAGTCCTCGAGACGGGGCGACGGGGTCACATCTTTCGTGAGTCTCTGCTCGTTACCGCAAGCCCCTAGTCCTAGCGATTTGGATATTTGATCCGAGCAGGCCTCTGGTCTGATAGCACTAACCATCACGTGGGCATAGTATGGGCGTTCTGCATCGTAGCATCAGCCGAAAGCTCTGTCAGACGTCCAGTTCAGCATGGCGGCACGGACGGACCGGCGCCCTCCTGGTGCCAGGCTTCTCCCTGCGCGCAACGACTCGGAGTGCACAGGGCGATGGCCCAAACCTCTGAGCGCTTAGGATGTAGACCGACGGGGACCTCTCTGCTGAGCTATAGGTAGGTTTGCGATGTGTCGTTTGGCCGAGCCGGGCATGACCCAGGAAAGTGTGTCCGGCCGGAGTTAATCGAGCGTTTTGGGTAAGTTGGTGCACCCCTGCAGGGAAGAACATTCTATCGATAGCCGTTCCTACGGTAAAGGACACTCGGAGTTGTATCCTGATTGATACAATTTAGAACTGGATACCTGTGATGAGACCTGTATATATGGCTCTGGGATTGCTTCTCGCAGGGAGTCGAGAAGGGACCTCAGGACGAGGTTGATGAATGTATGGCTCTGGGATTGCTTTCTCGCAGGGAGTCGAGAAAATCTCTGGGTGAGGTTGATATTATTACTGCTACATTATATTGTATTGTTCTACTCTCTTCTACTGCTGCAAGACCGCTGAATGCTAGTCTTCGATAGGACTAGGCCTTCTCTCTATTCTGGCATTTCTGCAGCCCGTCCACATATACAGCCTCCCTTTGAAAATGTTGCATATGTAGTGTAGATCCTTGCTTGCTGAGTACTTCTGAGTACTCACGGTTGCTTTGTTTTCCTTTTTCTCCCCATATCAGTTTGACGTGACCAGAGGACGGAGCCCCTGAGACAGATGCCCCGACGATCGCTACTACTACTACCCAGAGGATGGATACTACTACGAGTTGACTGACGACCAGGAGTAGGATCGGAGGGTCCCGGCAGAGGCCTTCGCCTTTCGATCGTAGTGTTTTATTTTTTCCCGCCTTTCTAAAGGCCTTTCTGTACTTTCTTTTATATCTGTACTCAGATATCTAATGCTTCCGCTGACGCTTGTTCGCAAGCTTATGAATTCGAGCCCTCGAGGCCCTGGCTTGTAATAAATAAAGCTTGTATGACTTTATTTATGTTTTAGAGTTGTGTTGTGATATCTTCCGTGAGTCCTTAGGCTTGATCGTGTGCATTTGCGTGTATGAATAGGTGCAACGATCGGGCCGGGGGCGTCACAAGTTGGTATCAGAGCCGACTGCCGTAGGAACCCCCTTTCCAACTCCTTGGCCGAAGTTGAGTCTAGAAACCGAAAACTGTTTTACTAACTTGGCTGTGTGGCTTACGGGCCCACGTCGCCAATTGGGTGGTATTAGGATCTTTTACTCCTCGACCTTTACTCTGGGACTCTGACCTCTCTTCTATTCGGGTTAATGATTTTACTAACCCCAACATTAGGCTCTCGTGATCACATCCACCCGGAGTTCTGAAAATATCCCCCCTTGCTTCAAGATTGTGGGCCAGGTTCTCTTACAGGATCCTCTTATCGAGGGCACCCTTGTTGTCACTTGCAGATTCCTCGCTCCGTCAGTTTTCTCCGACGTTGATGTAGCCTTTGCTATGTCTCGTTGTGTGCTTCCTTACCGCGTGCCTGCGCGCCGCCTAGTTTGTCTAGCCTTCTCTTTTCAGCTGTCGTAATGCCGGTTTGTAACCGAGGCTACGTGTGAATTTAAATGTCTGGTGTGATTAAGATGTAGTATCTATCGCACTTCCTTCTGTCGTGCGTGTTACTTCATGAATAATTCCATACACCTGCAGTTTTACTTGCTAAACTGCCCCTGTTGATTTGGCAGGATGGCTGACGATCCTCCACCTCCACCTTATATTGCCGCAATGATGCAGCAGTTTGAACTCAACCGTCAGTTTATGACCAGAGTATTGGCTCAGTTCCCAACTCAGAATGCTCAACAACAGTCTGCTCCAATAACGCTGCCAGAATTTGTGCGCCTCAATCCGTCCACTTTTCGCAGCTCGACTGATCCAATGGATGCTGATGATTGGCTCCGTGACATTGCCTTTCAGTTGAAGTCGGCCAATGTTACCCCTGACAGTTACGTCACCTATGCGACGTATCACCTGAGGGGATCAGCTGCTCAATGGTGGGAAAGCCACAAGGGTATGTTGCCTGCAGAGACCGTAATCACTTGGCAGGAATTTCAGTCAGCTTTTCGTGCACGGTACATTCCTCAAGGTCTGATAGATCAGAAGAAGCAGCAGTTTCGCAAACTCACACAGGGCACAATGACTGTGGATGAATATCAGAGGAAATTTCTCGAGTTATCCCGCTATGCTGAGGATGACGTTGACACTGACGCCCGCAAGCAGGAGAAATTCCGTGAAGGACTCCGTACTGACATAAAACTCGCACTTGCAGTCCTTGATTGCACAGACTTCGCAACGCTTGTCAGCAAATCTTTCCAAATTGAAACAGCTCTGACTGAATGCCAGGACGAGGTTGATGAATGTATGGCTCTGGGATTGCTTTCTCGCAGGGAGTCGAGAAAGGATCTCTGGGTGAGGTTGATATTATTACTGCTACATTATATTGTATTGTTCTACTCTCTTCTACTGCTGCAAGACCGCTGAAGATGCTAGTCTTCGATAGGACTAGGCCTTCTCTCTATTCTGGCATTTCTACAGCCCAGTCCACATATACAGCCTCCCTTTGAAAATGTTGCATATGTAGTGTAGATCCTTGCTTGCTGAGTACTTCTGAGTACTCACGGTTGCTTTGTTTTCCTTTTTCTCCCCATATCAGTTTGACGTGACCAGAGGACGGAGCCCCCTGAGACAGATGCCCCGACGATCGCTACTACTACTACCCAGAGGATGGATACTACTACGAGTTGACTGACGACCAGGAGTAGGATCGGAGGGTCCCAGGCAGGAGGCCTTCGCCTTTCGATCGTAGTGTTTTATTTTTTCCCGCCTTTCTAAAGGCCTTTCTGTACTTTCTTTTATATCTGTACTCAGATATCTGATGCTTCCGCTGACGCTTGTTCGCAAGCTTATGAATTCGAGCCCTCGAGGCCCTGGCTTGTAATATAAAGCTTGTATGACTTTATTTATGTTTTAGAGTTGTGTTGTGATATCTTCCCGTGAGTCCTTAGGCTTGATCGTGTGCATTTGCGTGTATGAATAGTGCACGATCGGGCCGGGGGCGTCACAATGAGGTATTTTAACCTAGAAAAAATAGGATAGGACTTTCGGGATGGAGCGCTGCCGTCTCGAGGTGGAACTTGGGCAGGAGCACTTTTGCCCTTCGGCGGAGCGATTCCGCCTGGGGAACTTCCCTCTCGGAGGGGGAAATCGAAGCCATCGTCATCACCGACAACCCTCTCATATTTGGGAGGCCAATCTTCATCAACATCTTCAACAGCACCATCTCGTCTCAAACCCTAGTTCATCTCTTGTGTTCAATCTTTGTACCAGAACCTCAGATTGGTACCTGCGGGTGACTAGTAGTGTTGATTACATGTTGTAGTTGATTACTATATGGTTTATTTGGTGGAAGATTATATGTTCAGATCCATTATGCTATTTAATAACCCTCTGATCTTGAGCATGATTATTATTTGTGAGTAGTTAACTTTGTTTTTGGGGACACGGGAGAAGTCGTGTTGCAAGTAATCATGTGAATTTGATATGTGTTCAATATTTTGATGATATGTATGTTGTGATTCCCTTAGTTGTGTTATGTGAACGTCGACTACATGACACTTCACCATATTTGGGCCTAAGGGAATGAATTGTGGAGTAGTTATTAGATGATGGGTTGCTAGAGTGACAGAAGCTTAAACCCTAGTTTATGCGCTATTTCGTAAGGGACTGATTTGGATGCATATGTTTAATGCTATGGTTAGATTTTATCTTAACACTTTTCTCGTAGTTATGGATGCCTGTGAGGGGGTTAACCATAAGTCGGAGGCTTGTTCAAGTTATAACATCACCCAAGCATCGGTCCACCCACATATCAAATTATCAAAGTAGCGAACACGAATCAAACCAACATGATGAAAGTGACTAGATGAAATTCCTGTGTGTCCTCAAGGACGCTTTGCTTATTATAAGAGACCGTTTTGGCCTGTCCTTTGTTACAAAAAGGATTGGGCTACCTTGCTGCACTTTAGTTACCGTTATCGTTACTTGTCTGTTACAAATTATCTTGCTATCAAACTACCTGTTACCGACAATTTCAGTGCTTGCAAAAATTACCTTGCTGAAAACCACTTGTCATTTCCTTCTGCTCCTCGTTGGGTTCGACACTCTTACTTATCGAAAGGTCTACGATTGATCCCCTATACTTGTGGGTCATCAGTTGGTTACATCATTGTTGTGGATTTTGTCCTCCCATCTCGCCAACTAGAAGAAGAGTCTTGACATCCCAGACCCTGCATTGTGTTGACACTATAGGTTTAACAATCCGATGTGCCCGCTGACTCATAGAAAACAAGGTTCTCCTCTTGCCCTCATCTTTTTGAAATGGAGGTAGAGAGGAAAGATATTGGAAGTTTTAATGTCAATTAACTGGATATGTAATGCACATATTTGTATTTCTATAAGGTAGTAGCAATAGAATAGTGTCTTACTAAGTGTAAACTATTTCAAATAGGTGACAGACTTACCGATGTAGCCATGGTCATGTGCTTTCATCAAATCTTTCTGTGTAGTGCAAAAAATGGCACGTCGTAGATGCGACATTTGAGTCACACACTTCACGAAACACTCATGAAAAAGTGATATGTGTAGTACACTAAAAAGTCATATTAGCAACTATGTGTGTATGGATGCCTAGTTGCACAACAGAAAAAGCACCTTATTTTCTACACTGATACATCTGAAATGTATCAATAATTTTTTATTGTTTCATACTATTATCATACCACTTTCTTATACTTTTATAGCAATTTATATTGCTTTTCTAGACTAACCTATTAATTTAGTACCCAGAGCCAGTTGCTACTTTCTGCAAGTTTTTTACTTTTTAGAAAATCGTTATTTTCGAACCTCCAAACGTCAAGGGTGGTTTTGATGATGTTTTTTGGAGGGAAAAGAATCTAGAAAGCTTCAAAACCTACCGGGGAAGCACCCAAGGGCCCTACGCGGCTAAAGGGCGTGCCAAAGCTACCACGCAGAGCCCTTGGGCACCACCTTACCTCCCCTCACGGCTCTATAATTTGCAAATGTCCTTAAACCCTCTATACCATTTTCCACAAAAAAAATCATCGTCGCAAGTTTCTGTTCAACGAAGATCCAATCTGGAGGGTTGTTTTTGGCGTTCTATCAGATGGGGAATTGATCTTCAGAGCCATCTTCACAACCATGTTGCCATCATGACCATGAGTGAGTAGTTTCCTTTGGACTATGGGTCCATAGCAGTAGCTAGATGGCATCCTCTCTCCCTTGTTCTTCGTGAGCTGCCTCACATGACAGGATCAATTTGATGTATTCAATGTTGTGTTTATTGGGATATGATGAATTGTCACTTTATGATCAGATTTCACTACTACCGGAATGCCGAGCAGTGGCGGGTGCAAAAAGCCCAGCAGTGGTGGGTAAGCCTCTCAGGGCCGTCCGCCACAGACCTCCCAACACTGCTATTATGCCATCAGTGCTGGGTGCGCGCCCGCCACTGATCATATACTTAGCTATGGCGGGCGGCAGCGCCCTCCCGCCACTATATATTCTCATTTTTACTTGTGGCGGGCATCACCTAGCTCCCGCCACAGTTGTATTATGCCAGCCAAAAATTAAAAAAAGTTGTCATGGCAACGTTTTTATGTGATGTTGCAACTTTTTCTAGTTTAGCAATAATATTAGTACCCTAAAGACATAAATAGCACACTTCAAATACACACTTCAGTTCAACAACTCTCTAATATTTAGTACGTACACACAACAATTGTAACGCCCAATATGCGGTTCTATCCTTAGCGGGACTTCCGAGTTCCTCGAGGATAGGACCACATATTGAGCGTTATAAGTTGGTATTAGAGCCAGGTTTAGAGAAGAGGGGGAAACAACAGCCCATCAATGCAAAACGTCTGACGATTTGACCGGCTATAGTGCCGCTATAGATTAACGGTTCGGGTATCAAACAGACTCCAAAAGCGACAAAATTTGCCAGGCGGTCTACCTACAATATAAGAAGACCGCACGCCAACTTTCAACCCATTCAAGAACATTTTATTCCCACTTAGAAAATAATTTTTTTAACGATGCCGCGGGTGCTTGCAAGTGTGGTTAGTCTTGGAACGATCAACGAAGACAACGGGGAGAAATGGAAACTACAAACGGATGCAAGTTTTATGAAAACATGCGGATGCAATGCGCATGATGCCATGATGGAATGCAACAAGCAAACAATCAACATGGCTATAACAAAATATATGGAAGGCATCTGGAGCGTCCGTCTCGGGTTGTTACAACTCTCCCCCACTTACAAGAGATCTCGCCCTGAGATCGAGGGATGAAAGCAGAGAGAAGAGGTAAAATAAAGTTGCCTCTTGACAAATGAGTGAAACAAAAGAATCTTGAAGGATTGAAAAAACTGAAAGAAAGAGCACAACGGAGATGACCAAAGTTGAAAGCATTTTGGTAGAGAATATAGTCAAGGAACACAAGGAGAACCTTGAAGGTTGCAAGACATGAAGAATGGCACAAGGGCGAGAAAGAATTCGGACAACACTTCGGTTGAAAATAGAAGGAATAGAATATGCACTTGACAAGACGAGATGATGCTTCGAAGAGAGCACCAACACAAAGCCTCTGGAACAAATGAAAGAATGGCATGAGAAAAACAAAGAAGAGAACAACAACTTCTACCACCAAGAACTTGAAAGAGAAACCTTATGAAGAAGGCTTGAACAGAGTTGTTGAAAGAATCAACAACCAAAGATATGCTTCAAGTGGTCTTATGGAAAACATATCCAAACTTTTGAGGTTAATTCCTACCACTAACAAACATAATTGATTTCTTGGGAGCAACGAAAAGAAAAGCTTCTTTCACCAAGGGGATAAGGGAAAAGCTATCATTATTAAGCACCACAACTAGTAACATTCCTTAGGGAAGCCTTTAGGTGCAATCTATACCAAGATAACACCAAGGAAGAAATTGCTGGATTGAATGAACTCATGAACGAAGAGAAAATGATGGTTTGGAATATATCATTCCTGACAACTTGTGAATCATGAAACACGAAGGGAAATTGTCAAGAATGACATAACACCACCTCAAAAGATAAGGTAGAAAGAATTGCACTTTCGAGTGCATGATAAAGAATGCTTGAGCTCCTCCAACAAGAATCTTGACGAACACTTCGAGAATGAATTTAAATCCTTAACGAACCACCATGAAGAACTTTGGATAGATAAAAGGATGATCGAAACGGAAGGAAGGTTGGGAAAACAAGATGAAGCCTTGCAATGATTTAGATGGAACTTCGCGACGAAATAATTGAGAGATCTTGGAACTCCGAAAAGGAGAAGCCTCTCAAACCGAACATATGATATCATGAACAAACTCTGGTAGAAAGAATTAAATCAACTCGAGGAGACAAGAATAAGAATTGTGTTATGCTTACCCTTCATCAAGTTAAATTGATGATAAGCAACAGATCGATATGCTACTTATTCTCATTGAAAAGGATTAAGGAGAGATATAACGCAAACTTATGAAGGTATTTGATGAATCACCGGTAGGATTTTGGAAAGAACACATTAATTGATACGAGAACATAGGAGGAGGAATCTTGAACAATCCATTGCAAGAATTTGAAAATAAATGAATAAAAAAGAATGAGTCATCGGGAAGAATTAGAAAACGAATGAAGATACTTGAGGGAATTTAGATACAAAACAACGAAGAGACCATGAGTTTAATAGAGAATAAATGAATGAGCCAGTGGTAAGAATTGGAGAACGAGATCTGAACATTGAGAATGAATAGATCTTCTTAAATGATGGCCTTCGGAGAATGAAAAATGAAAACACTCCTGAAATGGTTCGGATGGATATGAAAAGAATTCTTGATGGTCGAAAACAATTGAGAGGATAGCAACAAGCTTGGACCATGAATCTTTAAGAGAACGGAAAAGATTTAGAGGAAAACTCTTCTTCTGTCTTCAACGCTAAGAATGATGACGAAGAACACCACCAAAATTGTTGAGACACTCTGGAATAATTGAAATATAAAGTTTGAGATCAAAATGAAAGGAATTGAAGGAAATCTTCGAGAAACAATTGACTGATGAGAATTCATTCTTACATCAAACTTTGTAAGGAATTTGAGAATAACTCCAGAAAATTAGAAGAGCCAGGTAAGGTTCTGGGGAAAGACCTGTGGGTTAAGACCCACTCAAAAGAAACACCGTTGGAACGAATGCTTAGAAAAAGATTTTCCAGCGGGAAGATTTGAAAGCCTTGAATGAGGTAACAACCTCGGAATAGCTTGAACGAATCTTGAATGTAAACATTAATCTTCTAAGATATTTCCAACACTCCGGACATGAATAGAGAGGTGAAATGAATAAAACATGCCTGGATAAGAAATTCCAACATGGGAAAACATGTGAAATAAAAGAAAGGGATATGATCAAACACAACAACTTGAATTTAGTCCACCAGAGAAGAAAACGTGAATGAAAGAATGATGAACTTGTAGCTCCTGAGCATCTTCACAAGGAATCATCGGATAAGAACATTGAAGGAAAGGAATGAAGGGTATTCGCATGAATAAAAGGATACTTAATTTGAGATCACTGACTCCTTGAAGAAAAAGGGTGGGAGGGTGGGCAGAATAAAGACAACCTAGGACAGATGAAATGAACATCATTGAGAAAGCTGAGTCAGATCTTGCAAATGATGAAGAGGATTGAATTATCTTGAAGAGAAGCACGCCCGTTGAAAAAGAATTTACATGAGAATTCCAATTGATCAAGAGAATTTGTGCTCCCAAATAAATATGAGAACATCATTTAGAAAGGTATGGAATCAACACTTGACATCGAAGCAATTGGAATACCACAACCAAAACAAAACAAAGGATTTGGATTGCAGAATAAGCCGGAAACAAATACATAACCCCTCATGCATTTGTTCGAAGGATGATCCTAGGCAATTACTTGAATTCCCACCTAGGAACTCCTGAATTTTTTGGTTATGCAATTCGGTACAACGAGTACAAGGAGAAAAAATCATCACACAACTCCTAGCAGAATTCTACGCTCCAGATGTACCACCTCCTCAAGAGATAACCAAGAACCTCAGAAACTCGTGTACCTCAGACCTTCTAAAAACAACAACTATACTAGCCATGGTAGTACATCTTATTTCTCTCCTCAGTACTGGGTGGCACCAAACTCCTCTCACCACAAATGGTATAGAAGCATTTTTTATGTCGGCGTCCTCTGGTATTCAGGAACTGGAACGATAGCGAATGTGACAAGAACACCCTGATCAACTCCCCAGGACTTCCCCCAATTGTCGGGAGGCACCAAGACAGAGTTCCGTCACACCGATATCGCAACGGTTCCGAAATACCCGTGTGATCCTAAATTTTTTGGAGTGGGAAGAGTAGTAGAATCAAAACAGCTACATCACAATTCCTCACCAGAGAGACGAAGGGGATGAGGAGTAAAAAGAATTCCTACTCTTCGATATATATCTAGACTCAATATAGTTTTTTTCTAGACTTGACACGGGCAAGTTTGATCTATCAAGGGGGCTCCTGCAGTAGGTAAGGCTTTGATACCAACTTGTAACGCCCAATAGGTGGTTCTATCCTTAGCGGGACTTCCAAGCTCCTTGAGGATAGGACTGCATATTGGGTGTTATAAGTTGGTATCAGAGCCAGGTTTATAGAAGAGGGGGAAACGACAGCCCAGCAATACAAAACATCTGACGATTTGATCGACTATAGTGCCACTATTGATTAACGGTTTGGGTATCATATCACTGGTACAGCGAGCTGCTACACAAACACTTTTTAACCCCTTTCTGCGACGGCATTTTGAACTATCGCCTACTGAGTGTGGGCGATAGGGGGGGTCCTTCCCACACGACACAGAAACCATCGGTGATAGGCCCTCCGGTCACACACGCTTGGTAAAATGAGCTCGTGTGTGACGGGCGAGCGATCAAATATGATTATACATATAGGTGTGTTAAAAAATGCAATTATACATGCCCAATTGTTTCCGGTCGTAAGTACATCCCACACAGTCAGTCCCAGACAAATGTTTCCGTTCGTATGTACATTCCACACAATCAATCCAAGGAATACATTTCCGTTAGTATGTACATCCCACACAGTCAATCCAAGAAGTACGTTTCCGTTCGTATATACATCCCACACAGTCACTCCAAGGAAAACGTTTCCGTTCGCACATACACCACACACATGTCATTGCGAACGATATTAACAATTTTATCATTTGCGTTATTGAAGCATCACGCATGGTGCATAGAGGAAACTGTGTGGCATAGGCTGTCCATCACACACACTTTTTATGTGGAAAACATTTGTGCAAGGTGGCCTAATGCAAACAGTTTTCCAGAGGAGGTTGTGTGTGATTGTTCATTGATCCAACATGTTTTCTTCCTAGAAACTGTGTGGGTTGTCGGAGGTCATCGCCCATGGTGTTGTCTCAATAACCGTTAGCAATAGAAAAACCCAATAAGCATGCTAATTGGCCTATTATTAATAATCCATTTATTAATGAAATTGACATTTCATATTAAGCACATAATTTATTTCATTTTCGTATTACGGAACCAGGATTTCATAATTGAAATACATCAGAGTACATATAGCTTCAGCATGCAGTTACACCATATAGGCATATAGCTAGCTACCCCATTACACAACTGCACCAGCACCAAGTTTCACATGCAACATTTATAACCTTTGGAAATTAGCATCAGAGATGGTAGATAGACAGATGAATATCATCTGGAAAACTGCTGAAGCGGAAGGCGAATATTGAGCCTTCATTGATGTTGAAGCTCCTTGCAACTTTAGGCCAGTGCCTGCGGATGATTGACCGTCCATCCTTCATCCTCTTGAGGAAGACTTCAATATTGTACCATGCATGTTGTATGAATACCTTCCTCGCCTCCTGATCATACAGGTGGTTTGAGAGGTAATCATCAGTGAACTACTTTGGAAAGGCCTGAAAACAAAGATATGCATAAATATCTTCTCTAAATTCGGAAATGGCACAAAGGAATAAAAAATACAAGGTATAATAGTTAGTACCATCCTGTGGTGCACTGATGTCTTCTTCATTGTGCAGACAAAGATCTTGTTGTTTCTCATCGCTAGTTTCTTTATCCTAACAATCTTTCTGAGTTTCTTGACTTAGCTGATACTCATGGACAACTCATTTCCCCATATGCAAAATGGGTCGAACAGTGGGTCAAAACCTCTGACAACAGGACCTACATGTGCAAGACCAAATTGTTAAAAACCTAAATATTAGAATGGTTCCTGCAATTGCACAATAATGTGCTATTAGACAAAGGGCCATGCATGTGCAAACCTCGATTGTAAACCTCAGTGCTTCCCATTGTTTCCCTCCAATACATATAAGGTAGTTAGTGATCAGGTTAAGTGAGAGTTGGCATGCTATCAGTAAAATATGTTGATGAAAAATAAACAAATTGCAGATTCATCAGATTAATTCGAGACACATGGAAACCCCATTTATCCAAACCAAGCATGATTAAGAACTAGGAAATATAGCAATTGTATATGTTTCTCATATATTAAGTGCAACCAAATTCGATTTATTCCTCACATGCATAACAATACAAAATTCTACCCACAACAATTGGACATCGCATTGCAGAATTGAACCAAGCAGTTAACTAAACACCACAACAAATGAACCGAACATTAACTGAGCACCACATTGCATAATATAACATACTCATAATAGAAGATCAGACAGTTAACCAAACCAAGCATGCATAACAACTTGGAAATATAGCAATTGTATTTGTTTCTCATGTATTTAGTACAATCAAATTGGATTTATTTCTCACATGGTATACAATAACAAAATTGCACCCACAACAATTGAACATCGCATTTCAGAATTGAACCAAACAGTTAACTAAACACCACAACAAATGAACCAAACATTAACTAAGCACCACATTGCACAATATATAACATACTAGAAGATCAGACAGTTAACCAAACCAAGCATGCTTGACAACTAGGAAATATATCAATTGTATTTGTTTCTCATGTATTTTGTATAGATAAATTTGATTTATTTCTCAAATGGAATGCAATACAAAATTGCACCCTGAAGAATTGAACATCACATTGCATAATTGAACCATACAGTTAACTGAACATGACAACAAATTAACCAAACAGTTAATAAGTGAGCACCTCATTGCACGACATATAGAACATATACACTAGAGCAACAGATTGCATGGTAAAAGTGGATAGGATAATTCACTAGAATTTGTTAAGGAAAGGCAGGAGCAGCACATGCAACGGGTAAACCGAGCATGCTTAACCGGCATAGATAGCTAACTGAACATAAGTCCTTATAGTGAGCTAATAAGACGAGCTACTCCTCATCATCGGAGATATCGATGATGATTGGCTCCTTGGACATGGAAGAGGGCGAGGCCTCCACATCGTGGGTGCCCTCATCATAGTGATGAGTTGCCTGAGCCGCTCCGGGCACCAACCTGCTGGCTCTCGAGTTGAGGTCAGCACGAGCACGCTGAGAAAACACCTCGTAGTCTTCGTCGAAGGCACCGACGGTGGCCTCGAGAAAACACCACAAACTATCGTTTAAAGCAGCCAACCGCATCATGGTGTCGGCGCGCGAGGCGTCGATGGTGACCTCGACGGTGAGGTGCTCCTCCAAGATCTGGGGGTCGGCACGAATGGCAGCCATCGCAACCTCACCGCAATTTGCTTCTCCGATGCCAGATGCTCCTTGAGCTCCTGGCTATACTGCGTGCACCATGGCTTAGGGCGGCGCTTATTTGGGTGGGTCGGTGATTTTGGTGGAAGGTGTAACGCCGGCGGTCGGGGCATGTGGGATGTAGAAGGAGGAGGAGGATGGGGGTCGGGTGTGGATTACCTGCCTGGATCGACGAGGCCGAGCAGCGTGAAGGAGGGTCACCGGTACAACGAGGTGCTATACAAATGGTTTTTAACCCCTTTCCGTGATGGGCATTTGGAACCGTCACCAAGTTAGTGTGGGCGATAGGGGGGTCCTTCCCACACGACCCAGAAACCGTCGGGGATAGGGAGCCTTCATGCATACAGTTGTCCCTATATAACCGTTTCTGATATCTCGAATATCCCAAACGCTTCATCCTTGCTACTGTTTGTGCTCGCATTGCCATCGCAGTCAGAGTTTTGTGGTTTTACCTAAAACCAGGTAGATTCCAGGCACGGGAGTTTTCCAGGCACGTACCAAAGTGGCTCTACGTTTACGATGCCTGGCACATCACAAACAATTCATGATTGTAAACCGTGTGCGATAGGTAGAAAATCACACACATTTAGTTTTCCCGCACCGTATGTGATAGTGTCTGACATCACACACGCTTTGCAAAGGGTAACTGTGTGCATTGTTACACACGTTTCCTCTCCGTGAACCGTGTCGGATTATGATGTATATCGAACACACTGTGCTTTATTGACCGTGTGCGCCGTAATGACCTGCACACCGTAATTTCACCCTAATTTAATTGCCGCTATTTAAAATTGTACCTAATTTGACCTTGAAAGTAGGCTATAGCTTTATTCATATCCATCAGGTTCAAACAACCAATGCATTATTTGATTCACAGGTACATATGTTTAAGAATTACATAAGCACCAAATAAAGAATGATGAACCAGGGTTCTATACTTGTACTATTATAGATGGTAAAGAAAGAGGCGACAAACATTCTGGTTGCTGAACAAGGTGAAGCGGAATGACCCTATTGTGCTCTCCTGGATGTAGAAGGCACGCACGACTCTAGTCCAACCCCTTGTGATGGCCGGCCGCCAATCATGTAGTTTGAGAGGTAATCTTGAGTAAACTGCTTCAGGATCCACTGCAAAGGAAAAAAGATTCAGACATTGTCATCTAACACAACTCATTACGGGCAGTAAAAAGAAGGCTACCGAGTTCTTACTTACCATCCTGCAGTTCACTGTTGTCTTGCATAAAGCGTAAACAAATAGTTCGATTGACATCTTTTGACCCATTTTAATAACAATCTTTATTAGTTTCCTCACTTGATGCTGGTTCATGAATATCTCATTGCCCCATACACAGAAAGGGTCAAAGTGTGGATCTTTGGCAATGACATATGTACCTAAAAGCACCAAGTTAATATTAGAAGCTAAAAAAACAATTGCAAAATGATGTAGTATAACACTCCGTCCATCCCATTATATAAGATTTTATTACATGTATATCTAGACATCATCAGAACATTAAGGTAACATTCTTCCTTGTTGCTATGTAGCCTGGGATTGCATATTTAGTCATTCAGTAGAATGCATGTTGCTATGTAGCCTCAGATATATTAAATATGGCCCTAGTTAACCTACTGATAAATGGGTTACAGATATATTCAGTGAAATGTCCGATTCGACGATTAATCCCTTATCAGCCCCCAGGCTATATGGTACCAGCTACCGATATCCTAAACAATGAGTACATATAAGCAATGCGATGAAACTAACTTCGATGGAAAACAACACTATTCTCAATATTGTCCTGTATGAGTACATATAAAGGCATGTTAAGCACAACAGGCTAAACATCAACCAAATATATCCATGGTAGACAACATAATCTACAAATGATAGCTTCAGTGTGCAGGCTTAAGCACGCTAGTTAAGCAAAACAAGAAGTGGAAAGGTGTGTTAACTGCATCAGGCATAACATTTAAAAACAAGCAAATAGTCATTCAAACTGGTATTGTGCAGGTCTAAAGTACACTAGTTATTGTTAAAAAAATGAAAAGGCATGTTAACTGCAACATCCTTAACAGCAACCAAATATCGTAATTCATAGTGGTCTTGTTGAAACTGTTATTGATGAAATTGAACTGCACGGCAAATAGTTGCACATATAGAGCATCACATTGTGAAGAACTGAAATAAACAAGGCATAAGGCCATCTCTAGCCGATCCTTTAAAAGTTAACGGACTAAAACCCTTAGTGGATATATATACTCCAGCAATTTTTGCCCGTTTCTGGTCGATCCCCTAAACTTAACGTTGTAAACTTCAATTTGATCAAGTTCAAAGCAAGTTCAACCGAAAGTAGCATGCATTCAAACCTAAACATAGATAGTTTTGCATAAACGAACATAAAACATAAATTTAAACTAAGCTAAACTACTTTCGGTCGAAGTGGAGGTCGAGCCAATCCTTCCTCGTCAGGTACGATGTGCCGCGAGCCGGGTCCGGGCCGGTGCCATCGTCGGGGTCGTTGGGGGAAAACACTCCTCCACTCATCGACGTCGATCTCCTCGTCCTCGCCGCCCACCTCGACGCCCTCCGCGCCGCCGTCCTCGGCGCCTTTGACCTTGTCATTGGAGGAGAGCACGACAACCTCGCCACCCTCCGCACCGGCAAAGATCATCCACTACGCCTCCACGAGCTCCGGGTGCTGCCGGCGGAGCTCTTGCATGTAGGCCTTGTCGGTGGCCTCGGCCTCGAGGCGCTCCCACGCCTCGCGGTCCTCCTGCGCCATAGCCGAGCTCACCACCCTGGCTCCAGTGGAACGAGGTTGACCAGACGTGTGCCGAAGGGGAAATTGAGCCTAGCCGCCGCGCCGTGGTAGCGGACCTGCCAGCGGTCATACTCCATGGCCGCGAGCTCGGCTGTGTGGAAGCTACCGAGCCACCGGCGGGTGTGGGTCTCGCGATCCGTAATCTCGGTGACCCACGTCCCCCACCGCCGCTACCGGACCCCGAGGTAGGACCTCGTCGGCGGCCGGGCCCGAGGGAGGATGGGGAAGTCCTTGAACCAGCGTATGGGCGCAGCGGCGGGCGGATTGGGCGACTAGCGACGGCGGATCGATAAAGAGCCCGCGGAGGACGACGGGGACACCTCGGCGGCCACCTCGCCGGCGTCGGGCGAAGAGGCCACGATAAACCTCTTTTTGGCCATTGGCTCCTCGAGCTCCCCGGCACACAGGCAGAGGTTGAGGATGGAGGCGGCGGCGATGGCGGCGACCTACCAATGGTTTCGAGCGAGGGAGGGGTGGTGTGTGTCTGTGTGAGCGGAGGTTTTGGGGAGTGTGTGGTGTGTGTGGAGTGGGGGCAAGGTGATGTTTGAGGAAATACCGCGGCAACTGAAAATTTTACTAGGCGGGAGAAACAAGGCGGTGCTACTGAAAATTTGGATCAAGGGTGAGCAGATATTTTTGAGATTGCGAGGGATGCAGAGACGGGAGTAAAATGCTGGGGCAACTGAAAATTTGAATCAAGGGCGAGCAGATATTTTTGAGATTGCGAGGGATGCAGAGGCGGGAGTAAAATGCCGGGGCTACTAAAAATTTGAATCAAGGGACTAAAGCAGAGCGGGAGTAACAGACATCACACACGGTCCACACATACTAATCGTGTGCTATCAAACATTAAAACCTTCCAGGCAGTAGATATTTTTGAGATTATGAGGCAGTAGATATTTTCGAGACCGGGAGGCAAGCCTCGTGGAGCCCAATCTACTGTGCTGATGTGAGGGACTGCAGGGCACGGGCGTGGCACACGGGTAGTCTGACCGAACCGTGTCTATTGCGTACCCAATCGCAGATGGTTTCTACATCCAACTCGTGTGCTGTTTATAAATTTGGCAAAAAGAATAACGCGGGAGAGGGTCAGAACACGAACACACTTGCATGTGGACCAGATATATGTATGAAAAGGGTGGTTTGATGTTCGAATACCCAATGCACAACTTTGATGTGGCACCTGTCAAACAAAAGCACAGTATTGCTAGTCAGCCATCCCCTACGAACCCCATTTCGTGTCGGCGTTAAGGGAATCCTAGCTATGAATGCATGCCCCCAAATAGCTAGGTCTGAAATCTCACCCTACCGTAACACAAAACCTATAGGAGTCCATCATATATATATGGTCAAACTTCCCCTTTCGCTTCCCGACAAAGGTGGACCGTGTGCCGACCCACAAATGTGTGCTTGTTGCGCTAGATGGGTGAGACCACATACGAACCACATGCGGGTGGCCCTACTATATATATGAAAAGGGTGTGGTGTGTGATATTTAACTACCATTCACAACTTTGATGTGGCACGTGTGCCTCACAAATTAACCGGACTTCCCCGACCCCACGGAGGTTGCAGGTAGCGCGTAGTAGCCCCCCTCCCACACACACACACATGTCGGGGGGAGGGCATCTCACCAAGACGTACTGTAACACGGACCAAGCAGAATCCAACTTGGTCGTACAACCTCTCCTTGCTCGTTGTTGGTTAAAGTGATGGACGTCCACACGGTCCCGCAAAATGGGCTAGCTTGTCGCCGATAACCTCGCGAGGGAGTACTGTATGAAGACAAACCCACTCTGTGCATGTGGCCCAAGTATGTATATGGAAGTGGTGTGTGTGGTGTTTGAATACCCAATGCGCAAATTTGATGTGGCACCATGCTTTGGAACCGTAAAATCCCCACACCGAGCGAGGGTTCACGACGCGTAGCATGCGCTCAAACTTAATTAGGCTTGGAATGGGTCGACCTACTATACGGTAACCCAAAGCAAAGAAGAAGAATCCACCCTCGTAACCTTTCTCGTCGTTGGTCGAAATGATGGACGTCCACGCGGGCCCATGAATATATATAGGCTTGCCACCCATAGCCAAGCAAGTGAGAGTGTGTCCAAAGAAAACCATTATTGCATGAGTGTGTCCCGAACATATTTATGGAGGTGTGTGATGCATGCATATGTGTTGAATACCTGACCCAATGCACAACATTGATGTGGTGCATGCGTTGAAAATCGCAGAGGTCCCCACATAGAGCAAGCGGTCGTTCATGACGTGTCGTGTGCTCGCCCTCCCCCCCTTCGATCCAGCGGGATGGATTCATGTGTACAAATGCGCTATTATATATATGTAATCTCACATCATGATCTATATCAAGACAGAACAAAAAATTAATCCCCTCCTAAGTCAAATTAGTTAACCTCTCTCGCGCTGTCGGTGAAAGTGATGGACCAAGCTGGTCACCCCCCCCCCCTTCGACACGTACTATATATATACCTAGTAACACAACCCTAAAAGAATTAATCCTCCTTGTTCGTCAAACGTACCTCTCTCTTGCTGGGTCAAAGTGATGGACGACAAAATTGCAGGCCCAACACAGAAGCGAAGCGTACGTCGCACGCAAGTGATCATCCTATATAGGACTACGTACCACCGTCTGCATGTGGCCCAAAGAGGTGTTTATGTGATGTTTGAATACGCAATGCACAACTTTGATGTGGCACCACGTATATAGGAAACCAAAAAGTCCCCACAGAGAGCGCGAGGTTCATGACGCATGGTATGTGCTATATGTACGCCCCCATTCGACGCATGGTATATATGTACTTCTACTGTATAGCACAAACCAAAAAAGAATCATTCCTTGATGGTCAAATTAAACTCTCTCTCGTTGGGTCAAAGTGATGGAGGACAACCTCGCATGCCCACGGATGGAAGTGCCACACGCGAGTGAGTTCCTATATATAGGGCAACCACCGCCTGCATGGTATTGCGTGATGTTTGAATACCAATATAATGTACAACTTTGATGTGGCACTTGCCTCGGGAACCGGAAAGTCCCCACATGGAGCGAGGTTATGACACGCATATATATAGAGTATTCATGTTGCCCCCCCTTTGACATGTACATACTCCTATACCGTACATATACGTACACAAACCAAAAAAGAACCATCCTTGTTGGTCAGATTAACCTTTCTCTTGTTGTATGTTCAACTGGTCGACGACGACCTCGTGGGCCCACAGAGAGAGGCACACGCGAGTGATGTCATAGGACAAAACCACCGCGTGCATGCGCCCGTGTGTTATGTGATGTTTGAATACCCAATGCACAACTTTGACGTGGCACATGCTTCGCAAACCGGAAATGCACTACACCATGATGCGTGTAGCCCCCTCACTTCAAGCCGGTGGGAGTGTGTACGCACGTGCTCGAACTTTGATATGGAATCCCACCATGATCCACACCACACACATGCCAAGATGAATCCACCTTTTGGTCAAATGCCTCTCGTTGTCGGTGGAAACTGAAAACCTTTGCGGGCTAATGAATGGGCACGTCGCTGATAACCGCACGAGGGAGAGTGTCCGAGAGGACCACCAATGCATGCATGTGGCCCGAACATTATGTATGAAAGGGCTGTGTAATGCTTTAAATAACCAATTCACGACTTTGATGTGGCATATATGACTCACAAAATGATCAATAATCCCACACGGAGGTTCACGACTTGTAGTGTACTGCCGGACCCCTCCCCCCCGCCCCCCCCACACACACACACACATCCCGCACCACCACAGCCACTCTGAGGCATGTCAAACTTTTTCTGCAGTGAACGTGTGACCAAAGGCGGAGTGTCGTGTTAAAATTAAAAAAAAACAAACATCATTCGACCGTTTTTATACATTGATTGATTTCCTAGGGATTTAATGTGCAAAAATCAAATTTGAGCTACATGTGCACCAAAATGGATTGCAAAATCATATGTGTCCCTGGGTGCATGTTTCCCTGTGCAAGAGATTTCAAAATATTGAGAATATATATTTTTAAAATTCAGTAAATCCAAAACTTAGTTGAAATTCATGAAACTTATCGTGGTGTCATATATGGACACTAGTAGACTGTGATATTGTATTTTTTCATCAATGAGACCCGTTTTGATATAATCTTCTTACAAACGGGAGATTATTAAAAACTGGCAACCAACATCTCATACGGATTATTTATTCGGACCGTGTGCGTTAGACCGTGCCATGCTTCAGTTAAGCAGTAAAGCGGCAGAATGAATCATCAATAAATCAAAAAATATATGTGCTGCCACATGCCCCGTGTGCCGTGCAAGCAGGCGTGAGTTGACGGGACGCATGCGAGCAGTCCGCCGTGCAAGCATACCGGGAGGCGTGCGTGCAGGTGTGCGTATTGACGGGAGGCGTGCGAGTAGCTATGTGAAATGATGGTAGGAATGGCAGAAGTCCACTGCGCGGGCTCACCGGGAGGCGAGATAGCTTTTGACCGCCACCTGCCTCGCTCCCACTGGTCCGTATTAATTGCGCGCCCGAGCCACCGGCCATAATAGGCGGCCACACCCCCGGTCCATAGTGGTCACCAACGTCTGGACTCTGGAGTGTATGAGGATGCCGCCGAAGCACACCATCGGAGAGAGTGGCGACGCCGGGGCTGGTGAAGCACCCGTGCAACGCGTGAAGCTGAGCACAGAGGTTGCCGTCGCCGCCGACAAGGTCTCGTGCAGGCAGCAGCACGACCTTGACTTCGTCGGCGCCGTCGTGCCTCCCCCCCCAGTCGGAGCCGGAGGTCAACAGCAAGTCCGGCAATGACTGCGACTCCGACGGAAAACCGGTTAGTCATCTATATACCCATTTGTGCGGCAAACATATCATGTGTTTTCTCTGGTTACTCCCTCCTCTATAATTTTTTTAGAATACAAATCCTATGTTTATGTTCTCTCAGTCCATGAAATCAGAGTAATTAAGATTCGTTAGATGCACGTAGTGTATTGATTGTTTGATTGTTATCCGTATAGAGTTAGTGATTAATTGTTTGTTCTATACAAATGATTTTTGCTAATAATCCGACTAGGGTTAGCTTGCGTGCTAATAATTCGTGGCCAGATCTTGAGAATTGATTTTGAATGTCCTACATATATGTTTGTGCCTTTTTTCTTCCAGATCTTGAGAATTGATTTTGAATGTCCTACATGTATGTTTCTGCCATTTTTTTCTGTCAGATTGGTATGTACATAGATGAGGCTCCGGCCAGCGCCGCCGCCGGATGTAGATCTTGGACCCGGCTGCGCGGCCAGAAGCGGCCACGCCCCCTGGACCTGAGGAACCAGTAGAATCTCTAGCGGACCGCATCAGCGATCTCCCGGACGGCATCCTTGGGGAGATCATCTCCCTTCTCCCAACCAAGGATGGCTGCCGCACACAAGTCATCGCATCTCGGTGGCGCACTCTGTGGCGCGCCGCGCCTCTTAATCTCGACTGTCGTCAGCTATCTGTCGATGATGATTCTGAACTCCCCGGAGCCATCATCTCCTCCCACCAGGGCTCCGTTCAATGCATCTGCATCCCGGCATGCTACCTGCTGGACATACCCTGCACGGTGGCCGCCTGGCTGACATCCCATCAATTCGATAAACTCCAGCAGCTTGAGTTCTACCATTACTATAGCGATAGGTTACCACCAATAGCTGCATCTGTGCCCTCACCACCGATGTCCATCTCATGGTTTTCCTCCTCTCTCCACACCGCCACCTTGACCCGGTGCCATCTAGCAGACAATCTGGTACAAATGCTTCGACTGCCACTGCTGAAAAAACTTGTGCTTGTGTTGGTTCATCTGTCGGAGGCCTCACTGCACAGCATCATCCACTCCAGATGCCCTGCACTGGAGCATTTGGTGCTTGTTTTTGGAGTTGGAATCGATATCCCTTGTCTCAAAATAAAGTCGCCTCACCTTGTAAGCATTGGAATTAGTTTTGAAGGACAGGAGCTCATCATCGAAGATGCCCCTTCTCTTCAAAGGTTGGTCCTTGATTGTTGTTATAAACCTTCGCAAATAACTGTGGTCTCTGCGCCTAAACTGGAGACCTTGGGTGCAATTCATGATCCGTTTAAATGGTTCGAGATGGTGTTTGCCTCCACACCTATTGAGGTACTGTATATTATTCACATACATTTTTGTAATTTGCATTTTTCATTTGTGCGCATAATTTAAGTATCATCTTGGAGTACACTTTCAGTGCTAATATTATGTTCTATGCTCAATGAAGCGCTTGTCCATCCTATCAGTGGTGGTGGATTCTGTCAAGACCTTATATATCAGTATGTGTTGTTTTGATCTCAACATCATTATTGCCTTGCTGCAATGCTTTCCATGTCTGGAGAATTTGTATATAAAGGTGATGATTTCACGCACATTGAAAGCCCATATATAATGTACTATAATTAATCGTTCAGCTATCACTCTTTTGACATAATCTTTTTTAGACATTAACTGTTTTCAATCTTCATCTCTATTTAGGCAACAACACATGGAGAAAAAGGTATAACCAATCGATGGTTGATGAAGCACGGGGATTTTCTCAGATCTCATGACATTCATTTGAAGACAGTAACACTGGAACAATATTCATCCAACAATGCAAACACTAGCTTTGTCACATTCTTCATGTTGAATGCGAGGGCACTATTGTTCGTGAGGATTAAGTTTTTCAACAAGAAATTACTCACGGCTGCAAGTGTTGAACAACATAAAAAGAAGTTTCAGGTGGACCTAAGGGCTTCTGATCGTGTTCGGCTTCTATTTACAACAGCTTGTGGTCATCATGGAGTAGTAGAATTATTGTACTGGGATCTTGATTTTAAGGATTAAACTGATCCATTTGATTGTAACTGCCGAAAACTTTGGTTGATTTAGATGTCATTGTCCTGTTCAATCTGGGTTATGTGTAAACCTGATGAACAATTAATCCTCATGCTTTTGTACCTTTTGTAAGCTGGAGTTAGACATTGTTGCCCTTTTCAACTAGGGTTTGACCCACATTTTCTTTCATACTGGGCGTCTGTGTTCCTATAGGTACTACCTCTGTCGTGGTTTATTCTTTATTGGCCCCCTTCGTATTTTGTAGTACCAAACTTTGACCTTAGATTTAACTAAGAATATATTAATGCATGTCATCGAAAATAATACTGCTGGACGGCTATTCCCGACTATGTTCATCTGCTATATGCAATAATTAACTCTAGTACACACATAATCGCACACGAATTAACTCTAGTAACCGTTTGTGTTATATTTTCTCATCGCAAACAGTTCATCTGAGTGGGCTGTTTGCCGCATATCACACACATCTTGTTTACACAAATCGTTTGTGTTTTTTTGGCTCATCACAAACTGTTCATCTATGTGAACTGTCTGCCGCATATCACACACATCTTGTTAAGTTGAACCGTTTCTGTTGTGTTCCCTAATCGAAAACAGTTCATCCGAGTGAACCGTATGCCGTATATCACACACAACTTGATATGGCTGACCGTTTCTGTTGCATTCCCTAATAGCAAACAGTTCATCGGAGCGAACTGTATGCCGTATATCACACACACATTGATATGGCTGCCCGTTTATGTTGTTCTATCTAACCGCAAATAGTTCGTATGGATCAACCGTATGCCCCTCATCGCACATGTAACTAAAATCTGAACCGTGTTTGATGTCTCCGCCATCGCAAACGTTTTGCATCTTTTTTGACGGTTTTTTTACATCCCCGTTTGCGATTAATGCATCGCACACAGTTTCGTCGAAGGGTCTCTGATCGTAGTGTCGCGTTAGCAGCATCTTGCAGTAGTGGTCGCCGGTGAGGAGGTGGCGCTGCAAGCAAGGAGTGAAGGTTTGAACTTAGAAAGGAAGGCGGAAACAGGGGAAATGTGGCTTTTGGTAAGGGGAGAGGGCGGGGAGGTAGATATTTCCGAGGAAGCCAAAAAATTTGGCTCGGTGAAGCGAAAAACTGGCGCCCAAAGTGTCATCAGACACGGTCCCTTATTCAGCACTATGTACGATAAGTGAACATCACAAACGA
Source organism: Thinopyrum elongatum (assembly GCA_011799875.1). NCBI lineage: Eukaryota > Viridiplantae > Streptophyta > Magnoliopsida > Poales > Poaceae > Thinopyrum > Thinopyrum elongatum. The sequence continues at coordinate 373,483,361 of CM022298.1, read as the reverse complement.
TTCATATAGCTTATCCCGTGTGTGATGAGTTTGAACGTGCAAATTTTGGTCCGAATTTCCCTGGTTACAGTGGTCATCCATGTCATTGCATAATTTGGGTACACAAAAGAGGCTACAACACAACCATACTTCTTAATCGAGCAAGTACAACAATTAAACAGAGCTAACTGACCTAAACACTACTCTAACAAATTAAAGACCGACGCTCTAAACAAAGTGTACTACTCCGGCTGTCGCTCATTGATCTCAGCCGCCTCCTCCATGTCCAGCTCGTGCCCGACAATCTCCTGGGGAAGGGTCTCCATGGCATCCATTGCACCATACTCGGCAAGCATCTCGCCATCCACGTCCGCCATCTATTTGGAAAAGGCCACCACGAGTTGGTCGTGGGCGGCCACGGTCTGGGCTTGGACGGGATCCATCGTGGCAAGGTATGCCTCAAACAAACGGGCGACTGCTCGAACGCTGAAAAGATCGAGAAGAGGTGTCTAGAGGGGGGGGGGTGATTAGACCCTCAACAAAGAAAAGTAGCAATTTTTAATTTCTTCAAGTTAAGGTGGAGTTTAAACATTCACAATACATTTCAAGCAAGTATGGCAAGAGTATATGAGCAGCAGAAAGTAAAGCATGCAAGTTGCTAGAAAGTAAAGGGATGGGATTGGAGTGTGCAAACGCAATAGGAGACACGGAGATTTTTGGCGTGGTTCCGATAGGTGGTGCTATCGTACATCCACGTTGATGGAGACTTCAACCCATGAAGGGTAACGGTTGCGCGAGTCCACGGAGGGCTCCACCCACGAAGGGTTCACGAAGAAGCAACCTTGTCTATCCCACCATGGCCATTACCCACGAAGGACTTGCCTCACTTGGGTAGATCTTCACGAAGTAGGCGATCTCCTTGCCCTTACAAACTCCTTGGTTCAACTCCACAATCTTGACGGAGGCTCCCAAGTGACACCTAACCAATCTAGGAGAGATCACTCTCCAAAAGGTAATAAATGGTGTGTTGATGATGAACTCCTTGCTCTTGTGCTTCAAATGATAGTCTCCCCAACACTCAACTCTCTCTCACAGATTTGGATATGGTGGAAAGATGATTTGAGTGGAAAGCAACTTGGGGAAGGCTAGAGATCAAGATTCTTGTGGTTGGATTGGATGTCTTGGTCTCAACACATGAGTAGGTGGTTCTCTCTCAGAAAATGAGTAGTGGAAGTGTAGGCACGTTCTGATGGCTCTCTCACAAATGGAGAAGGTGGTGGAGGGGTATTTATAGCCTCCACAGAAAATCTAACCGTTACACACAATTTACCAAACTCGGTGGGACCGAATAGTGAAACTCGGTGAGACTGACCTGGTTCAAAATGTGAACATTAGGCTTTTCGGTGGGACCGACAAGGTCAACTCGGTGGGACCGATGTGCTAGGGTTCGGGCAAAACCTCATCTCGGTGAGACCGATTGCATGAACTCGATGAGACCGATTTCAGCAATAAGCAAACAGAGACTTGGTCAAGCAAACTCGGTGGTACCGACTGCGTATCTCGGTGAGACCGAAGTAACTGCAATAGGAAATAGAGAGTTTGCAGGGCCATCTCGGTGAGACTGAGATCCCATCGGTGAGACCGAACTGATTAGGGTTTCTGGCAATGGCTATGTCAAGTGAACTCAGTGGCGCCAGATAGATCAAATCGGTGGGGCTGAGTTTGACTTTAGGTTTAGGACATATGTGGAAATGACAAAGTGGTTGAGGGCTTTGGAGCATATCACTAAGCACTTTGAGCAAGTAGACCATTAAGCAACACCTCATCCCCTTTTAATAGTATTGGCTTTTCCTATGGACTCAATGTGATCTTGGATCACTAAAATGAAAATGTAGAGTCTTGAGCTTTTGCCAATATGTGTCCTTAGCATCTTGAAGGGGTTCCATATCCTCCTGTCCTGCCACTCCACTGTTGAACTCATCTGAAATATACTAGATGAAAATATTAGTCCAACAATAGATATGTTGACATTAATTACCAAAATCACCCAGGGAGCACTTGTGCTTTCAATCTCCCCCTTTTTGGTAATTGATGACAACATACATCAAAGCTTTTAGATAAAGATATGAAGTGTAGCAAGTAAAGCTTTGGAAGAACATGCAACATGCATTGGCTGCCCCTACATGTATGCAATCATATGAAGATAGATTATAAAAGTATGTGAATGCATAAACATGTCAGAGCAAGCAATGAGTTACATGTATCTTGGCTATATGCATCAGAGCAAATGAAGTGAAGTGCAGAAAATATACCTACATGTTCATGAGTCCTTCTTGCAAACAATATGTACATCAGCAAGAGATCCTCATGCACATGAGTGTGATGCATATACTTACCTTGTGGCCTTGAACTGACTTTGGAAGAGATGAACCTGAGAAAACAGGGTTAGATAACACAGGAACATCTACTAAATAGAGCAAGAACAGGAAACCACAAGAGTACCAAGATTGGGATGACATGTAGAGAGTGAGTACTTAGTACTCTATTTGGATATTGACATGTCCCCAAGGGATAAAGATATGCAATGAATTCCAAAGATTTTCTTCCCTTAAGAGTCTTTCTCCCCCTGAATCTGATATTGGATAATGGGAGAAGATAGGGAATAGAAAATCAAAGCAAAGAAAATCCAAGCAAAAGACACAAAGAAACATCTACTAACATGCCTTTCCCCTCTTAAAGACATGTGGCTTCTCTCCTCCTTGAATACCAGGCATCTGGGATGGCTAAGAAGGCTCCCTCTCCCTTTGATGTGGTTAAGCTTTGATGTGCTCTCTCTCCCCCTTTGACATCAATTTCCAAGAAGGGATCTTCTGGAGCATGAGTCAAGTAGGTTTGGTCCTTGAGTCACATTACAAAGCATCGTGTAATTTAAGATGCTGGTAGAGGACAAGAATCATCGAGTGGAGCTGGAACAGATATGCAGGATGCAAATGGCAAAACGTTTCCTCAGTAGTGAAATTGGTAACACCGAATTTTTTCTTTCGGTGGCCCCAAGTTGTTTCGGTTTAGCCGATAAGAAAGAAATCGGTGAGGCCGAATTTAACACAGAGAGAAAAAAATTTGTCATCTCAGCTCACTAGGCAAATAAGATCTCACAATGATTTGCAGGGAATTAACTGAAGGATTTGCAATGAATTAAATGCAGGGAATGTAGAAAATAACAGAGAAAAGAAAAGAAATCTAGATGAAGTATGCAAGAGATAAATGCAAGAACACAGAGAAACACTAGAGAACTTCATCTAGAATTGGTCGGCGCCAGAGTCACCTATGTTAGAGTATATTGACTTAGGAGTCAAGTAAAGATACTTGATCATAGGTCATACTCATCGTTTAAGCTCAAAATGGGGTTGCCATTTTTCGTTTAAGCATTTTGATGTATTCACATCTTGTTGAGCTACTTTGACCCATGTCTTGGGGTAAAGCTTCTCTAAGATGGAATAACATACCTTGGGTGGTGGTGTTGAAGTTGAACTTGTGTTGGATGCTCAAGGTTGATGTAGTTCATCAAGAGTTGGGAGCACCACTTGTAGTTTGAGTTCACCTTCCTACATGGGTTAGTCTTGCAAGGAAGAGCACTTGTGTGTCCAAAATGACAATAATGAAACTTGATACCAAATGAAATTCAATATATTGTCAAAGGATATATTGAAAGGATTCATGCTTCCTTGTCTCCAACCACCATATTGTAGAGACTTGGTGATGTAGAGATTGCTTAGAATGTGAGTGAGTTGCAATCTCATAGAGTTGGGCTCATCCAAGTACCTACAAGGGTTAGATAACATGCAAGGGTACAAGTAGAGATCCAAGACATATGATCATCATCATAAGAGAAATATCAAGGATTAGTCATGTAATGGCTCATGCCTTGCATGCATCCAAATGAAGTTTCTACTCCAAGTTTGAGGCATCAATGATGTTCAATTCACCTCTCAAATGGCAAAGTACTTTCTCATCAAGCGGTTTGGTGAATATATCCACCAATTGCTTATTGGTACGAACATGCTTAAGATCGATGTCTCCTTTAGCAACATGATCTCGAATGAAATGATGACGAACTTCAATATGCTTAGTTCGAGAATGTTGCACGGGATTGTGTGCAATCTTAATAGTACTCTCATTATCACAAAGAAATGGAACATGTTTCACATAGATCCCATAATCTTTAAGAGTTTGGGTCATCCAAAGTAATTGAGCACAACATGAACCGGCGGCAATGTATTCTGCTTCGGTGGTGGATAAAGATACCAAGTTTTGTTTCTTGGAGGACCAAGACACAAGAGATCTACCAAGAAATTGACAAGTACCCGAAGTGGACTTTCTATCAACCTTGTCTCTGGCATAGTCCGAATCGGAGTAGCCAACAAGATCAAAAGACCTCTTAGGATACCAAAAGCCAAAGTTTGGTGTGTGAATTAAGTATCTCACTATCCTTTTCACAGCCTTAAGATGACATTCTTTGGGGGCCGCTTGATATTGTGCACACATGCACACACTTAGCATAATATCGGGATGGGAGGCACATAGATATAACAATGAACCAATCATAGAGCGGTAAACCTTTTAGTCAACCGGTTCGCCATCCTTAGTCAAGTCAAGATGTCCACTAGTAGGCATGGGTGTATTCATACCTTTGCATTCTTGCATGTTGAACTTCTTGAATAAGTCCTTGGTATACTTTGTTTGAGAAACAAAGGTACCCTCCTTAGTTTGCTTGATTTGCAAACCAAGAAAGAACTTGAGTTCACTCATCATAGACATCTCAAACTTCTCCGACATTAGTCTTCCAAACTTTTCACTAAAAAGAGGGTTAGTCGATCCAAATATGATATCATCAACATAAATTTGGCACACAAATAATTCACCATTAACCCTTTTAGTAAAAATTGTTGAATTAATTTTTCCAATCTCAGAGCCTTTTTCAATAAGGAACTTGGTCAAGCATTTATACCACGCTCTAGGAGCTTGTTTAAGACCATAAAGAGCTTTGTGAAGTTTGTAAACATGGTCGGGTTTCTTGGGATAAACAAAGCCGGGAGGTTGTTTTACATAAACTTCCTCCTCAATTTCACCATTTAGAAAAGCACTTTTAATGTCCATTTGATACAATGTGATATCATGATGGTTGGCATAAGCAAGTAAGATGCGTATGGACTCAAGTCTAGCAACGGGGGCATATGTCTCACCATAGTCCATACCATCGACTTGACTGTAGCCTTGAGCGACGAGACGGGCCTTGTTGCGTGCAACTTTTCCATCTTCATCTTGCTTATTCCGAAACACCCATTTGGTACCAATGACATTGTGCTTCTCATCGGGCTTTTCAACCAATGTCCACACTTGGTTCCTCTCGAAATTGTGTAGCTCTTCATGCATGGCGTTCACCCAATCCAGATCATCAAGAGCATCTTCAACCTTCATAGGTTCAATACTAGAAATGAATGAGTAATGTTCACAAAAGTTAGCCAAATGAGTTTTAGAGCGAGTAATTCTCCTGGTTTGGATATCGTCAAAGATTTGTTCGACGGGATGGTCTCTTGAGACTCTTGCTCTAACTCGTGAGAGCTTTTGTTTAGGTCGGGGTAGAACATCCTCTTCATCATCTTGTTCTTCCTCTTATCTTTCTTCATTGTTGTTGGCGTTGATGTTCTCTTGTGGAGGTGGAGAAGGAGGTCGATGAGGTTCATCTTGGTGTACATCCTTGTTTCCTTCATCTTGGCGAGTCCCACTTGTGGATGTCTCCGAGTCAACTCATGGTTCACCTTGTCATGAGGTAGAAGCTTCCACTTGGACGGACGAGGTACTCTCCTTCACCTCCGTTTGACGAATCTTGCCAATAGACAAGTCTTGGATTCCTTCCAAAGGGTCTTTGTCTCCTACATCAATTGGCAATTGCTCTACTTGCGAGCCGTTAGATTCATCAAATTTCACATCTACCGTCTCTTCAACCGTTCGGGTGAAATTGTTGTAGACATGGTAAGTGTGAGAGTTTGAGCCATAACCGAGTAGGAAACCTTCATGAGATTTATGAGCAAATTTCGAACGACGATGCTTATCAAGAATGTAGCACTTTGAGCCAAATACTCAAAAGTATCCAACTTGGGGTTTGTTACCGGTGAGAAGCTCGTATGCCGTCTTGCCGAGTAGCTTGTGAAGATATAGACGATTTGTTGCATGACAAGCTGTCTCAACCGCTTCCGCCCAAAAGTGTTTTAGCGTCTTGTACTCATGAAGCATCGTTCTCGCCATCTCAATAAGAGTCCGGTTCTTCCTCTCGACAACTCCATTTTGTTGAGGCATGTACGTAGCCGAGAACTCATGTGTAATCCCTTCTTCGTCAAGAAAGGTGTCCACATTTGCGTTCTTGAACTCCGTTCCGTTGTCGGTGCGAACCTTCTTGATCTTCACTTCAAATTGATTTTGGGCCTTCCTAGCGAAGTTCTTGAAGATCTTTTGGACCTGCTATTTATCATCAAGAAAGAACACCCACGTAAATCTTGAAAAATCATCGACTATGACTAAACCAAACGAATTTCCACCGAGACTTTTATAGGCATTTGGACCAAAAAGATCCATATGAAGCAGCTCGAGCGGTCTTCTCGTGGTCATGATGTTCTCCATGGTGTGGCTTCCTCCAACCTATTTTCTTGCTTGACAAGCACTGCACAATCTATCCTTGTCAAATATAACGTCTTTTACTCCAAGGATATGATCACCTTTAATAAGCTTATCAAGATTTCGCATGCCCACATGACCTAACCTTCTATGCCACAACCAACCTTTCAAAGATTTAGCAATTAATCAAGTTCTAGGTTGAGCCTTTTTAGTGAAATCAACAATGTATAGATCACCTCTACGTATACCGGTAAAGACCATTTTATGATTATCTCTTCGAAACACTTGGCAATCTACTTCAGTAAATAGGACATTGAAACCGAAATCGGCTAGTCTAGATACAGAAAGTAAATTATACCCAAGAGATTCAACGAGCATAACATTTTGGATGGAGCTGTCATGTGAGATGGCCACCTTACCAAGGCCAACCACCTTACCCTTTGAGTTATCACCAAAAGTGACATATTTTCGAGGGCCATTGTTTTCAGCAAGCTCACGAAACATATCCTTATCTTCAGTCATGTGATCGGTAAATCCACTATCAAGAACCCATTCCTTTCCTCCAGCCATGTAGCCGCGAAGATTAGCCATAAGACCAAAGTGTCTCATAGACTCATCGAGATCAAAGTCACTATTATCATCCTCATCATAGTATCCATGTTCGACATCGTCTTGTGATTGATCATCACCTAGAGAGAGTGATTCATTAGATTTATGATTATGACAATGTTCATCTTTATGAATTCTAATGACTTCCGAGATGATATTACTAATGATTCCAACATCTCCTTTGGCACGCATAAGGTCACAGAGCTCAACTAGACAGTCACCAAACATAGGATCTTTAGGATTCATCTTATTTAAAGCAATGGACTTTTGAAGAATCACATCTAGATTTTTCAAGGAATAGTCTGGAAAGCGTTCCTCAAGGAATCTCCACATGGTGTAAGCACAATCAAGAGTAGGCAAGCATGCTATCAAATTTCTAGGCAAACCTCTAGTAATAAGATTGACAGTTCTAAGATTCCGAATCATGTCGAGAGACTCATCGGGGGTAGGATGCAAAGGATCAACAAGGGGCACACAAGGGCTAGTAATGTACTTGTTCAAGTGATATTCATTGAAAATCTCAAGCAACTCATTTTTCCAAGCATTAAAGAACTCTCCATCAAGTATGGGTACTCTATGTCTAATACTCCCCATCGTAGACTCATCCATCTTTCTCCAATGGTGATTAAACCAAAGCAATGGAGACCAATGCTCTGATACCAATTGAAAGGATCGAAAGGAGGTATCTAGAGGGGGGTTGATTAGACCCTCAACAAAGAAAAGTAGCAGTTGTTAATTTCTTCAAGTTAAGGTGGAGTTTAAACATTCACAATACATTTCAAGCAAGCATGGCAAGAGTATATGAGCAGCAGAAAGTAAAGCATGCAAGTTGCTCGAAAGTAAAGGGATGGGATTGGAGTGTGCAAACGCAATAGGAGACACGGAGATTTTTGGCGTGGTTCCGATAGGTGGTGCTATCGTACATCCACGTTGATGGAGACTTCAACCCATGAAGGGTAACGGTTGCGCGAGTCCACGGAGGGCTCCACCCACGAAGGGTCCACGAATAAGCAACCTTGTCTATCCCACCATGGCCATCACCCACGAAGGACTTGCCTCACTTGGGTAGATCTTCATGAAGTAGGCGATCTCCTTGCCCTTACAAACTCCTTGGTTCAACTCCACAATCTTGACGGAGGCTCCCAAGTGAAACCTAACCAATCTAGGAGACACCACTCTCCAAAAGGTAATAAATGGTGTGTCGATGATGAACTCCTTGCTCTTGTGCTTCAAATGATAGTCTCCCCAACACTCAACTCTCTCACACAGATTTGGATATGGTGGAAAGATGATTTGAGTGGAAAGCAACTTGGGGATGGCTAGAGATCAAGATTCTTGTGGTTGGATTGGAATGTCTTGGTCTCAGCACATGAGTAGGTGGTTCTCTCTCAGAAAATGAGTAGTGGATGTGTAGGCACATTCTGATGGCTCTCTCACAAATGGAGAAGGGGGTGGAGGGGTATTTATAGCCTCCACACAAAATCTAACCATTACACACAATTTACCAAACTCGGTGGGACCGAATAGTGAAACTCAGTGAGACCGACCTGGTTCAAAATGTGAACGTTAGGCTTTTCGGTGGGACCGACAAGGTCAACTCGGTGGGACCGATGTGCTAGGGTTAGGGAAAAACTTCATCTCGGTGAGAACGATTGCATGAACTCGGTGAGACCGATTTCCACAATAAGCAAACAGAGACTTGGTCAAGCAAACTTGGTGGTACCGACTGCGTATCTTGGTGAGACCGAAGTAACTGCAATAGGAAATAGAGAGTTTGCAGGGCCATCTCGGTGAGACTGAGATCCCATCGGTGAGACCGAACTGATTAGGGTTTTTGGCAATGGCTATGTCAAGTGAACTCGGTGGCGCCGGATAGATCAAATCGGTGGGGCCGAGTTTGACTTTAGGTTTAGGACATATGTGGAAATGAGAAAGTGGTTGAGGGCTTTGGAGCATATCACTAAGCACTTTGAGTAAGTAGACCATTAAGCAACACTTCATCCCCTTTTAATAGTATTGGCTTTTCCTATGGATTCAATGTGTTCTTGGATCACTAAAATGAAAATGTAGAGTCTTGAGCTTTTGCCAATATGTGTCCTTAGCATCTTGAAGGGGTTCCACATCCTCCTGTCCTGCCACTCCACTGTTGAACTCATCTGAAATATACTAGATGAAAATATTAGTCCAACAAGAGATATGTGACATTAATTACCAAAATCACCCAGGGAGCACTTGTGCTTTCAAACGCACTCGGCGAGTGCCAACTCTTCGGCCGTGGGTTACCGACCATTGTTGGAGAAGGTTCTTGCAATTTGTGCGGTGAACGCCAGGAGCTAGGCGTGGGCGGCCTACATTAGGGCTAAAGCGGCGGCTGCAGTATGGACAGCTGTTGTGCCGCTCTCGCCAGTTGCTATCCCCATCGCAGATGTTGCTGCCGCCACCTGAGTAGCAACAATGGTCGTTTGGGCTACCTTGGCCGCCCAGTCACAGATTGTGGCCCCGCTCATGCAGGTTGTTAGCACCCTCTTGGCGGTTGTGGCCGCGCTCTTGCCGGAGTGGGCCGCCGAAGTTTCCCTCACGACGCGGGTCCACGTCCCCATCTTTGACCGGCGATGATTGAACAGTGAAATGATATTTGGGGAGCGAGCTAGTGTGCTTGACGTGCCGGCTGTGGACTGTAGCCAACGAACCTTCTCGCGTAAGCCAGATACTACTTCGATGGTGCTCCAAGATATTTTGTACTGCATCACACATGGTTGGTGATAATAAACTGTGTGTCCAACTTGATTTTTCGTCTTGATTTGAAATACATAATGGAGTCATAGCGGCAAAGGAGGGTGTTTGAATTGCTAGAACTTTTATCTGCAATGAACATGCAACTATGGGAGTGTCATAAAAAAAATTGAAATTATTCGGGATTTGTTTGGACATTTCTATACATTAACTAAGTTTTTTAGGCATTTAAGGTGCATAATTCGAAATTGAACTATATGCACATGCTCCATTGCACCAAAATGGGTTGTAAAATCATATATGTGTCCATGGCTGGATGCTTATGTACAATGCAAGAAATGGGAATGAATTTCAAACACCTCGGCACCATGGGTTGCTGGCAAACATTGAGATACTTGGTTTTGAAATTCCATTAAATCGAAAACTCGTTTGAAATTCATGAAACTTGGCATGCTATCATGGAATGACACCAAAATGTTGTGGTAAAAAAATTGTCCCATTTGGGGCAGATTTGGGTATAAGCTTCTCACAAACCAGAGTTTCTCACAAGAAACCTCATGGTTCTGGTAGTGGAACATGTCACCTTTGTGGACGAAACGATGTTCGTTGCCTCTTTTTGCTTTCAAATTTTTTGTGTCAACATAGAACAACAGGAGTATCATTTTAAATTCTATAATTTTGGGGGGTTTGTTTGGACATTTTTATAAATTAACTGAGTTTTCTAGGCATTTTATGTGCATAATTCAAATTTGAACTACAGGCACATGCTCCAGTGCAGAAAAATGTGTTGATAAATAAAATGTGTGTCCTTGGGTGCATGCTTAGGTCCCACGCAAGAAATGGGAATGAATTTGAAACACCTCGGCACCGTCGCTCGGACGCAAACATTGAGATACATGGTTTTTCAATTCTAGTAATTCCAAAACTCGTCTGAAATTCATGAAACTTGGCATGCTATCATGGAATGGCATGAACATGATGTGGTAAAAATAAATCCCATTTGGGGAAGATTTGGGTATAAGCTTCTCACAAACCAGAGTTTCTCACAAGAAGCCTCATGGTTCCGGTAGGGAACGTGTCACCTTTGTGGACGAAACGATATTCGTTGCCTCTTCTTGCTTTCAATTTTTATCTAGTGTCAACAAAGAACAACAGGAGCGTCGTTTTAAATTTTGTAGTTTTCCGCGGTTCGTTAGGACATTTTTATACATTAACTGAGTTTTCTTGGCATTTTACGTGCATAATTCAAATATGAACTACATGCACATGCGCCAGTGCAGAAAAATGGGTTGGGAAATCAAATGTGTGTCATTGGGTGCATGCTAGGTCCCACGCAAGAAATGGGAATGAATTTCAAACACCTTGGCACTGTCGCTCGGCCGCAAACATTGAGATACATGCTTTTTAAATTCTAGTAAATCCAAAACTTGTTTGAAATTCATGAAACTTGGCAGGCTATCATGGAATGGCATCAACATGTTGTGGTAGGAAAATTGTCCCATTTGGGGCAGATTTGGGTCTAAGCTTCTAAAAAACCAGAGCTTCTCACACGAAGCCTCATGGTTCCGGTAGGCAACATATGACCTTTGTGGACGAAACAATATTGGTTGCCTCTTTTGCTTTCGAATTTCTGTCTAGTGGCAACATAGACTAACAGGAGTGTCGTGTTAAAATTTGGAATTTTTATGGGTTCATTAGGATATTTTTATACATTAACTGAGTTTTGTAGGCAGTTTATGTGCATAATTCAAATTTGAACTACATGCACTTGCTCCAGTGCATAAAATGGGTTGAAAAATCAAATGTGTGTCCTTGGGTGCATGCTCAGGTCCCATGCAACAAATGGGAATGAATTTCAAACACCTCGGCACCGTTGCTTGCCGGCAAACGTTGAGATACTTGGTATTTAAATTCTAGTAAATCCAAAACTCGTCTGAAATTCATGATACTTGTCATGCTATCATGGAATGGCACCAAAATGCTGTGGTAAAAAAATTGTCCCATTTGGGGCAGGTTATGGTATATGCTCCTCACAAACTAGAGCTTCTCACAAGAAGCCTTGTGGTCCGGTAGGGAAGGTGTGTCACCTTTCTCGACAAAAAAACATCTGTTGCCCTTCTTGCCTTGATTTTTTTTCTAGATACAACACACACCGACAGGAGTGTTATGCTAAATTATGGAATTATTCGGGGTTCATTTGGACATTTTTATACATTAACCAAGTTTTCTAGGCATTTTATGTGCATAATTCAAATTTTAACTACATGCACATGCTCCAGTGTAGCAAATTGGGTTGAAAAATCATATGTGTGTCCTTGGGTGCATGCTTAGGTCCCATGAAAGAAATGATAATGAATTTCAAACACCTGGGCATCGTGGCTCGGTCGATAACATTGTGATACTTGGTTTTAAAATTCTAGTAAATCCAAAACTCGTCTGAAATTCATGAAACTTGGCATGCTATCATGGAATGGCACCACATGTTATATTATTTTTCGTGTCCAATTTGATAGAAGGCGCATGAATTAACAGCCAACAAAGGCATTTTGAAAACAAATAGCTGCCTTTATATCTCAAACGTTTGTCTAATTTAAATCGTGGGCGTTCTCCTAACCATTCACGCAACGCCATGTGTCAAACTTTTAATGGCTAGGAGGTACTATGTGGACAACTGCTTGAGTAGACAGGAGGTGTCGGTGTACTAAGTATTGGGCCACTAGTACCCCGTACTTGTGCACGGGCAGTTGTAGCCATCCTCGCGGCAAGGCTTGCCGGGGAACAGTTCGAGGTTGATTCAAGCCACCAAAGAAACCATCCAGTCAGAGATCTGAGGATCATCAGATAAGGAGAGCTGGAATCCGCAGGCCAGCTTCCCCGACAAGATCTTGCCGGGGTTGCCTGCGGAACCTGGCAAGGATCAGTGCCCGGCAAGGCTTGGCGCCCGGCAAGGCTTGGCACCCGGCAAGGTTTTGTTGCTGTGCCACCGCTCTAGCACAGCGACAAACCCGACATTCTAGGTCCTTCTTTGGATGCGTGGCGACGCGCCAATGGAGTAGAGCTTAAGCGGTGCTGATGGGATGGCCCCTTTTTCCATCCCCAAGAAAGTAAGGGCACCTAAACGGACACCTCACGGTGCATTAAATGCGTTCGTCCTAGTCCGTCAGGGGTTAGGTATGATTACCCTGTAGCTACTTTACACCTCAATGTATGTACATTTTGCCACTGTGGTGACCCCTTTGAGCGTATAAAAGGAGGCCCAAGGCAACTGCTACAGGGGAGGAGAACTTTTGGCCCATTCTGCATGCGTAGCTGCTCTTTGAACGTACTGTTCACAGCGAGCGCTCCTGAAGGCTGGGCTCAAGAACATTAATAAAAACACAAGGCAGGAGTAGGGTTTTACACTGATCACCGGCCCGAACCTAGGTAAAATCTTCCCGTGTCGATCGTTGGTTCTGCTCTTTGCGTATACCTCTCCCCCCGCCGAATCGTAAAGGGGTCCCTTTGGATCCCATAGGTGTCGTACCCCGACAGGAGGCGTGCGAGCACAGTCTGCTGCGCAGGCTGACCGGGAGGCGTGCAAGCAGTCCACCGATGTGCAGGCTCATAGGAAGTGTGCGGGTTGTACGGTGCGCAGGCTCACTGGGAAGCGAGCCCTTTGACTTCCATGGCCGCGCGCCGCCCTCAGCGTCATGGGACGCCGCCTTCGATCGCTATATTGCAGCGCCGCGAGTTGTCGTCCTCCCTCGCCGCGCCCGTCGATCGCATGATGACAGGGTCTTTGATTGCCAAGTGAAGAACATTCAGAGCTGGCTTGAAGACTTCAACAACGGCGTCCCGGAGGACGACAACGACAACGCCGGCGCAGCACGCTGCCTCCGCCGCTACCGCAATTAGTATCTCAATCATATGAATATAAAGTCATAGCGTTACTGAATGAAACCTATGGTTTGAATGTACAGACTTATCAAATATATTAAAAAATCATCAATGGTTTTCAAATTTAAAACACTCATCACAAACGATTTAGATATAACACCCGCATGCAAACCGATAGCTTTCTCAGTAAGCCAAGGGAAAATGTGCTGCGCAGGATTAGTGCATCTCTTCATTGCAAATGTTTTAGATAGAACAACCATATGGAATGCGAGAGCTATGGTCCTTCCCCACTAAGCCAAGGGAAAATTTGCCGCGAAGGATTTGTGCATCTCTTCATCGCAAACAGTTCAGATTGAACATGGTGTGCAAAGCGAGAGCTATGGTTCCTTCACCACTAAGCCAAGAGAAAATGCGGCGCGCAGGATTTGTACATCCCATCAACGCAGACGATTTTTTCTAATGACCCGTGTGCAACCACGTACAAACAATTTGTTAAGATTTGCATCTGTCATATTGGGTATATTGCCATTTGTCTAGCTGGAAAGATTGCCATTTGTCGATCTAGCAACATTGCCCTTTTTCAACCTTGTAACCATGCCATTTGTCAAAATTTGCAGCTAAAAATCACTAGCACTATCTAATTTTGGAACCGAAATTCAGTAAGCATAGATTTCATTCATTGATTAAGTAGTCGTTCTTTATACAATCAGTTCAACTCGATAGCTGAACCGACCAAACTTTTTCCCAATTGTTGCTAACCACGTACTGAAATAGCTAGTTCAACTATATATACCAGCTAATTTTAAGTACGTAGTACAGTTCAACCAAATCTATAGTCAGATGAACTGAGCAAAATAGCCCCTAAATACTACTACTATGGAGGGGCTTTGTGCTACTTCCAGCAGCCTCTCCTCTGCCGAGCGCGCTCAGTAAGAGGCAGAGGAGGAGCCTACCGACGTGATGGACAACTGGAATACGGTGCCTGCCGCTGCTGCACCTTTAGCGACACTCACCTCGAATGCCCTCTGCCGCTCCAGACGACCCCTCACGAAGTGGCGGGACTCCTCATAGATCTCCTCATTCCGCGCCTCTGCGACGGCGTGTGCTATGGCCACGGCGGAGGTAAGACTCTTTGCATGCTCAATCAGGCGCTCCTCCTCCTCCCTTAGGAACTCGATGTAGCGCACAAGATCGCTGACGCACATGCGGGGCTCCACCTCCACCTCCCGTCTTCAGGCGGCAGTGGTGAAGCGGGTGATGACCCCGGCGATCGACGGTGGGCTGGCGGCCACGGCGGTCGACGGTGGGGTGGCGGCCACGACGGCCACCTCCCGCCTTCAGGTCGCAGTGGCGGAGCAGGTGATGGCCAAGGTGGCCAATAGTGGGGTGGCGGCCACGATGGCCACCTCCCGCCTTCGAGCCGCGGTGGTGGAGCGGGCGATGGCCCTGGATTTCGACGGTGGTGTGGCGACCACGGCGGCAGACGGTGGGGTGGCGGCAATGGCAGCCAGCAACAACTGCCCACGGGCAGCGGCGGCGGAGCGTGCGATGGGTGTTGCACGCACACACAACAGGGACGCCACGCGCACTACACTACACCGGGGACTGCGCCACCGCCGTGGTGTAGCCTCCCAGATGGAGCTGTCCTCTGATGACGGCGGAGTGGCCTAGCGATGACGACGGACCGGTGCCATTGGCGATTGTGGGAGAAGCATGCTAGATAAGCTACATGGAGGAAGGGGAAAATGCAACGCAGGACTCGCCGGCCATGAGGGTTTATATAGCAGGCCGGTAAGCAATGGGATATTGGGGGATTTCACTAAGTCGGGCGGGAAGCTTGCGCGGCTATGCGCGGGAACCTGCGCGGTTGCGTGGGAACGGGCTCACTGACGATTCATTGGCGCCACTTCGAGCCACCGTTTGGCGCGGTGCTCAAGCTTGCGCTCGAAGCCGTCTGCGGCAGCGGGGTGACAAGACGTGGGAGAGGAGGACGAAATGACACGTACACATACGGTTAACAAATAAAAAAATGTTTGCGATTTAACTACCTACTACCTTCGTCCTGCTTTACAAGTCTTGTTTGTATTTTTGTGCCAATTTTTTACTAGAGATTTAACTAATAAAATACGAATGCATGTCACCAAAGATTATATCCTTGGATTCGTATTCGAACATTGTTTCCAATTATATTATTTTTAATAACATGCATTAACATTTTGTTAGTTAAATTTAAGATCAAAATATGGCACAGAATATAAAGGGGACTAATAAACTAGGACGGAGGTAGTAGCACACGACCGCTCTCTA
Source organism: Thinopyrum elongatum (assembly GCA_011799875.1). NCBI lineage: Eukaryota > Viridiplantae > Streptophyta > Magnoliopsida > Poales > Poaceae > Thinopyrum > Thinopyrum elongatum. The sequence continues at coordinate 373,467,185 of CM022298.1, read as the reverse complement.
CGCACGTCGCGAATGATTGTTCGACCATCGTGTGATGTGGAACGCGATGTAGTTTCACATCATGCCGCTGGCTCGCAACTGCCGGCCGAACTGCTCTATGCGTGTGGTTGCTTGCGGTTGAGGCGGCCGCGGCGCGCTCTGCTCGGGTCCTGCCGCACACGCTCTGCTCTCACGTCCCTCCATGCGCTCTGTCAGCATCCCTCTGTGCGCGCTGCAAGTGTTTGGGGCCGGCGCATGATCATGTACGTTCGTGCTGCCATTATGCATGCGGTTGCGCCGGGCGCGGCGCCACGATGCAGTTACCCGCTGCAAAAACTGCCATGCGAACGTACCAAGAATCCAGGCCGTCCGGCCCCCATTTATTCCCATGGCCATTTACCTTCATATCTCACGCCCCATGACACAATAATCTAGCACACCCACGACGACACATACTGAGAGGATATCCAGCGATCCAATGTCGCTCCCCGTGGCTCCAACGATGATCCTCGTGGCTGACAAAGACAACGGACAGCAGTTCGCCTCGCCTCACGTAGTGGACACCTATGTGAGGGGGAAGGACCTCTCGGTGGTGTACACGAATGAGCCGATCACGGTGGAGAGCTCCATCCAAACTATGGAGTAGTTGCTTGCCGAGGACAAGTACCATGTGGTTGGTTTCGACCTCGAGTTCATCGGCGGTCATGCCGGGCGTGATCAGAAGATTTCCGTCGCCCAGTTGTGTGTGCGCCATCACATCCTTGTCTACCACTATTGCCTGGTCACAAGGCCTTACGAGCGTTTTGCCAGGTTTATCAAGAGCCGCGACTACAGTTTCGCTACGGTGGACATCATCAACGATATAAAAGCGCTCGAGGTTTCGGGCTTGGCCTGCTAGAACCTTGTCGACATCCGTCACCACTACAGGGTCCGGGGCAGCCCAAAGAACAAGCAGAACTCCCTGGTTAACCTCACCTCGGCCATCATCGACCCCTACTACAAAAACATGAAGGCTACATGCAACAAGGACAAGATCGCGTGGCACAGTGTATGGGAGCAGAGACTGGATGAAGAACACGTCAAGTACGTGACCAAGGATGCGTACACAAGCTACGAGATGTACAGGCGGATCGTTGACATGAGGAAGTGCCTTCGTCCTACCCCAGACGAGGGATCGAGCCAAGGAGCAGTGGCGGCAGCCTCCGAAGAAGTAGATGATTAGATGATTGTTCCTCCTAGTTTAGAATGCGTGTAATTGTTTATTGAGGTGTGTGCGAATGTTTTGTATAGTCACTTATGTAATTGGATGTTTATTTTTGGTTATATATGTTGTTCATCTAAAGACAGAGCAAATCACATTGCACACGGAGTAAACTAGGGAACCAGTCGGTGATGACTTCATCAATCACTGACAATTGCATACCAGCAAGCGTTTATCCACAACACACACAACTTATTAGCAGCAATCATCTGTGTTATTATCAGTCTTCCCACACATTTCGGATTACTGACCTGTTTGCTGCGTATCACACACATCTTGTTAAGTTGAACTGTTTCTGTTGTCTTGGCTCATCGCAAACAGTTCGTCTGAGTAAACTGTATGCCCTATATCGCACACACCTTGATCTGGCTAGCCATTTCTGTTGTGTTGCCTAATCACAAACAATTCATCCGAGTGAACGGTATGCCGTATATCACACACACCTTCATCTGGCTGACTATTTCTGTTGTTATGCTCATCGCAAACAGTTCATTCGAGTGAACTGTATGACGCGCATCGCACACGTAACTATAGTCTGAATCGTGTTTGATGTCTCCGCCATCGCAAAAAGTTTGTCTCATTTTTTACGGTTTTCTTACACCACCGTTTGCGATTAATGCATCGCACACAGTTTCTTCGAAGGGTCTCTGATCGTAGTGTCGCATTAGGACCATCCTGCAGTAGTGAATGGCCTCCAAAAGCGATGAAATTTGGCAGGCGGTCTACCTACAATATAACAAGACCGCGCGCCAACTTTCAACCCATTCCACGAATGTTTTATTCCCACTTAGAAAATAATTTTTTTAACGATGCCGCGGGTGCTTGCAAGTGTGGTTAGTCTCGGAACAATCAATGAAGACAATGGGGAGAAATGGAAACTGCAAACAGATGCAAGTTTTATGGAAACATGCGGATGCAATGCACATGATGCCATGATGAAATGCAACGAGCAAATAATCAACACTGCTATAACGAAATATATGAAGGCATCTGTAGCATCGGTCTCCGGCTGTTAGAACAATACAATAAGTGCATACAACCTATGTATGTTCAATAAAGTGCTAACTAGTACCATAAAACAGTACATATATATACGACACCCAGATCATCACATAAAGTTTACATATTATGGTGGTTGCGGAACATCCTACCATAGATAGATTTTGCTCTCAATCTGTGGCTTGTCAAATTCATGAAGAAATAGTATGAAGGCCTTCCCATCTTGCATCCCTAACTCCATGGCAATTTGAACCCAATTTGGACCATGGAAATACGTTCTCCCATCCTTGTTGGTGATAGTGAGGGTCAAGGGTATGCCATTTTTTAACAGCCTCATGTCAAGCTGAACTGTGCCGTCCACATCGATGGGCAAGTTGGCCACACACATGAACTCGGCACTTCCCCAACAAGGGATACGTTGAGCATGATAAAAAAAGATATTAGATAATTATGGGCGCAACATTACGAAACGATAAGCTATAATACAAAGAATGAAACATACCGCCTACTTCATAAAGTCGTCGCGAAGATCCACACGGATTTCATTGCAAGTGAGCTCAACCTTGTTACATGCACCTAGCCTCGTGTCGCCACACAAGGTGCATGCTTCGTTTATTGCCTATAACATAATCAATTTGGTATCCTAAATATATGTTAACCCACATAATCTATTTCCTTTTGACTCACAATTTGCTAAAAATATTATCGTCCATGCAACCTTTTTAGCCGCAAACTATCTCACTATAAGAAGAGGCAACTAGTAGTGCAAAGTGAGGTTAATCTTGTTACATGCAGGTAGCCTCATGTCGCCACAGTAGGGGCATGCACCGTTCATTGCCTACCATTTCGTATACTAAATATATGATAAATCACACAACCTATTTTCGTTTTAACCACATAATCCTAAGTGTCTCACTATAAATAGAGGCAACTAGTAGCGCACAGTGATTGCAGAAGGATTTTATCACACAAATTGGTTACTTGCCTTCTATCAAGAAGAATTCAGGTGTACTTCAAGGTAACATATTTATTTTTTATTTTGTATGTACTAAACTAATATTCGATGTGGTCTTATTTGGTCGAATGTAACTATTTTAGGTTGAAATGGCTAATGTCTACAACATTTGTGGTACTGGTGTAATACCGTGCATCTTAGATCATGAACAAGTACCCACAATTCTGGGCGATAGTTCCAGACAGTCACCATTATGGGATTGTGAGTCAAAAAATTTATTGTTTGTAATGTGATATGTAATTGCATTATATATCAAATTGAGGTGTGACTTACTATGTACACTTATTATGTATAGAATGTACCTTGTCGTGGGGTTATGAAATTTAGGCACTACATCCAACAACGCTATTTCACGGCTGACACTTCTCACGGGTAAGCTATAGGATCTGTGCGAGAGGTAATGGAGATATGATTCGTATAGGTGGCATTGGATGGGATTTTTTTGCTACGACTACGATATAAGAACATGATAAACGATACAATTTCACTGCAACTGTAGAGATTTTGTGATGTATATGTCCCCAATACATCAAAATGGTGAACCAAAGAACATAATTAGTAAGTACATATTGTTTTGTGTCAGTTGTTTCTTTAATAATATTTTTTTATAATTAACAACTATTCAAAATTTTAAATTCATAAAGCGGACGTATTTGACGAAGGAGAAAGACTTGTTGCATACAACAATGAGTTTAATCTAACACAAAGGCAAGACAACAACATGCAGACTATATTACAGACGTATGATGAATATCCTGCATAGCTCCATTGCTTTACAACTGCGAACATGTATGATAATCATTTGGTAAGTAATATACAATATGTAAAACATAATTTCATCACTTCACATTTTAATAAAATATGTTTTCCTAATGCAGGTAATACACAGACCAATAGTTGGCAGCCTTGGTCTACAACAGTATGGTTCAATTTTGTTGCAAATGAGCCGACAAACACACCAATCAATAGAAGTTGATTATCAGCTTAAGAGAGATGGCCGTCTCAAAATTAACGGGAATATAGGGAGTAATTTTGTAAGTCAACGTGAGATAGATGTTGAGGGTGGGTAGTAATACTTGTTATTCCTGAAAGAAATAGGCAAGAAGTGACATTGAGATTGAAATCTATTACAACAGTTGGAAGGCAACTATTATGTTTGGATGAAGAATAGCACCATTAATTTTTAGATATTTTTTAGAATAAGTACTTCTTTTCTTTATAGTATGTATTACAATGATTTTTTAACTATGTATTACAATGCTTTATATATTTTTATAATTATGTATTACAATGATTTTTATATATTTTAAGTATGTATTACAATGATTTATATATTTTTTAAGTAGCAGTTTGCTATCAGCGGCGGTGTCAGCCCCCCGATGCTGACGGAGGAGGCCATCGCGTTGGGGGAGCACGAAGGCCCCAGCGGAGGAGGGCGGATGCGGCGGATGTGGAGGCCGTGGAGGACGAGGACCCGGCGGACGAGGGCGACGGGGCTGCGCAGCGAGGGGAGCCCGACGGAGGAGGGCGGCTGCGGTGGACGAAGGCCTCGGGGGACAATGGAGCGGCGATGGGGCCACGACAGAGGAGGGTAGCTATGGAGGGCGAGGACCCTGGAGAACGAGGGCGCGACGAGGGGGCCGCGATAGAGGAGGACGACCGCGGAGGACGAGGACCCCAGCATACGAGGTGGCCGCAACGAAGGAGGGCGACTGGGGAGGATGAGGACCCCGGCGGACGAGGGCGGCCACGATAGAGGAGGGCAGACGAAGATGGCCGCGGCGAGGGGGCCACAATGGAGGACGCGTTGGACGAAGGCCCCAGCGGACGAGGGGGCGCGGAGGATGAGGACGGCCACGACCAATGGCGGAGGCGGCGGAGTAACACAGCCGCGATGGAGGACAACAACAGCCGGATTTGGAAGAGTGGAGAGAAGTTTGAGTTTCCAGATGCGGTTTTTGGGGGAAATTGAATCAGCGTTGGGGCCAGCAATACCAACGGCGGACATAGGCTAGTGCCCGCCATGCCAACTAGCAGTGGCGGGCACTACCAAGTGCCCGCCACACCGACTAGCAGGTTTAGTACATATGCTTTCCTTGGAAATTTTTGGTGCTAAAATACTTGTGGCGGGCAATACCTAGTACTCGCCAGTGCTAACTTTTGGATATATAAAATCTATATTTTGAGCAGCCATCACAATTTAGCTATGGTGGGCACAATATCTACCCGCCACTGTTAGCTAAGGTAGCTGTGGAGGGAACTCCGCACCGCCCGCCACTGCTCACTTTCAGCACGCACACACATCTGGGAGAGCACACTTGTGGTGGGTGGTTATTTTCGCCTACCACTGCTAGTATAGCTCCAGTGGTGGGCTTGATACCTACATCTGCTTGTTTTCTAAATTAGCTGTGGCGGGTGCTACGTAGTGCCCGCCACTCATATGAGTTCACCTATAAGCACTTTCCTAGTAGTGTTTATTCATGAATCATCTTGAATCTCTAATGGTTTCTTTGCTTCATAACTAATAGTCATATATGCTTTCCAATCTATGTGTTGTTCTTCGGCCAAGTTTGATGCTTAGATCTTGAGAGGGGGTTGTGAATGATAGTGGGTTCAATCTTGCATCCTTCTATCCCAGTGACAAAAAGGGACCAGACATGTATTGTATTATTGCTACTAAGGATAAAATTATGGTTTCTCCATCACGCTTGGATGATAGTTATATTTTCTACATCATGTCATCATGCTTATTGCAATGCTCTATTTGTTATGAACTTAATACATCGAGATGCATGCTAGATAGTGGTCATTGGGTGGAGTATTAGTTGTAGACGCAGTTGGATAACGGTCTACATGTCACAATGTAATGCCTATGTTGAATTATGCCATGAGTGATCATATTTAAAAATATTGCAATTTAATTGTTGCCCAACTATAATTTGTTCACCACAACACATTTATCTTGCTTGGAGAGATGCCTCTAGTGAAACTTTGCCCCCCAGTTCATCTTTTTACATCATTTATACTGTTTATTCACACGCTTTCCTTATGTTTCTTTGTTGTACCATTTTTTAATTTATCATATCTTTACCTATGCCTACCATACTATATAAGTAACCTTATAACTAACAACACAGGAAGACCGACAACCTTGTTGGATCATTAGGAGACAAGATTGTTTGTGTATTGTGTGTAGGTACCCGTCATTAGGTGTTGTACAGTAGTTCCTACTGGTTCAATACACCTTGGTTTTCAATCGAGGAAAATACTTATCGTTAGGCTACATCATCACTTACACTTGGGGGTATCCCAATGCTTCTATGGAAGAGCAACCAAGATTTTGGGCGCTATTGTCAGGGAATTACTATCAACACTTCTAGGTCCTATGCATTACTACTTTGCTTTCTTGTTTCTATCTTCTTAGTTATCTTTTTATTTATCGTTTGTGAGTATATTTGCTTGTTAATTTTTTTAAAAAAGTACAGAAACAATCCTATATACTTTTTGGTTTACCTTGTTATCATGTCCACTTCAGGTGAAAATACCAAATCATGTAACTTTACAAGTACTAATAACAATGATTTCATTAGTACACCTATTACTCCACCCACAAGTAGTGCGGAGGCTTATGAAATTAAGCCTGCTTTGTTGAATTTGGCTATGAAAGAACAATTTTCTAGTTCATATAATGAAGATGCTATTGCTACCCACTTGAATGATTTTGTTGAACTATGTGATATGCAAAAACACAAAGAGGTAGAAGATGATACAATACAGTTGAAATTACTCCCTTCTCACTAAGAGCTAGAGATAAAGAATGGTTGTTATCTTTGCCTATGAATATCATTGATTCTTGGACTAAGTGCAAAGATACTTTTATTGGAAAATATTATCCTCCTAAAATTATACAATTAAGGAATCCGATTATGAACTTTGAACAACTTGAGCATGAACATATAGTCGAAGTTTGGGAAAGAATGAAATCTATGGTTAAAAATTGTCCTACTCATGGTTTAAATACTTGAATGGTAGTGCAAACTTTCTATCAAACTTTATGTGTAGGAATCTATTAGATTCAACTGCAAATGGAACCTTTGTGGCAATCACTCTAGTGGAAAAAACCAAGCTACTTGATGACATGATGGCAAGTATTCTCAATGGCATACCGAATGAGCTCCAACTGGTAAGAAGGTAAATTCAATTGTGGAGGTTCTTCTGTTAATGAAAAGGTTGATATGATAATGTCTATGCTCATTTAAAAAAAAGCTCCTATTGATCCGAATGGTGTTCCTTTATATCTTTAATTGAAAAAATTGAGGATCAAATTGATGTGAATTTTATTTCTAGGAATAAGTTTAATAACAATGCTTATAGAAAAAACTTTGCTAATAACCCTTGGCACTACTGCAGGAATGCCTAGAAGTGGCGGGCTCTGCTGCCGCGGGCGACCGCCACTGACCTCCCATGACTGATTAAAGGTCTTCAATGGCGGGTAGGTGCCTGCCACTTGTAATGTTTGTGCCAGTGGCGGGCATTCTGGAGAACCCGCCACTGAAAAGCCTTCCCAAGTTAATTAGAAGTTACGCAGCTGCCACAACATTTTGCTTCCATGGCTGCATTTTGCATAGTAGCCATATAAGAAACTGCAATATGCCGCAACATTAAATTGATTCTGATAAGAAATACCAATATACTCCATTGATACACATTGTTTCATGCATGCATTTTTCTACCTTAACCGCAAATTGTTATCGATCATGACTAAATAACATCCATTAACTAAACCATAGAACATGTTCATTAGTCATCCTAGCTAGCTAGCTAGTACATACTAGTTTAAAACACAATCGACAATATATCCACTAGTTAGTATCGATCATGACAACAACTAGCTAATCCTCTCCTTTAGGAATGGATGTGAAGATTAGGAAAACCACTACATATCCATGGTGGAGCATAGAGATCCACCGATCTCCAATTTTTAGCTTGCACTCTTGCAGAATTCTCCTCCATCCATTAACTTAAATGCGCCCATCTGGTAGGGCTGCAGTCGAGTTTGTGTCTTTGAAATTGGTCTTGTCATGAAAGATGAGTCCAATCTCACCATGTTCATCCATCTCCTCAGACACAACACATCTTGTGAGGTTCTGTTCCAGAACACAATATTAGCATAGTAAGTAGTTTAATTAATTTAAGAAGAATGTATGAAAGAGACATGTACTAGTGGCAAAATAGCAAAAATTCTTACGAGGTATTTGTCATGAATGTTCATCTTGTTCAAGGTGTGTAGTAGTGGCACGTATGGTGCATCATTTTTACCAGAACTGTAAGTTCCCTTAAGCGACTCAATACCATCAACAAAGGAGACAAGGTACCTCTTCTCCTCCAATGTAAGCTTAATGCCAGCAGTGTAATAGGTGTTGTCAACTATCCTCCTTATTGTTCTTGGCGATCGAAAGAAGTTGTCCAAATTTAAATAAGCAAGATAAATTAGGGGTGAATAACAATGAGGAATATAAAGTTTAATTAACAAGTTTGTTTAAGAACCTTACACGGAGGAAGAACTGGCATCATATCTGTCGGTACTAAAACCGGCAGACCTCGGGGTAGGGGGTCCCGAGCTGTGGTTCTCGGATCTATGGGTAACAAGGGATGGAGGAGACAGTATTTACCCAGGTTTGGACCCTCTCAAATAGGTAATACCCTATGTCCTGCTTTGATTGTATTGATGGTTGTGTATCGAGTACAAGCTTGATCTACCTCGAGATCGTAAGTAGTGTTCTAACCCTAGGTGAATGTGATTATGATTGATCATCCTCTATAGGCTAAACCCTGCAGCTTATATAGACGCCAGGGGTCCCTAGGGTTACACATGGTCGGTTGCAAATCTAAAGATGCACATGGCGGCGGCCGAAGCTATCCTTGGAGTACACATCAAGTCTTCGGCAGAGTCCATCTTGATTACATCGAAGTATGAGCCTTCCAGAGTCCTTCCTTGTCAGAACAGTGGCCCATAAGCTCAGCCCATGGACTATGGGCAAAATAGGTTGGTACCCCCTAGTCTAGGACACTGTCTGTAGCCCCTGAACTGGTCTTCGATGCCGAGGATGAGACTCTTCTTCGGTTGTATGACTTCAGCTTTGGAGTCTTTGGCTTGACAGACGAGTTCCTCTTTCGATGATCTGGGATCCTCCTGTTTATTACAAGCTTTCACTAGGCCTTTTCTTAAAGGAATCTCCCCTGACCATGGTTCAATCAAACTTGCTAGCATTCGAAGACGCGAGATAACTTAGCCTCGAAGGCCAATCGCATAGGTGTGAACAATACCCATGGCCTGAAAACTTTCTGAAGCACCACCACCTATAACTAGGCGGGTCAGTTATTGTTGCTCGAATCACGGCCCGAGGCTATTTTCTCATTGGCACGTCTCATCGAAGCAGAGACCGTGCCCATTTTAAAGGGATATCATCAAGATTTTGCTTCCTCCCATTCGCATAATGGCATCTTTTTTGGGTTGTGGTGATTTATATGGCACGGTGGGGGGGACTCTTGGCCTTTCATAAACTTATGAGAGCAAAGGGAAAGCAGTAACAATTCTTACGCTTCCATTCCCCCTTGCATACTGCCCCTCGAGCTCCAGCACCCAGATCCACTCATCCCCCTTAGCATCCACATCTTCCATCTCCTAGCAATGGCCGAAGCCACCATAAAGGGGCACCGGGCTGGCTCCTTCATCATGGAAGGCACGATCCTGGAGTTGTGGAACGCGGGGTACATCTCCACCAATGACGCCACCCAGCCGCCGCAGCCAGACCAGCGAGTACCCACTCCCAAGCCAGGGGAGAGGGTCGTCTTCATTCCCCACCTCGTCTAAGGTCTGGGGTTCCCGCTGTACCCCTTCGTGCATGGGATCCTTTTCTACTACAAGTTTGACTTCCACCATATGGCTCCAAACTCAATCCTCCACCTCGTGTCATTCATAATCGCATGCAGGGCCTTCCTCCATGTCGAGCCACACTTTGGGTTGTGGCTGATGTCATTTGGCATCAAGCTGAAGTCCAGTAGCTCCAAACTCGCGGAGTGTGGGGGAGCCATGATCAGCAAGAACTAGAAGGTCGATTGATTCAAGGGCACCTTCATCGAGACCATAAAATAGTGGCAGCGCGAGTAGATTTATATCACCGAGCCACTAGCCGATGGCCAGGCCGAAGTCCCGGCCTTCTCGGCTGGCCCTCGGAAGAGGCTCGTTTCCTGGAAGAGGAAGGGCATAGATTGGGGAAACCCCGGAGAGGTGGCAGAGCTGCAACTGAAAGTCAAATTTTTCTGGCAGATAAGAAGAAAATCAAGTTGGTGGACGTGGTCGACGTCATGCTCCACTGCTGCATCTTGCCACTCCAGCTTCGGGCGGGTCCGATGTGGGCGTTCGAGCCCGAGGACAGGGTCCCCGTGAAACACTTCTTCTGCACCTCCCTGTCTGGGATGTGGACAGTGCTATTCAAGCCATCCCAGAATGAGTTCCCCCCAGAGGGGAGGGACAACGGCTTCGAAGCCGCACATGACGCCTTCGAGGTAATTACAACACGTAGATTTATATTCTACATTCTTTTTTTATCTTGTAGATCTTTTTATCGGAATGGTCAAATCCATCCTTTCTTTTCTCAGAAATGGATCCTCAAGGCACAACAAATTTTGTGTTTAGCGCCGCTGCCCGAGGAGGTGAGGTCTCCTTAACTCAAGACCATCTTGGCCGAGGAGCCGTACGTGGTGCCGCCCAAGGAGCCAAAGCGGTTAAAGGGTAAAGGTGGCCCTCGCATCCGCGAGACCTCGGTGACCCGATCCGAGGAGACCCATGCCTCCTCCACCCATGAGTAAGAGGAGGAGGAGGAGGCCAAGGAGAACATGGGGGAAGAAGAACCTTCGTCCAAAGGAAAGAGAACGATGTCTGAGGACGCCGAGGAGGATGCGCACCCCCAAGGCCGCAAGCATTTGCGCAAGGCCTTGGCCGGCCCTGCCCGCCAGCAGGCCTCACCGAAGAAGATCACGCTTTCCGACGAGTCGGATGGCGATCTCCTCCAGCTGAAGAGGACAATACTGACACCTCAGAGGTACATTCTAATGATTCTGAATTTAATTCAAAAGCCTATTTAGTTCATAACTTGTAACACGCATCCTCTCAGTCGGCGGCGCCTCCATATAGGCGATGACATCTCGGACGGGCTCCCACTGCCCTTCGTGGCAAACAGCAGGACCCCCAAGCATGTCGCGACCCCCCTGCCCACAAAGAGCTGGGGGACGCAACTTCAAACCCGACCTCTCTAGTAGATACCGTGGGGGCCGGTGTTCAGATTCCTACGGGCGAAGTTGAGGCCTCGGCTAATCAGGACAAAGGGGAAGAAGTCCCCGATGTCCCGAAGGAGGGGGGGGGGGGGTTGGCCCAAACGGCGGCCCAGCCCCAAGAAACTCCGGTGCCTTCGTCGCAGCCAGAGGCCTCCACTGGTACAGCGAGCTGCTATACAAACGGTTTTTAACCCCTTTCCACAACGGCATTTTAAACCGTCGCCTTGCCAGTGTGTGCGATAGGGGTGGTCCTTCCCACACGACCCAAAAACCGTTGGGGATAGGCTGTAGGAATGCATACGTTTTCCAGAACAAAGCGTATGCGATGCCGTATGTATCCCAAACGTGATTCTTCACACAACTGTTTGTGATAAATCAAATATCCCAAATGCTCCATCCTTGCTACTCGTCTGTGCTAGCATTACCATCGGAGTCGGTATTCTGTGGTGCTATGTTTACGATGCGCGCCCTATCACAAACAGTTCGGATGTGTATGATAGGTAGACAATCACACACATTCACTTCTCCCGAACCGTATGCAATAAATAATTAAGAAGATTAGCTAATCATCGTATGAGTGTTGGATAGGATTACGAAATGTCGGACCGTCGTAACAGTGTCGTACAGGATAACTATCGCACATGCTATTCTGTGGTGCAACGTTTACGATGCGTACCACATCAGAAACAATTCATGATTGTAAACCGTGTATGATAAGGAGACTATCGCAAACATTTAGTTTGCTTGCACCATTTGTGATATTGTCTGACATCACACACGCTTTGCAAACGGCAATTGTGTGCATGGTCACACACATTTCCTCTCTGTGAACCGTGTCGGATTATGGTGTATATCACACATGTTTGTGCTTTAATGACCGTGTGCGCCGTAACGACCATCATAGCATAATTTCACCCTAATTTAATTGCTGCTATTTAAAATTGTACCGAATTTGAATTTGAAAGTAGGCTATAGCTTTATTCATATCGATCAGGTTCAAACAACCAATGCATTATTCGATTCACAGGTACATATGTTCAAGAGATACATAAGCACCAAATAAAGAATGATGAACCACAGTTGTATACTTGTACTATTAAAGACGGTAAAGAAAGAGGCAAAAGACATTCTGGTTGCTGAACAAGGTGAAGCAGAATGCCCATATTGTGCCCTCCTCCATGCAGAAGGCATGCACGACTCTTGTCCAACCCCTTGTGATGGCCGATGGCCCATCCTTCGCTGTCTTCATGAACACATCTAGATAGTCATCATGTTCTGGTAGAAATACTTTAACCTTTGCATGCCCACCGATCATGTAGTTTGAGAGGTAATCTTGAATAAACTGCTTTGGGAACCACTGCAAAGGAAAAAGATTCAGACATTGTCATCTAACACAACTCATTATGGGCAGTAAAAAGAAGGCTGCAGAGTTCATACTTACCATCCCGCAGTTCACTGTTGTCTTGGATAAAGTGTAAACAAATAGTTTAATTGCCATATTTTGACCCATTTTACTAACAATCTTTATCATCTTCCTCACTTGGTGCTGGTTCATCAATATCTCATTGCCCCATACGCATAAAGGGTCGAAGCGCGGATCTTTACCAATGACATATGTACCTAAAAGCACCAAGTTAATATTAGAAGCTAAACAACAATTGCACAATGATGTAGTACAACACTCCCTCCATCCCATTATATAATATCTTATAACATCCAATATACTCACATATTGGATGAATTAAAGTCTTTTTTTTTAATATTTACTATGAGGCAAAGCCCCACAACCCTTTATTAAAAAATAGACAACTGTACAAACAGAAGAGAGAAAACTATGTACAAAATCTAGGAGGAGAGGTCCTACCTAAACCTACCTGAGATTATACAAGAGTACCAATCCAAGCAAGCAGCTTGTGCTTGGTGGCATCTCTAACCCTATGAGCTAGAAGAGTAATATCATGTATAAATTTACACCTCCATGAACTAAAAGTGGATCTGTCCCCTCTAAAGGTTCTTCCATTCCTTAAGATTCAAATATTCCATGCTGCTGTGAGCATCACTTCAAAGAAGAATGGATGCTTGAACCTAGATCTTGCATGGTGGATACATTGTTGAATATCAGGGCCTCTGGTCCAGTCAATGCAGAGATAATTCCAAACTCTGCAACTGAAATTGCAGTTGAAAAACAAATGCAACCTGTCCTCATACACATATTCATTGCAAATGACACAAAGATTGTCCTCCAGTGTAGATCTCTAGTGCCTGCGTACCAGCAAATCTTTGGTATTAAGTCTGTCAAAGAATAATAACCAACCAAAGACTTTGATCTTCATGGTGCACCTACTCTGCCACAACCATTTACAGGGTTGAATGATGGGTAAATGTGAATGCATGATCGTATAAAAGCTCTTGGCAGTATAACATCCTGATTTTCCTGGCCATATCCAAACATCTGGTAGATTAGGGTCTCTGTTTAAGTTCATGATCCAGTCTTCTAGCATTTGCAACTCTAAAGCAGCCTCTTGAGAGAGGGGCAAGTAGAACATGGAAAAAAGATCATGTGATAGGAGAAATTCATGTATTGATACCTTATCATTATTGACAAAGGAGAATAACCGAGGCAACCTCCAACATAAGGGTCGTGAGGAGCCACCAATGAACCAAGCATCAGTCCAGAAAAGAGCAGAGTCCCCCATGTTAATGTGCACTGAGGCAATTACAGTATAAACATCATGAAGCTTGAGCACATCCCTCCACCAGACGGAGCCAATTGGAGTGGTAGCATGTGGCACTCCATCATCATAATAACTATTCCAAGTAAGAGTGACCCAAGGAATATCAGCCTTATTGTAAAACTTTTGTAGGTGCTTGAGGAGGAGCCCTTTATTTTGGATGTTCAAGTTGATCACCCCAAGACCCCCTTTGTCCTTTGGTCGATAGACCAGATCCCATGCAGCCAAGGATTGTTTTGGAGCATCACTGTTTCCCCTCCAAAGGCATTGTCTGAAGATCCTGTCCAACTGCTTAATGATACCTGGAGGAATTTGCAGACTACATAGGAAATAGATAGGCATGGAGGTCAAAACAGAAGTGAGCAATTGCAAACGAGAGCCTTGATTTAGCATGCTTGAACTGGCAGTCAGTCTCCTCTCCAAGCTATCAACTAAAGGCATTAGATCAACAATCTTGGGTCTGGTAGTACCCAGAGGCAGGCCAAGATAGGTAAAAGGAAGTTGGCCAATTTTACAACCCAACACAGCAGCTAGCCAGATAGCCTCCCCTTCTTCTATATTCAAAGGTATCATGGAGGACTTTGCAAAGTTTACTTTGAGGCCAGTGGATTGCTGAAAAGTGAGCAACATGTTCTTAAGAGCTACAAGCTCCTCCTCCCTTGCTGACAGAAAGATGGCAGTATCATCAGCATACTGAATGATAGGAAAGTCCTGATCATGAGATGGTATTGGGAGTGTTAAGGTTCCATGGGCCAACATTTGGTTTACCACTGATTGCAAGAGGTCAGTAGCAATGACAAATAACAGGGGTGAGAGAGGATCCCCCTGTCTAACTCCACACTTGCACTTGAACTGCTTCCCAGGGATGCCATTGAGCAGCACAGAGGAAGAACGTGTGGAAAGAATTTCTTTAATCCAGCCAAGCCATTTATCATCAAAGCCCATGTGTCTGAGCACTTCCAGAATGACCTCATGTTCCACAGTATCAAAAGCCTTGGGAAAATCCAATTTGAGAATTATAATGGGTCTCTTGGACTGCTTGCATTGATGTATATATATTCAAAATCCCATGCTAAATAGTCTTGGATTGATCTTCCTTTGAGGAAACCATACTGATTCTTATGGATGCACTTTAGAATTACTTTTTGCAACCTATTGGCCAACAACTTGGTGAGGAACTTCAAGTAAGTGTTGGTTAGAGATATAGGCCTAAAGTCATCCAGTCCCTCTGGAGATATCATTTTGGGTATCAAAGTGATGAGGGAACCATTGATATTTTCCAATGACAATTTGCCCTCATAGAATTCCTAGATCAGACGAAAAAAATCCTTCTCAATAATGGGCTAACAGTGCTTGACAAACATCCCATTAAAACCATCTAGACCTAGCGCTCGATCGGGTGGCATCTCATGCAGAACTTTCTTGATTTCCTCATCTGTAAATGGTTGTGACAACACCTCTAGACATGGGACTGGTTGGATGAGGTTGTCCAAATCGTAGCCCATGCTAATGCCCTGGGCCTGGCCCATTTTGTTTTTAAAAAAAGCCCAAAGAATTCCCGCTATCTGATCATGATCAGAAACGGGAGCATCCATCCCATTAGTTTTCAGACTAGCTATAGAATTCTTCCTCATTCGCTCTGACGCCATAGCATGAAAGAATTTTGAGTTTTCCTCACCAACCTTTATATACCGGATCGTGCACCTTTGCTTCCAGTAGATATATAATGAAGTTTCAACAGGTGTTCATAAATGTAGCTTGACAATTCTCTGAAAGTTGAACTCAGGCCTGACAAGTGGCCTAAGTTCTTCCAGCTGGTCAAAGTATAGAATAACCTTGCTGCAATCCATAGTTAACTTCTTAAGATAAGACAGTTTCTTACTCCAAACCTTCAAGTCATACCTGAGACGTTTAAATTTCATAGATAGGACAGCTGAGGCAAATACGTCTGAAAAAATCGGTGCGTCCCATGATTTCCTGACACAGTCCATGAATCCTGACATATCAACCCAAAAATTTTCAAACCTGAAGACTTTGGCAGCTGGTATCTTTGTGTTAATGGATACAACGCAAGGCACATGATCCGAGGAAGTTTTGGCTAAAGGTAGCACCACGGTGTTAGGATAATGTGTTATCTAATCAGAGGTTGTAAAGAACCAGTCAAGCTGCTCTAAGAGGGGGATTTGCTGCATGTTGGACCACGTGAAGCTTCTCCCTTTTAACGGCAATTCAAGGAGGCCCAAATGGCCAATAATCTCATTAAACAAGAAGATATCATTGATGTCCCCACGCGGGAGATTTCTGTTGTACAAAGAGTGAATGAAGTTAAAATTTCCCAAGAGTAGCCAGTTCTCATCCATGGGGATGGTTAGATGATACAACCAACTAACAAAATCATCCCTGGGTTGGCCCTCACATGGCCCATAAACCGAAAACAAAGTCCATCTCTCTGAATTAGGCACTGATTTAAAAGAAACCACAATACTGAAATGCTGAACTTCAATGAGCTGACCATAAAAAATGGACGAGTTCCAAATGACCAGAATCCCACCTGACATGCCTACGGAGGGGGAGAAAGCAAACTGATCGAACCGCCGAGGGCAAAAGGATCTTATTTTTCTAATGTCAAACTATTCACATTTAGTTTCTTGAGACAAATTATGGAACACCGGCTATCTTCTATTTTGGCACGGATATCACGCTGGCGAGCTTACGAATTCAACCCACGCACATTCCAACACAAGACATGCCAATTAAGAAAACATGTACTATCCATAATTAACCAACATGAAAAGATAACAGCTAGCCAAGCTGCTTAACAACCGTGGCATATCCCCAGCAAAGGTGCAAACATAAAGTGCAGACAGGTTCAGAGAGGCAGTCATACAGAGAAAAGTAAAAACAAAATGACAGAGGACGAAAAGTGCCCCATGTCCCACAGATCTTCTCCATCCTTCACTCATCATGATGAGCATCATCCTGTGGAGCTGGTTGGGGAGGAGCCATAAGCTTCTCCACAGATAACTCATCTAGAGAGATTCCTAGGGACAAACTAATGGCCTGCATAGTAGAGATCAGCATTGGAGGTGGCAGAGGGATCTCCTGGCTTGAAACAGGATCAGTTTTGAGCTTCTTGGCCTTGGGGCAACGTAGCGCAGCCGGCTTGACAGGTATTGCAGAGGTAGGTTTCATGCCAGTCCTTTTAGCACAACTGCGAGTCAATCTCCTCAGAGAGAAGTCCAAATCTGCTTCCACAAGTGTGAGGGCGCGCTTGGGGCGGCGGGACTGCCTCGGCCTTTTTTCTAAAGGTGAAGGGGTGACAGAGGTGAACTGAAACTCCTCCTGCGAATCAAGTTGCGTCTGTGGCTGTGGCAGATCGTCATTGTCCTGTGAAAACCCTTCAGGTAGCTCCTGAATCACAACAGAAGACCTGGGTTGTAGACAGACATCATGCTCAGCAGAAGAGACCATCAACAACCAACATTGCTCCAAGTTGAAAGAGTAGAATTTGACAGGTACAGGCGGCATACAAAACCCTGGCAAGCCTATAGGTATGTTCCTTATGAGAAATTCAGGCAACAAGGACTTGAATGATCTTTCCCAAATCATAGCTGGTGGCAGCATTGGTCCATAGAACACCTTCACAATCTCCAAATGAATAGGATCCAAAGGCCCCGCTGGGTGAATGTTGATCAAAGGCTGCTGCACTTCATCCGTATCAGCATCATCATCTGAATCAATGGAAGGGTTGAGGATCATGGACTTTTGATCCTGGGCAGGTGGGATATCTTGCACTCGGTCTTGTGCTGGCTGATTAGCCGGTTCTTCCCAAGGTCCCCATCCGAGTTCATTGTGCATATTTTGACCCCCTCCATCTGCTGTATTGTGCCCCTGGTCGTGCCCTGGGGGCACTGCGTTCCATCCCAGAGCAGGGTATGGCGGCATAGCCCAAAACAGCTGAGGAGGATGGACGCCAGGCATTGGGTGTGGGTTGCTGTCAAGGGGCATGGGATCCTCATCCACCGGGATCATAGCCTAAGCAAATTCTCCAGTAAGAATGTAGCAACCAGCTGTCCAAGAAATAATCGAACCTCCCCAATTAGCAAACTCACGAAAGACAACCGAGCGTGGAACTAATGCATTGTCCGGGAATGAGGCACGAACCAGAGATCTGACCTTGCGCCTATCTGTGCTATTCCAATAATGAAATTGGCCAAAAGTGCTAACCACATCAGCAATGCACTGTGTATTGCGATAATCCAAAGGGATGCCTATGAACATCAACCACCCTTGTCGGTGGCCATGGATAGCTCTAAATCCCTCCCCTTGATTATGTGGGATGAACCTGACGAAAAACTCATTGCCCTCCTCATCAACCCCCAACGGAAAAGGCGGATGCAAGGTAAAGGAGCCACGAACCACAGGATCTTCCATCTAAAACAACCCCACCCCTTGAAACCAAGTCTGTGCAGAGATAACTGGGACATGCATGGTTTGGACCAGAAAGTTGAGCACCTGCTGTCGACAAATGCCAACCAGATGTGTAGGGGGGCCGGCTCGACGATAGCCACCATGTACTGCTCGTGCGCCTGGGGAGGTGGAATCGCCAGGGTGTAGTAGGTGCGTGGTAAGCGATCTGCTCCACCATCTACAATGTCAAAGCCGGCCGGGATGAAGCAGTACGGATCGATCGCATACACCGCCATTGAAGACGGCGAAGCAGGCTCAGAGCTTGAGGAAGGTTGGTGGTGCATGGATGGGTGTGGAGGCGGCGATGGTGACGGCGGCGGAGTAGTAGAAGCTAGGGTTTTTTCCTTTGGTGGAGTCTGTTCTCGGGAAACCCAAGAGGCAGGGGAAGCAGGGTTGTCTTTGTTCCTGGCTCGATTTCCAAAGCCCGGCGATGGGACTTTGGGCACCCAGATGGACAAGTCGGGGGGGTGGCCGGTGCAATCCTTTTTAATGTGACCAGAACGAAAACAATTTCTGCACCGAACTTGATTCGTGCAGGTCTCTGACGTGTGGCGCATACCCAAACAATTCTGGCAGTCCAAAAAACTAGCAGCTATATCCTCTATCATATCATCAAAACTATGCAAATCTCTGGCAATATCTTGCGGAGAGGGAAACTAAATCGCCGGTGATATTGGGCTGTCCACTTCATCATCCGACAAGCAAATGGGCCGGGCACTAGAGCCCAGAGCCGTGTCGAGGCCCGGAGATAAAACAATAGGGGATTTGGGTGCATCCAAACTTTCCGGTGCAACTACCAAGAACCCACCCGAAGATCCGGACGTGACACATGCAGAGGATAATCCTTCCGGAGAAAGTGGTAGCGATCCAAACTAGATGACTGGCCTTGCTGCCAGCGAAGATGCCGCTGCCAGAGAAGAAACACAAGCCTCTTCCTACTCAGTTATATCATAACCAGCTTCTCTAACTGTTCTGATCACATCTGCAGTCGGTCCATAACTATAACCTTTACGAGCATAGTACTGCATGAACGTGGAAAACCTAATATGCTTTTTAGGCTTAGATCTAGCTGGTTGTGAACGCAAAGACGACTTGATCGGGCCATGCTGCATGGCCTCTAAACCAAGACGAACCCTCCTCTTGGAGAGGCTAACCAACGTCCACTCTTGTTGACATTCAGATTGCCAAAGCCTAAACTCTTTTTCCCAGTCCGGGCCTCCATGGCCCCAGAGATGAAAGAAGCATTTGCATTGGGTGCAAACAAAACTCCTTTGAAGCAGAATAAAAAACCCCACATCTTTGCATGAAACATTGAACGAGAAAACTCCATTGCTAAGAAAAGATACCTTAAGCTGAGAACAATAACCTCCAATAGCAGATTCCAGTGCAAGACCCACGTTGTCCTCATCCATATGAAAAGAATGCCTTGCAAACGAGACCACCATAGTGAAATGGCCCGTGTCCTTCATGGGATGCACCGATCTGTTGAAGGTGCGGTGGATCTCTTGAGCCAACTTCATCCCCGGGGAGAAATCCAATCCCATGGAGATGGCTGCATGAACCGCCATGAAGGAGATAACCAGGAGAAAGTAGAAGATATGCTGCAGAGAATGAGCCGGTCAGATGGCAAAACCCACGGTGGGATGTGGAGATCGTCGGAGGTGCGGGTGGCTAGGGTTAGGGAGGCGGTGGAGAGGTGGGCATGGTGTTGCTGGTGCTGCAAGAAGACGGTGTGTGCGTGTGTTGTTCGCTTGAATTAACATCTTATATTATGGCCGGAGGGACTTTATTGCATTTTTACAAATTATCAGCCGATTAACTGTAGTTAACTATTGTTGTGTTGTTGTTGTTGTTGCTACTCTTCTACGTATATCTAGACATCATCAGAACATTAAGGTAACACTCTTCCTTCTTGCTATGTAGCCTAGGATTGCATATTTAGACATTCAGTACAGTGCATGTTGCTATGTAGCCTCGGATATATTAGATATGGCCCTAGTTAACCTACCGATAAATGGGTTATAGATATATTCAGTTAAAAGTCCGATTCACTGATTAATCCCTTATCAGTCCCCAGCCTATATGGTACCAGCTACCGATATCCTGAACAGTGAGTATATATAAGCCATGGGATGAAACTAACCTCGATGGAAAATAGTAGTCGTTCCCAAAATTGTCCTGTGTAAGTACATCGAGAGGCATGTTAAGCACAACAGGCTAAACATCAACCAAATATATCCATGGTAGACAAAATAATTTCCAAATGATAGCTTCAGTGTGTAGGTTTAAGCATGCTATTTAAGCAAAACAAGAAGTGGAAAGGTGTGTTAACTGCAACAGGCCTAACATTTAACAACAAGCAAATGTAGTCATTCAAACTGGTATTGTGCCGGTCTAAGTACACTGGTTATTGTTAAATAAAAATGGAAAGGTGTGTTAACTACAACATGCTTAACAACAACCAAATGTAGTCATTCATAGTGGTATTGTTGAAACTGGTATTGATGAAATTGAACTGCACAGTTCATACTTGCACATATAGAACATCACATTGTGAATAACTGGAATAAACAAGGCATACTACGAACAACCAAAGATAGCATTTGAAACTGACCATATGCTAACTACAAACAACCGAACGACCAAAAGACTTTAAAACAGGCATATGCTAGCTATAACAGGCTTAACAACAAGCAAATATATTCATTCCTATCGGTATGTTTAAAACTGGTATTGATGAAATATACTGCATAGTAAATAGTTGCACATATAGAGCATCACATTGTGAACAACTGAAATAAACAAGCATACTGCAAACAACCAAATATAGCAATTAAAACTAGACATATTCTCACTACACTACAAAAGGGACTCGACAAAACAAATCATTGGTTCCCCCCTGCGAAGAGGCACGGCAAAACAAATCATGGGTTTCCTCACTTGTCACAGATGGGCTCGTTTCTGTGGGAAGAGCACGGACCCTGGGTGCGCTCCATGTTGTCGCAGATGGGCTCCTTCCCTTTGGAAGAGCATGGTTGTAGGGTGCCCTCACTGATGTCGTGGATGGGCTCTTTCCCCTTGGAAGAGCAGGAGAGGGGGCCCTCCTCGTGGTCGTCGTTGATGAGGTCTGACTTGGCAGCTATGGATCCCAAGCCAGCGTCGTAGAACATGTCCTTCATAAATGACAAAAGGGACTCGATGGTGATGTAGGATGGCAAATTCTTGACAAGAGCCAGAGGAGATCAGCGGTGGGGCCATGGATGAGATCGACGGCGGTTGAACCCGAGGGGTTGGGGATGGGCCACTTAACCTGTGACATATCCCACGTCAGGCCGTCGCTGTCGATGATCTGGATGTAGTAGCTGCCGTCTGCGACATACCAGCATACTCTAGCCCGCTGATTCAGAGCCTGCGGCCAGTAATGGTCGTCAGCTTCCTCAGCGGCCACCTCGGCGACATTACGCGAAGAGGCCGCGATACACCTCTTTTGGGCCAGTCGCTCCTCGAGCTCCACGGGAAGTATAGCCGGGCTTAGGCTGCGACGCTCTAGAGTGCACTACAAAAAAAAACCACTTTCGTGATGATGCGCGTTTGTCATAGTAGGTCACGTTTTCTGTCATGCATGCACATCCATGATGATTTTATGACAGAATCAAGATAGTCATAGCTGTGCTGTCGTAGAAGTGTTCCATGACAATACCAAAATTATCATCACGAAAGTGTCCACTTCCATGATGATAAATGGCGCATCATAGAAGTGCGTTTGTTAAGAGTAACCGACACGTGGCAGTCACCGTAACGGGTCGCCGTTAAGCTATCAGGTGCTGGTTTGGATCCGATAACCCATTAACAGCCCGGACCAATGGGGATTTTCCACGTGTAAAATTCTCATTCGCCGGAGGAACCATGTGTCAGCTCCGCGTTGGGACAGATGTCATCCAGCGAATCGACGGGATGTGCCTATGGTACGTCGACACGTGGCTCAGCCCAACAGCGGCCCATTAGGTCAAAAGGCCGGCCTGTTTGACTTGGCCAAAAGAAAGCGGGCCGGCCCACGGAAAGCGTATTAACGGCCTGTTCGCATATAGCCCATTTACAGCCCGCTAACTCACGACCCGTTATGGCATATCCGAATTAGGCCCAGTAGCATCATCTGGGCCGTCCAATATGATTCCAGCCCGTTGTAACTTCCGGCCCATGATGTCTTTCGGCCCATATGAGGCCCTTTGTAACTTTGGGCCCAATAAAGGCCAGTAGTGAAACTGGACGAGAATGAACGGTGTATCACTTTATACCCATTAATGGCCCATTATTCCATTGGTCGTTTCCAGTCCGTGTTATCTTTCGACCTTCTAAGGGCCCATTTATTATTGGGCTCATTTCCAGCATTCGATTACTTACGGTCCGTTACTGGCCTATTCCGCTTGTGGTCCAAATTCAACCCGTGGTTAAAGTCGGCTTGTCTGTGGCCCATTAATCCGTTGGGCTGTTTTCATAGCGTCATCAAATATGGCCCACTAACAACCCGTTATGCCTGTCGATAGAATTAATCCCGTTGTAACGGCCCGTTATGATCGGCCCATAAACAAACGATTCCAATTCTAGCCTGTTTACGGCCCATATTGCGGTCCGTTAATGGTCCATGAAAGTACGGCCCATGTTTGGCCAATCAATCAAACAGCCCATAGAAGGCCCATGGAATCTGCGGCCCATAGAAGGCCCATGGATCATACGGACCTTAGGAAGCCCACTACAACAGCCAGCAGGACCATGGGTACAATGGTCCGTATGTTGCCCATGGTTATTGTGGCCTAGTTCTAAATAAAAAGGCTACTGCGGAAAAAGAACTGCAGCGACTACAAGCAAAAAAAGAAACAAGACAATAAGGAAATAAATAAGCAAGCAACTTACGCTAGGCTATTATGGCTATTAAAAATATCCACCGGGCATCAAAGTTCACCACCAGTGCAAATATCATGAACAAAGCAGCATATTACATACACTGGGCATCTAAATTGGCCACCAGTGAAAATAAACGCGGCAGCAAAACAAGTCCAGAACTGAAACCACTTCAGAAGAGCTCAAGAAAAAATATCCTGGATACCCACCATGCTGACAAGAAGCTTAGCAAGCTTATTAGTTTTCTCTTGTTTGGCTCTAAAATCGTCCAGCGCTTGCTGTTGCACTAGAAAGTATGCATCTGAATTCTACAGGGACTTCCTCAGTCCTTCAGCTTCTTGCCACAGCACAGCTGACTGATGCCTTTCAGCTTGTAGCTGAGACTGAAGAAGCTGAAGTGATTCAGGCAGCGAGTTCGAAGAGCTTATGACAGCGGTAGTGGTCAGTAACTCGAACACTACATCAACGCATGAATTTGGGGTTGTCTCACTGTCTACAAGATAGTTTTTATCATCTTTCTTGGAGGCTAACAGGGTTGTCTCACTATATTGAACCTTATCTGCATTACTTTCTCTACCATTGCATAATGGGGTGCTCTTCTCCAATATTCTGTTCGTATTCTACAAGAGAAACAAGCAGACACATCATAGGTTTAGCATGTAGTATATGAAACTCATTTTGGTA
The DNA here is from genome assembly GCA_011799875.1 of Thinopyrum elongatum. NCBI lineage: Eukaryota > Viridiplantae > Streptophyta > Magnoliopsida > Poales > Poaceae > Thinopyrum > Thinopyrum elongatum. The sequence continues at coordinate 373,442,809 of CM022298.1, read as the reverse complement.
AACCGGTTCAGTAGTAAGGTGGACAGGATAACAGCATGAAACAAACATATATCTATGTACTATGGTCACTGTATTGTCTATATCATTCTAGTTTATGTTGCCAAATCAACATAGAGACACAGTTCAAATCTTATCTTTTTAAGACACATCAGCATAGACATAATATAAGTGTGGGAAACTACACAACACTAGCAACACTTGTAATGTGCATGACATGAGAACATAACTGCTTATACAACTGAAACTGAAATCAACATAGAGCAAGAAGTTAGAACAGCAATCCAGTTAAAGAAATAGATTTAAAACATACTTGTTGCACCATTGGAGTTTCAATTGGATCCTTCAAATTCGAAATTATTTGGTATGAGTAAATACAGTGATGCAAGAGCAAAGGAGTATGGACCATAGCTAAGGAATCTGACCTAAGAACAGTTGCTCTTCTACTTTAAACGTGGAGTTTGGGTTCGCTGTGGTGGTCTTCGTGGTTTGGGCACTGCAGTTGCTTTACAAACTGCTCGTGTGGGGGTACTCTGTGGTGGACATGGTGCTGTGTCAACTAGAAGTGGGTTACTATCAGCTGGGGTTGGGGTTAGATGGGGTGTAGCTGGTTGTCTGTCCAGCGGTGTAGGTGTACAATCTGGAATAGTCTCGATTATATGTGGTGGGGTTAGTTCGTGGGCCAGTACAACCATCGTTCTATCTCCATTGACGGGAAGCACCGTCTTTTGTGAAGAATGGGTTTTTACTCCCTTAGATACTGCCATCACCCCCTCCAATTGAAATGGATGATAAACAAGAAAAGAAATTAAACGTGTAGACATTGTATGATAGACAGATGTGGTAATTCACATATATGTTGTCTAACCAAACAGGACAGCATGACACAATTTCACATATATGATGGCTAACTAAACAGGAAAGCATGACACAGTTTCAGATATATGATGGATAACTTAACAGGATATAATGGCATAATTCAACATATGATGAGTATCTAAACAGGATGACATGACATAACTATATGATGTCTTTCTAAAATAGGTTGGGATGAAATAATTCACATACATGTTGTCTATGTATACATTATGGCATGATATAATTCACATAATTGATTCATATACAAAGTAGCTGGCACTCGCATGTATGATCTCTAAACTAAGTAGATGGCATTGAATATTGTGTATATGATGTCTAAAGTAAGCAATGCAAGACAAGATATGCATGATATGGGAAATATGAACATTGCAAGTTAGAGCATACACCTAAGGTGGGATATAGGACCGGTCATCTGTCTCTGAATCCTCCTCTGAGGAGCTACCCGTAACCATCGAGATATATGCTTCAACAGGTACCATTGCCTGCTCTGAAGACCTTGTTTTCACTCCAGATTTTTCCATAACCGGCTCAAATGGCTGATACACATGAACAATAGTTCAATATACACAGATTGTCGACAAATGGAATACGTAATGAAAAAAGGATGGCATGAGATAATTCACATATGTGATGCCTGGCTACATAGGATGGCAGTGCATAATTCACATATATGATAACTGGCTAAAAAACATGGCATTGCTTAATTCACATATCAGATATAGAAAGCAAACATGAGGCATTCACACAAGGCATGTCTAATCTAAGCAGATGGCATGGCAATGCAAGACACCATATACATGATATGAGCAATATAACGCTGCCAAGTTAGAGCATACACCTCGGGGGGGGGGGGGAGAATACGACTGGTCATCTGTCTCTGAATCCTCCTCTGAGGAGCTATCTATAACCAGCAAGAAATCTGCATCAACAGGTAGCACTGACTGCTCAGAAGTCGTTGCTTTCACTCCAGATTTTCCCATGACCGGCTCAAATGGCTGATGCACAAGAAGAGTAGATAAATGTACAAACATTGTCGACAAATGGAATACATTATGAAAAAAAATAGTATGGCACGATACAATTCACATATACGATGACTGGCTAAACAGGATGGCATTGCATGATTCACGTATATGATGCCTGGCTAAAGAAGATGGCATTGCATAATTCACATATATGATATAGAAACCAAATAGGTGGCATCCACACAAAGCAAATCTAAACTAAGCTGATGACATATAAGATGTATAAAGTAAGCAATGCGAGGTGCCCTATGCATGATATGACCAACATCAGCATGCCATGTTAGAGCAAACACCTCAGGGGGTAAATAGGAGTGGTTGGATCCCTCTGAACCACCTACTAAATAGTTATCTTCCTTTGGAATACAATCTGGAATGGGGGGAGGGGGGTCCCCACTTCACCCACCATGGAGCGGCATCTACATGACATTATATTCCCACGCAATGGTCTTCTCTTTTTCTCTACATGTTTAGTACGATTGTGTACAATAACTGCCATGTATAATAAAAAAACTTAGTTAGATTATGTAAGGCCTAAGGGGTGCATGCAGAAATCAAGACTGATGGTAGCAAACGAGTGGATAGATCCAAAACTAATGATAGCGGGCAGATAATAGCTTCAGTTTAAAAAGATAGACGATGGATCATCTGTTGTTTGTTGCCCACCCAACATGAACCACATAGAAGACCCGAGATGAACCAGATAGTAGACATATACTATTCATTGCTGCCTCGATATGTGCTCCACAGGCATTTTAAAACTCAAGTTTGAACATTAGTTTGGACCTAACTCGGAGTCTAAGAGGTGAACAGGACGATAAAGTAGCAGGTAATAATAATCAATGTATAACATAAGCAGACACGAAAGAGTGCGACCTCTCTTCCGGAACTGTGTAGTCCTCAGGTTCATCTGCTCAGTCGATGATGGTAATGCAGTTGGCGTGGCTGCCGGCAATGGGGAAGATGATCTGAGGCGGCGCAAGAAGGTCTGCAGGGGGGATCTCTGCTGCAGTGAACACTTCTGCGGATGGTGCACCTCAGGTGGGGTGGATGACAGCACGGTAGGAGCGGGACAAAACACACAGAGTTTTCTTTGACACCTATCTGAAAATGAAGTAAATCTGTAAGGGCTCCTTAGAATTGGAGGATTCTAAAAATGCAGGGACATGAAAAACACAGGAATAGGATAGGAATGCACGTGCAAAATAGAGCATTTGCAAACATAGGATTTCTGTCAACCTGGGTGTTTGGTTCACATGAATTGGAAGAACACAGGAATGGAGAAACATGGTCAAATTAAAGTCAAACCACATGAAAATGTAAAATCAGAATCTTATTATGCCAGTAATGCACTTAGTCTTGTTCTTCATGCATATTAATTTGAAAAGGGCGTCCAAGTGGATATTAAAATTCCTACGGTTTTTCTTTGAAAGAGACACCAAAGGAAAAAAATTCCTCCAGTTTTGCTTTGCTCCATTCCTTCTAACCAAATGCATGAATAGTAGTACCATAGTAAAGTTTCCAATTCCTATGTTTTCCTTCACTCTTTCTTTGAACTAGTGGCGATTCTAGTAGGAAGTCTTCAACAGGCTGAAGCCTGCCCTCGAAATATTTTGTGAGCTTATTTGGTCCGCATGAATATCATATAATGGCTATCTTGCTAAACCGATTCAAATTTTGGTTCAAAAGAGCATTTAGTTTCCCCCCTGTTAACTTTGTGAACACAATTCATTTCTTTCTAGATTTGCAACTGCTTTGACCCAAAGGATCCCTAAGGGATCGACATGAATGTAGAGTAACAAAGTGATGCGATGAGTGTACAACCTCTTTGGCGTAGCCTTGTGAACCTCGACATCATTGGGTTGGACGTGGAGGATGGTGATGCTGGTGTGACTGTCGGAGGCGGGGAAGAAGATCTGAGGCCTCTGGAGACGGCGCCGAGGGTACTGCTCTACTGTGATAGACGGTTCCATCGTTGGAGCAGCTCCGATGAGGTGTACGACGGCGAGGCTGAAGCAGGACAAGACAGACAATGTTAATCTGAAGTGGGAGTCTAATAGCATCTACAATAGATGATGTAAAATGCATCAGCCGCACCGCGGCCGCTCTGACAGATGCTATAAATATTGTTGCTCCGAACTTAACTGAAGAAACTGAACTTTACAGTCGAAACTGAATTTTACTGTCGAAACTGAATTTTACTGACGAAACTGATTGAACTAGTAGCATAGCACTGCAATAGAAGTTTAGGGCATTTGAGCACTAGTAGCAGAGAAGTAGTGATCTAAATCAGCAGCTGCTCGAGCAGGGAATGCACTAGCAGAGAGCAGCTCGTGCGGCAGCACCGCGAGAGAGTGCTAAAGCAGCAACTCCTGTAGCTGCCGCAGGTCGTGTAGCAGCAGCAGCAGCGCGAGCGAGAGCAAGAGCAGAGCATGAACATGAGCACAAATGAGAGCAAGAGCGGAGCAGCAGCACGAACAAGAGCAAGAGCGGAGCAGCAGCGTGACCGACAACAAGAGCAAAGCATAGCAGCAGCAACAACGAAAGCCAGAGCAGAGCAGCAGCGCGACCGACAGTAAGAGCAGAGCAGCAGCGCGAGCGAGAGCCGGAGCAGCAGCAGCAACACGAGCAAGAGCCGGAGCCGCAGCAGCTAGTGCTGGTGTGGAAGTCACCGGTGAGGAAGCAACGACATGGTGGAGAGACGCCATGGAGGAAGTGGCCGGCAATGGCGCCGTCGCTGGAGACCCGCCATGGCTGCTCGGTATCGAGCACCGGCCGCCCCGTGAGATCAAATAAAAGATAAAATGCAGCGGTGAGTGCAGAACCTCCTTGGTGGCGCCGAGTAGGCCTTGGCTTCATCGGAGGAATTGGTCAGGGTGCTGCGATTCCGGTGGGGCAGGTGAAGACGGTGCTGTGGGGATGGAGGTGGCACGATAGACGAGGCAAACGTTGGGGCAACTCCTTGGAGGTAGAGGATGGGGCATCTAATCTGACGGGTCGACGAGATCAATGACGGATCCTCATCCATTGCAGTGGATGAGGGATGTCGAGCTGTTGCTGTGGATGACGTCGTCGGGGAAGAGGCTCCGGCTGGGCGGCGGTCGGGAGGCCGATGGAGGAGCGTGGGGGTTTCACGGGCTTTGGCGGCCTCGGTGTATGAATGGGGGGGGGGAACAAAGGGGAAGGTAGGGGTGCCATGGCTTAGGGACACTCTTCTCCAAAATGTGGGGTAAGTTACGAACGTACCCCCATCAGTTTTGACCGCGCGACGTCGAGGCGGCATTTCCGGCTGAGGGGTAGAAGGGGGATTTCGCGTGTCTGGGCCGCGGGACCGATTTCGGATGAGGAGGGAGTTTTTGTGCACATCGAAATTTCGGGATAACAAGGCGCGGCGCGGGTTGAAGAGGCGGGAGTTTCGCAGCAGAAGAGACAAAAGATACTCTAGCTTGAAAATTTCGGGATAACAAGGCGCGGATTCCATGTTCAGCAGAACAAACTTAACATGTAAAAATAGACAATTCATACAAGACACAAGAGAGTCATGTCCCCTTTTACTATATTGCTGTAAATGCCATGGAAAAACTACAAGAAAAATGTAAAAAAATCGGGAGAACAAGATTAGCCTGTACAGTACCAAATCAATTAGCACTTTCCTCAACAACAACAAAAAACAAATCAATTTCCACCACAAGAAAGAGTCATGTCCCTTTTTATATGATTACAAATGCCAGGATCTCGAATTTCAATTTTTGAATCGACGTTATGTTGAATTCGAATATATTGTTAGGTGATCTTGCAGTTTATAATGGATGTAGTCCTACATTTTGATCTTCCATCTTATATGAACATTATACTCCACCCTATGAATGTATATATTGTCGTCTACCATATGGACTAAATTTGAATCAATTTTCCCTATTTGAATACGATTGTTGTCAAGTTATACCATCATTTAAATATTATCTTGATAACAGAAAACATGCATATAGTAGTAATCATATTTAAATATGAACTACATGTACCATACGATCTCCAATTCAAATATTTGTATCCATTTTATGTTGAATTCAAATCACAGTACATTGGTCTAGGTAGTGAGATGTTCGGGATAATCTAAACCCTGTTTTCATATGTATAATGTGTTTAACACACATAGCAATGCATCCCCCCCGGCCCACACACACAACATTTAGATGTTAGCTTTGAAAGCCACACATTATCTCAAATTTGAATAGTTATGTCCATGCGCGGATGCAATGTGGCCAGACGATGCGTGCCATTGGTATCGCAAATTCAAATCGATTTGGCCTTGTTCGATGTGAATATATTATATAGCACGTTTGGTTCAAAACCACACCAGGCATATATGCATTATATTCATGCATGCATGAGTTACAAACATCATGAGCTCTTATTCAAATATTTGAATCCACTTTTATATTGATTATCGTCTCTGTGAGTCTTTTACACGCACACACACACACTCATCCTCCCTTCGTGGATACCAATAACTGTCCTATCGTGCATGCATATATGCACACACACTCCCCACCACTTTGCATCCTCTACATCGTGCACACACGTTCTTGTTCTTTAGGTCGGTCTCCCACGATCGCCCTACGTCTTCATCTTTCCAACACACACCGATTGATATACCCCTCTAGCTCTGTAGGCCTGCCTACGACACACATAGTCCCTCCCCTCCTCTCACCATCCATGCCTCCCACCCTAAATCTGAGGCACGCGGGCACTGTCGCCCCCTCTGTTGTTATCCATCTTGTACTCGTACAGTGTCACAACCTAGCTGCACCCCCCCCCACTACACATACACCTCTCCCTAGCTGTCTTCGTCACTCCGGGTGTTCTTTATCTCTGACACATGCATGCATGTGCACCAATCGATTTCCCTCTATGTGCGGCCAGGTCTCTCCCTATTTCCCCCACACAAAACGTCTGATCTATATCCCTAGTAAAGTCTCCCCCTCTCTACCCACATACACATTGACCAAACCATGACCTCTCTACATAGGACCGCCTACCACACACACACATTAATTGCTCCTCGCCGTCTCATCATCCATGCCTTTCGCTTTGTCTATCGACGAGACAAGCGCGCCCACGCACGTTATCGTCCCCTCTCTTTAATTATCGATCTCTCACTTGTACTCCTTCATTGTCTTCGCCTAGTTGGACTCTCGCATCATCTTCCAATATGCACCCCCCTCTTTCCTAGCGCTTGTACACTCGTAAAGTTCTTCCCTCTATCCGCGTGTATCGGTATGTTGCATAAATGATCCCTCCCCCTCTCTTCTCATATATCGCCCCCTCCACATACATATACTATGTATGCAGGCCTCTCTTTGACAGAAACATATGTATAGAGGCATGTCGGACACACCATCTCCCTCTCTATCTCTAACACACCCACGTGTTGTACGCGATCAAATCTTGTGGCCGGATAGAGCAATGGAATCACCGAGCCGTATGAAAAGAGGGCTAGGTGGAGCCGTGGAGGACAGGTGTGTGATACGTCCATTTTGCATAATGTTTTCCTACTGTTATTTATGATGTTTTTATGCATAATAATGCTTTTTGGAGTAATTCTAATGCCTTTTCTCTCATAATATGCAAGGTACACACAAAGAGGGAGAATTCCGGTAGCTGGAAATCTGGACCTGAAAAAGCTACGTCAGGCTACCTATTCTGCACAACTCCAAATGAGCTGAAACTTTACGGGGATTTTTTATGGAATAAATGAGAAATATTGGAGCCAATAAGTACTAGAGGGGGCCCACCAGGTGGGCACAACCCACCTGGGTGCGCCAGGGAGCCCAGGCGCGCCCTGGTGGGTTGTGCTCCCCTCGGCCCACCTCCGGTGCCCATCTTCTGGTATATAAGTCATTTTGACCTAGAAAAAATGAGGAGAGGACTTTCAGGACAGAGCGCCACCGTCTCGAGGCGGAACTTGGGCAGGAGAACTTTTGCCCTTCGGTGAAGCGATTCCGCCGGGGGAACTTCCCTCCCAGAGGGAGAAATCATCGTCATCATCATCACCAAAAACTCTCCCATCTTGGGGAGGGCAATCTCCATCAACATCTTCAACAGCACCATCTCCTCTCAAACCCTAGTTCATCTCTTGTGTTCAATCTTTGTACCGGAACTATAGATTGGTGCTTGTGGGTGACTAGTAGTGTTGATTACATCTTGTAGTTGATTACTATATGGTTTATTTGGTGGAAGATTATATGTTTAGATCCAATATGCTATTTAATACCCCTCTGATCTTGAGCATGATTATTATTTGTGAGTAGTTACTTATGTTCTTGAGGTCACGGGAGAAATCATGTTGCAAGTAATCATGTGAACTTGATATGTGTTCAATATTTTGATAGTATGTGTGTTGTGATTCCCTTAGTGTTGTCATGTGAACGTCGACTACATGACACTTCACCATATTTGGGCCTAAGGGAATGCATTGTGGAGTAGTTATTAGATGATGGGTTGTGAGAGTGACAGAAGCTTAAACCCTAGTTTATGCGCTATTCCGTAAGGGACCGATTGGATCCAAAAGTTTAATGCTATGGTTAGAATTTATTCTTAATACTTTTCTCGTAGTTGCGGATGCTTGCGAGGGGTTAATCATAAGTAGGAGGTTTGTTCAATTAAGAACAGCACCTAAGCACTAGTCCACCCACATATCAAATTATCAAAGTAGCGAACACGAATCAAACCAACATGATGAAAGTGACTAGATGAAATTCCCGTGTACCCTCAAGAACGCTTTGCTTATTATAAGAGAATGTTTTGGCCTGTCCTTTGCCTCAAAAGGATTGGGCTACCTTGCTGCACTTTTGTTACTACTATTGTTACTCGCTTGTTGCAAATTATCTGGCCATCAAACTACTCTGCCACATACAATTTCAGTACTTGCAGACATTACCTTGCTGAAAACCGCTTGTCATTTCCTTCTGCGCCTCGTTGGGTTCGACACTCTTACTTATCGAAAAGGCTACAATTGATCCCATATACTTGTGGGTCTTCAAGGCTATTTTCTGGCGCCATTGCCGGGGAGTGAAGCGCTTTTGGTAAGTGGAATTGGTATGGAAAAATTATTACTATGTGCTGAAATTTATTGTCACTTGTTACTATGGAAAACAATCCTTTGAGGGGTTTGTTCGGGGTATCTTCACCTCGACCGGAACCACAATTAGTTACCCCTCAACCTACTGCACCTACTGAAAATATTGAATATGAAATTCCTTCAGGTATGATAGAACAACTGCTAACTAATCCTTATGCAGGAGATGGAACCGAACATCCTGATATGCACTTGATATATGTGGATTGTTTAAGCTTGCAGGTTTACCCGGGGATGAAGTTAAGAAGAAGGTTTTCTCTTTATCTTTGAAGGGAAAGGCATTGGCATGGTATAGGCTATGCGATGATATTGGATCTTGGAATTTGAATCGATTGAAATTGGAGTTTCACCAAAAAAATTATCCTATGCATATAGTTCATCGTGACCGGAATTACATATATAATTTTTGGCCTCGTGAAGGAGAAAGTATCGCTCTAGCTTGGCGGAGGCTTAATTCAATGTTATATTCATGCCCCAATCATGAGCTCTCAAGAGAAATTATTATTCAGAATTTTTATGCTCGGCTTTCTCGTGATGATCAATCCATGCTTGATACTTCTTGTACTGGTTCCTTTATGAAGAAGACCATTGAATTCAGGTGGGATATTTTGGAAAGAATTAAATGCAACTCTGAAGATTGGGAACTCGACAAAGGTAAAGAGTCAGGTATTAAGCTTAAGTTTGATTGTGTTAAATCTTTTATGAATACCGATGCTTTTCAAAAGTTTAGCACTAAATATGGACTTGACTCTGAGATAGTAGCCTCCTTTTGTGAATCATTTGCTACTCATGTTGATCTCCCCAAGGAGAAGTGGTTTAAATATCACCCACCTATTAAAAGGGAAATTAAAGAACCGGTACCAGCTAAAGAGGAAACTATTATTTATAATGTTGATCCAGTTGTTCCTACTGCTTATATTGAGAAACCACATTTCCCTGTTAGGATAAAGGAACAAGCTAAAGTTTCAACTGTGGTCAACAAAAGTTATATTAGAACACCTAAACCTGATGAACAAATCAAAGTAGAACCTAGTGTTGCTATGGTTAAGGATCTCCTGGAAGAAAACATAGATGGGCATGTTATTTACTTCTGTAATGAAGCTACTAGAATTGTCAAACCTGATAAGTCAGTTATTTGTAGACCCGTTGTTGGCATGCCCGTTGTCTCAGTTAAAATAGGAGATCATTGTTATCATGGTTTATGCGACATAGGTGCTAGCGTGGGTGCTATTCCCTTTACCTTATATCAAGAAATTATGAATGACATAGCACCCGCTGAGATAGAAGACATAGATGTTACTATTAAACTTGCTAATAGAGACACCATATCACCAATTGGGATTGTTAGAGATGTTGAAGTCTTGTGTGGGAAAATAAAATACCCTACTGATTTTCTTGTTCTTGGTTCCCCACAAGATGATTTTTGTCCCATTATCTTTGGTAGACCTTTCTTGAACACCGTTAATGCTAAAATAGATTGTAAGAAACAAACTGTCGGTGTCAGTTTTGGTGATGAGTCTCATGATTTTAACATTTCCAAGTTTAGTAGAAAACCTCATAAAAAATAATTGCCTAGTAAGGATGAAATAATTGGTCTTCCTTCTATTGATGTGCCTCCTACTGATCCTTTAGAATAATATCTGCTAGACCATGAAAATGATTTACATATGCATGAAAGAAATGAAATAGATGAGATTTTCTTTGAACAACGTCCTCTGCTTAAACACAATTAGCCTATTAAAACTCTAGGAGGTCCTCCTCCACCTAAAGGTGATCCTGTGTTTGAATTAAAACAATTGCCAGACACTTTGAAATATGCTTATCTTGATGAGAAAAAGATATATCCTGTTATTATTAGTGCTAACCTTTCAGAACATGAAGAAGAAAGACTATTGAAAGTTCTAAGGAAGCACCGAGCTGCTATTGGATATACTCTTGATGATCTTAAGGGCATTAGTCCCACTCTATGCCAGCACAAAATTAATATGGAACCTGATGCTAAACCCGTTGTTGATCACCAACATCGGTTAAATCCGAAGATGAAAGAAGTGGTAAGAACAGAAATATTAAAACTTCTGGAAGCAGGTATAATCTATCCTATAGCTGATAGTAGATGGGTAAGTCCTGTTCATTGTGTCCCTAAGAAGGGAGGAATTACTGTTGTTCCTAATGATAAAAATGAACTCATCCCACAAAGAATTGTTACAGGCTATAGAATGGTAATTGATTTTAGAAAATTAAACAAAGCAACTAGAAAAGATCATTACCCTTTGCCTTTTATTGATCAAATGCTAGAAAGATTGTCAAAGCACACACATTTTTGTTTCCTTGATGGATATTCTGGTTTTTCACAAATACCTGTTTCTCAACCTGATCAAGAAAAGACCACTTTCACTTGTCCCTTTGGAACTTATGCTTATAGACGTATGCCTTTTGGTTTATGCAATGCACCTGCTACCTTTCAAAGATGTATGACTGCTATATTCTCTGAATTTTGTGAAAAGATTGTTGAGGTTTTCATGGATGACTTTTCTATTTATGGGAAGTCTTTTGATGATTGTTTAAGCAATCTTGATCGAGTTTTGCAGAGATGTGAGCAAACAAATCTTGTCTTGAATTGGGAGAAGTGCCACTTTATGGTTAATGAAGGTATTGTTTTGGGCCATAAAATTTCTGAAAGAGGTATTTAGGTGGACAAAGCTAAGGTTGATGCAATTGAGAAAATGCCATGTCCTAAAGATATCAAAGGTATTCGTAGTTTCCTTGGTCATGCTGGTTTCTATAGGAGAGTTATCAAAGACTTTTCTAAAATTTCTAGGCCTCTTACAAATCTTTTGCAAAAGGACACTCCTTTCGTTTTTGATGATGATTGTTTAGAAGCCTTTGAAACACTCAAGAAAGCCTTAATTACTGCACCTATTGTTCAACCACCTGATTGGAACTTGCCTTTTGAAATTATGTGTGATGCTAGTGATTATGCTGTTGGTGCTGTTCTAGGACAAAGAGTTGATAAGAAACTAAATGTTATCCATTATGCTAGTAAAACTCTAGACAGTGCCCAATGAAATTATGCTACTACTGAAAAAGAATTCTTAGCGGTTGTGTTTGCTTGTGGTAAATTTAGATCCTACATTGTTGATTCTAAAGTGACTGTTCACACCGATCATGCTGCTATAAAATATCTTATGGAAAAGAAAGATGCTAAACCTAGACTCATTAGGTGGGTTCTCTTGCTACAAGAATTTGATTTGCATATTACTGATAGAAAAGGAGCAGAGAATCCCGTAGCTGATAACTTGTCTAGGCTTGAAAATTTCCTTGATGACCCACTACCTATTGATGATAGCTTTCCTGATGAGCAGTTAGCTGCAATAAATGTTTCTAATAACACTCCTTGGTATGCTAATTACATTGTTGCTAAATATTTACCACCTAGCTTTACATACCAACAAAAGAAAAAAATTCTTCTATGATTTAAGACATTACTTCTGGGATGACCCACATCTTTATAAAGAAGGAGTAGATGGTATTATTAGACGTTGTGTACCTGAGCATGAATAGGGACAAATCCTACGGAGATGTCACTCCGAAGCTTATGGAGGACATCATGCGGGAGATAGAACTGCTCATAAGGTATTGCAATCTGGTTTTTATTGGCCTACTCTCTTCAAGGATGCTCGGAAGTTCATCTTATCTTGTGATGAATGTCAAAGAATAGGTAATATCGGTAAGCGTCAAGAAATGCCTATGAATTATTCTCTTGCTGTTGAACCATTTGATGTTTGGGGATTTGATTTCATGGGACCTTTTCCTTCCTCTAATGGGTATACTCATATTTTGGTTGTTGTTGATTATGTTACTAAGTGGGTAGAAGCTATTCCAACCAGTAGTGCTGATCACAACACCTCTATTAAAATGCTTAAGGAAGTTATTTTCCCAAGGTTTGGAGTCCCTAGATGTTTAATGACTGATGGTGGTTCACACTTTATTCATGGTGCTTTCCGTAAACTGCTTGCCAAGTATGATGTTAACCATAGAATTGCATCACCCTATCATCCTCACTCTAGTGGTCATGTTGAACTTAGCAATAGAGAAATAAAATTAATTTTGCAAAAGACTGTCAATAGGTCTCGGAAGAATTGGTCTAAGAAATTAGATGATGCACTTTGGGCTTATAGAACAGCATATAAAAATCCTATGGGTATGTCTCCTTATAAAATGGTTTATGGAAAAGCTTGTCATTTGCCTCTTGAGTTAGAACATAAAGCATATTGGGCAATTAAAGAACTCAACTATGATTTTAAACTTGCCGGTGAAAAGAGGTTATTTGATATTAGCTCATTAGATGAATGGAGAACCCAAGCTTATGAAAATGCCAAGTTATTTAAACAAAAAGTTAAAAGATGGCATGATAAAAGAATCCAAAAGCATGAGTTCAAAGTTGGAGAATATGTTCTTTTGTACAACTCTCGTTTCAGATTCTTTGCAAGAAAACTCCTCTCCAAATGGGAAGGACCCTATGTTATCGAGGAGGTTTATCGGTCTGGAGCTATCAAAATAAATAATGCCGAAGGTACTAACCCGAAGGTTGTTAATGGGCAACGAATAAAACATTATATCTCAGGTACGCCCATTAATGTTGAAAGTAATATTATCAAAACTATGACACCGGAAGAACACATAAAAGAGTCCTTCCGGAACACTCCAGAATCATGAAAAAGAGGAGGTACGTGATACTGTAAGTAAACGGACTCCGAAAAATCCGCAAAAATATTTTTGTCAGTTTTGGAATATTTAAAAAATTAGGAAAATAAGAAGCAACCAAGAAGGCACACCTGGTGGGCACAAGACACCAGGGCGCCAGGCACGCCCAGGTGGGTTGTGCCCACCTCGGGTACCTTCCGGACTCCGTTTTTCTTCCGTTTGCTTGTTTCCCAAGATAAAAAATATTTATATACCCCCCGAACCTATTGACCTCCGTATCGTAGAGAAATCTCCTGTTTTCTTTTCCTTGCTGTTTTCTGACAGATGTAATCCACCATGGCCACTTCAAGCTCCTCCAAGGACAAGTTCTTCGAGAACGTCATCAACCCATATCTGCGGGAGGTGATGCAGCACCCTCAAGCTATCCAGATGCGTGAGGGGGTGCTCCACATCTGGGATGTGCAAGGCCCCAAGGGGACTGGATCTGTGGAGGCTAGGCTTGAAGCTGTGGAGCAGGACGTTTTCCGGTGCAAGGGGATGGTGGAACGTGGACTCAATGCCTATCACCTCATGATCGCGGACTACACCCGTGATCTCAAGGTGGAGGGGCAAGTCCATGAAGGACATCGTCTTCTCCTTCAATGAGCAAATCAACTTCCTCCAGAGCCAGATCTACGACCTCCAAAACCAAGTCTTTGAATATGAGGCAAGGTTTAAAGGTATGAGTTTGGCTGCCAGTTGCAGGACCCGTGAGACTCACTCCTCCTCTTATAATGGTGAGCCCCTGCCATGGAAACCCGAGGACAAGATCGCTTCTACTTCATCACCACCACCACCTCCTTCTTCATCACCAAAAGAAAATTGAGTATCGGGTATGGGCACTCCCCTTGGCTTTCCGCCAAGCTTAGGGGAGGTGCCCCGGTATCGTATCACCCCCACTATCTTTTGCCTTTACTTTTCTTAGTTTGATCCATGGTTATCTTTTTCTTTAGATGAATAAAAGTTTAGTTCAATCCTTTCTTTTTGAGAGCTTGCTTAGTAATCCATCCTTGTAATCGTGTGCGAGATATATAATAAAGTTTAGTTTGAGTTTTTGCTTTCTTTACTTTCATGTTTCAATAAAGAGAAAGAAAATAAATGAAAAGATCATATGCTAATCCTATGGTAGGTGATAACACCACATAAGGAAAAGTATAAGTAGAAAATTTTATTAGAGATTGACAAACATAGCATTAGTCAATGATGCAACTCATGAAAGAATTAATAAGGGAAGAGAAGATTCACATATAAATACACTATCATGGAAATCTTTTGTGATTGTGAGCCCCCATCAAAATATTATATGCCAAAATTGTGGACGTTGGACAAGGAAGACAACTTAATGATTTATGTTTGTTCATATTCACATAGAAGTAATATTATCATAGATCCTTCAACATGTGGTGCTTTCCCCCCATCTTTGCTAGCCAAAAATTCCGCACTAAGTAGAGATACTACTTGTGCATCCAGAAAATCCTTAAACCCAAATCTTATTTTCGAGAGTCCACCATATCTACCTATGGATTGAGTAAGATCCTTCAAGTAAGTTGTCATCGGTGCAATAAGGTAATAAAAATTGCTTCTAAAAGTGTGAGATCATTTAGTGTAAGAGAAAATTGAGCGTTGTACGAACTTGTGATGGTGAAGAATAAAAGCGACAGACTGCATAATAAAGGTTGCCATCACAAGGGGCAATATAACGTGACATTCTTTTGCATTAAGGGGTTGAGCATACAAACAAATAAGCGCATGGCAACCTCTGCTTCCCTCTGCGAAGGGCCTATCTTTTACTTTTATGTATTTACTTTTATGCAAGAGTCAAAGTTCTTCTCTCTTTTCCTTTTATTTTTCTCCTTTGGCAAGCATCATGTGGTGAGGAAAGATCTAGGCACATATGTCCAGTTGAATATGGGCAGCATGAGTTATTATTGTTGACATCACCCTTGAGGTGAATACGTTGGGAGGAGAAACTATAAGCCCCTATCTTTCTATGTGTCCGGTTGAAACATTTTGCTCATGTGTATGCGGTGAGTGTTAGCAATCATAGAAGACTATATGATGGTTGAGTATGTGGACTAGCCTAAAGGCTCCGATACATGACCCTTCCTGAAAAGAAGATGAATTGTAGTTGCAAAGTAGACTGAGAACATAGTTTGTTGGTTTCTAATAGAGTTTATGCTTTATACTTCGATTGTGTGATGAATTGTTACTTATTCATGAGAAGTCTATGATAAAAGTTTTATGTTAAAGTTTGTTGTTGTTATAATAAAATTACATGATGCTTCTATGTCCGTATTTTGTTTTTATCGACACCTCTCTCTCTCTAAGCATGTGGACATGTTTTTCGATTTCGGTTTTCGCTTGAGGACAAGCGAGGTCTAAGCTTGGGGGAGTTGATACGTCCATTTTGCATCATGTTTTCCTACTGTTATTTATGATGTTTTTATGCATAATAATGCTTTTTGGAGTAATTCTAATGCCTTTTCGCTCATAATATGCAAGGTACACACAAAGAGGGAGAATTCCGGCAGCTAGAATCTGGACCTGAAAAAGCTATGTCAGGCTACCTATTCTGCACAACTCCAAATGAGCTGAAAGTTTAAGGGCATTTTTATGGAATAAATGAGAAATATTGGAGCCAATAAGTACCAGAGGGGGCCCACCAGGTGGGCACAACCCACCTGGATGCGCCAGGGAGCCCAGGCGCGCCCTGGTGGGTTGTGCTCCCCTCGGCCCACCTCCGGTGCACATCTTCTGGTATATAAGTCATTTTGACCAAGAAAAAATGAGGAGAGGACTTTCGGGATGGAGCACCGCCATCTCGAGGCGGAACTTGGGCACGAGCACTTTTGCCCTCCGGCGGAGCGATGCTACCGGGGGAACTTCCCTCCCGGAGGGGGAAATCATGATCATCATCATCACCAACGACTCTCCCATCTTGGGGAGGGCAATCTCCATCAACATCTTCAATAGCACCATCTCCTCTCAAACCCTAGTTCATCTCTTGTGTTCAATCTTTGTACCGAAACTATAGATTGGTGCTTGTGGGTGACTAGTAGTGTTGATTACATCTTGTAGTTGATTACTATATGGTTTATTTGGTGGAAGATTATATTTTCAGATCCAACATGCTATTTAATACCCCTCTGATCTTGAGCATGATTATTATTAGTGAGTAGTTACTTATGTTCTTGAGGTCACGGGAGAAATCATGTTGCAAGTAATCATGTGAACTTGATATGTGTTCGATATTTTGATAGTATGTGTGTTGTGATTCCCTTAGTGGTGTCATGTGAACGTCGACTACATGACACTTCACCATATTTGGGCCTAAGGGAATGCATTGTGGAGTAGTTATTAGATGATGGGTTGCAAGAGTGACAGAAGCTTAAACCCTAGTTTATGCGCTATTCCGTAAGGGACCGATTGGATACAAAAGTTTAATGCTATGGTTAGAATTTATTCTTAATACTTTTCTCATAGTTGCGGATGCTTGCGAGGGGGTTAATCATAAGTAGGAGGTTTGTTCAAGTAAGAACAGCACCTAAGCACCGTTCCACCCACATATCAAATTATCAAAGTAGCGAACACGAATCAAACCAACATGATGAAAGTGACTAGATGAAATTCCCGTGTACCCTCAAGAACGCTTTGCTTATTATAAGAGACCGTTTTGGCCTGTCCTTTGCCTCAAAAGGATTGGGTTACCTTGCTGCACTTTTCTTACTACTATTGTTACTTGCTCGTTACAAATTATTTGGATATCAAACTACTCTGCTACTTACAATTTCAGTACTTGCAGACATTACCTTGCTGAAAACCGCTTGTCATTTCCTTCTGCTCCTCGTTGGGTTCGACACTCTTACTTATCAAAAAGGCTACAATTGATCCCATATACTTGTGGGTCATCAGTATGAAGAGAAGAGGTGCACGCACGCACGCACTGCTGCCCTCACACACATGCACGGGTACACGGTGGAGCACATTTCTCTAAGGAGAGTTAGCCCTCGAGATAATTTGACGCATGGTGAAAGACTTGTTAGATGATGTGGCACTAGTACTTTGAGCATGGTAAATAGTATAGCCAACAACCGGCTATATGGAGTTGCCATGTCATATATAGTCAACCTAATAGCCAACGTGTATAGTATAGCTAGTTGCTAAGCAGTACTACTTTATTAATGCATGGCCCACTATACACTTTCACAATGTTTCTTAGAGTCCGTGATGTAGCCGGCTGTTAATCTACAGCCCGCTTCCCTTCTCTCTCATCCAACTCAACACAAATACGATTGTTTAATCATTATAGCATGTTGACTGTAACTTATTATACTTGCTCTTCCGGTACGTGCAAAGGAAGTAGGAAACAAAATACTAGGAAGTTTTTGTTTCGGGAGATGTCTCTCTTTTTCAGTCAATATATTTTTGAATAAAATGGTGGGGGAGCTCAATGAAGCCATGTGGCACATGTGGAGGTGTTGTTTGCCAGCTTCTTGCGTGATTTGATCACACTGACGTGCTGATGCTTCCAGAAGAACGTAGACACTGCTGGGTACAATGAGGTTACTGTAGACACGAATCCCATCCATTCCGGGGCACTTAGACCGTTGGATCAACATCAATGAATGGCTCATATCGTGTCACACGTGAAATTGAGAATTTCTAAACTGATTATAGAAATAGCCAGCAGCGGCTACTCATTTTTCACTTCGAGAGGTTGCGATCATCTGGCTCCGCCACAACGGGCTCTGAGAACGTGAGCTCACGTATGCATCCGAGAAACGTATGTAATGAGGATTTCTAGTGAGCGATCTCGTTAAGGAGGCAAACCAAGTGTTACCCGTTACAAATTAAGTTAGGCGGTAAACTTACAGCCCGTCGCGCTGGCGTCGCCCCAACACACGGCTGGTGCGGCCCACCGCTCACCGAAGAGATGCGCGTTGGCTTGGTGCGTCACTAACACGTGTGACCGCATGTAAGCAGTAGCACCAACACATGGTCATTCCGCCGCTTAGCATGAACAGACGGTATGTCCGGCCCGCCGCTCATCGAAGCGACGCACATCGGCTTGGTACATCACTTTATGTTTGACTGCATGTGAGCTGTAGCAAACCAACAGGCCAAGCTCCCCCACCTACCGCGCGCCTAAAGCTCGCCTTTTATTGTAGATCCCTTTAAAAAAAATGAAGATTGCACATAGGAGCAGACCATGGCAGCTGCGAATGCTCGAGTGGCGGTTTCATGGGTAGGGGAGGGGCGTGGTGTTGCAGTTTGGTAATATGCCATGTCACTTCTTTTTATACTGTTGTGTACATGCAATAACTGGCACCCTCGGATAAATATCTTACGGTTATTGGGGCGTTCGACAGGAATAGCCTCGTGGTGAGCTATTGACTAGTCTTTTTTTCACATGCATTACATCGACACATATCATCTCTCTCCCTCTTTCCCACGCACACACCTAGTCTCTCGGGACTTCTCGCATGCACCATCTCTAGCTATCTAGGTCGATGCCACCCACATACACTGCGTTTAGCATGTTGTACACGAAGAGAAGAGGTGAACACACGCACTCATCCTCTCTCACACACGCATCTGTAGCTATGAATTGTAGTATTCTCAACCATCCGATTGGCTCTATCATAGGTTCATGTTGCTCCTTGGCCTCGAGATTGAGAAGTTTAAAACGTGGAGGCTCAGCTGGAGGCGCGATGTTTTGGTTAATGTGCAGGCCGCACATGGCACCAACACGACACGACCTTGGTCTGCCTGGTGCGCAGTCGGGTGAGTACTACTAGTAGTAGTACTTCTTTGATGTGTCACGTCAACTCGCAGAAGTATGCAACACTTCCTCAACAAACAAGCATATAAGCAGCTTATACTCCTTACCCAAAGCATCTTTATATCCAACAAACACCAAATATCCCTTCGACTGTTGGAAATTACTTTAACTGCTGATCTGATGTCGAAGTAATTGCTGCATCGCCACCAAAAACCACCATCTCTTAAGCTAAAGTAGACCGAGCTAACCCTATATTAGCATATTACTAAGATAAACAGAAGGCACTGTAGAATCATTTAGGAGGTGAGCTTGTCAATCTGAATGTGGAGGGACACCGTCCTCGACAACCCAACCCCGGCCAGCAGCTTGGGCGGCACTTGAAGAAGGTCAGCTCCTACACGGCGACGGCGCCGACCTCCTTGCTGCTTGTCACCTCAATTTCCACCTTGACGGCATTGGTCCTGCCTTTGGGCTCCCCCGGCGGGCCGTTCGCCCACACCTTGGCTGCATAGTGCGGTGGTGGGGATGCCCCCGCTCTGACACAGATGACCGACACGGCGATAGGCGCGCCAATGTCGAGCACGCCGCCGACCATGAAAAACGCGCGGCCGTCCTCCTCCGCGAACAGCAAGCGCCGCGGCTCCGACACCGGCACTTGCAGCTGGAGCACCTTGCCGTACTGGATCCTGTGCACGGGCATGGGATGCACGGTGCTGATGTGGTGGGGGAGCGCCGGCGGCGGACCTTCATAGCTGCTGACGGGCATGGGGCATTTGCAGGGCGCGAGCGGACACACACTCTGGTGATCGGCAAGCTTGTGGTACGTGACATAGAGCCCACAGCCTTCGTGCGTGCACTCCACCCTCACCGAGGAGAGGACGGTGTCCATCGCCGTGTTGCGCATGTCGAAGCTGCCGCCGCGCTCGCACTGCCGCTGGTTCCCGGGGCGCTCGCCGCGGCAGTCCGCGCAGGCCAGGTGCCCTCCCTTGCACTGCACAAATCAATCGAACAACACATCAATCAAGAAACCTGCACCTTGCTCGATCAGCCGAACGGATGAGGTGTATTCGAACCTCGTACACTGGAGGCTTCAAGGGGCGGAGGCACAAGGGGTAGTGGAGCAAGGTGAGGTCCATAGAGACCTCCATCGTTGCGTCCTATTCCATCGGCATGATCTCACCCTCCTCGTGCACCACCATCTCTTGGTTTAGGGCCAGGGCATTAGAAAGTTTTACCATCACATATTCATACTACTTCAAGGTGCATTAAATCAACACATGCAAGTATCAAAAGGAAAGTCACGTCATGCATGCATGCGTTGTAATTAATGCATCGGTAAACGCAAATTATTGAATTATATCGAGTGCACTGCTTTGATGTGTCACGTCAACTCGTACAACAAGGAGAAGCCAACCTCTCAGCCAGCATGTACAATAGTAAGTTTTAAGTATGTACTAGTTTATCAATAGTTGGCCCACCTTACATCCTCACAAAGCATCTTGGGTCTCGTGTTGCAGCTGGCTACTAACCAAGAGCCCGCTTCTCTTCTCTCTCCTATTCTCTCTCCTCCAACTAAGCAAAGATATATTATTCTATTCCTTATAGCCTGCTTGTGTCACCCTATTATACTTGCTCTAGAGCATGGTTAATAGTATAGCCAACAACCGGCTATATGAAGTTGCCATGTCATTTGTAGTCCACCTAATTACCCACTCATACAATAGTTAAACATACTAGCATACTATATAATTAATACATGGCCCACCTCTTTCTCTCACAAAGGATGTTGGAGCTTGTGCTACAGCCAGCTATAAGCTTGTATCCCACTTCTATTCTCTCTCCTCTCCTCTCTCCTCCACCTAGACATAAATATGATGTGGCATCTCTTATAGCCCACCTACATCACTCTATTGTACTTGCTCTTACAACGCCCTCTCCCTCGCCCATGAGCGTGCTGGCTCGCAGGACTAGGAGATGCTTTCGCTACACGCTCTCCCTCCCGCACGCGGTGGACATGCAGCAGTTCATTCAGTGTCAGATGGCCAGAAGCATACTATTAGTACTCCACTGTAGTAGTACCATCATTGTTCGACTTCCCGAAGAGGCGAAGAGCCAAGCGCAACCCGAACGCTCGTGTGGCAGTTTCATGTGCAGGGGAGGTAGTATAGTAACATAGTCCAGGATTGCGTGTACCGTGCCTCTAAGCTTAAAATCGTTGGAGTCGGCTCCATGCTATGAGGCCGTCTTGAAGCATTATTTGATTAAAATAATCTTCTGGCCCTACCTGTCATCCTGGTGATAGTAGTTTGCACGCTGATCTGGTCAAGAGAGGAATAGATATTTTAATTTGTGGTGGGGTAAATGTTAGAGGTTGCAGCAAATATTCTACAATGTGGGTCTTTTAGCCAAGTTTAGAGGCAAGCATGTGGGGCCCGTGCTATGATGTGTCGCGTCAACTCATACAACAAGGAGAAGCTTGATTACTAGTACGCCCTCTCCCTTGGCCATGCGTGCAGTGTCTCGTAGACGAGGAGAAGCTTTTGCTTACTACTCCTACAACAAGCTCTCCCTCCCCCACACGGTGGACGGACATGCAGCGGTTGATTCGATACTGTAGAAGTAGTAGTAACATCATTGTTCGACTTCTCGAAGAGGCGAAGAGCCAAGCGCAAACCGAACGTGGCAGTTGCGAACACTCGCGTGGCAGTCTTATGTGTAGGGGTGGGGCGTGGTGTGGCAGTTTTGTTGCAATTCTTTTCTATTGCTGTTTGCATCCAATAGGTGCCACCTCGGATGCAGATCTTACGGTTATTGTGGCGATTGCTAGTTATAGTCATCTTACGAAAATCAAATAATCCCAAAACAAACCCGACCACGTTTTTTGTTTCTAGACATGAATAGGAATCAACCAATAAGAGACATGGGCCGTGTATGTTTTTAATGCCTTGAGACGTACCTAGCACAGCATGCAGCGGTCAGTTCATTGCATGCAATGGAATTAATTAGCAAATACTCCCTCCGTTCCTAAATATTTGTCTTTCTAGAGATTTCAACAAGTGACTACACCATAAATGAGTACATACGGAGCAAAATGAGTGAATCTACACCGTAAATATTTAGGAACGGAGGGAGTAAATATTAAGTTCTCTCGTTTTCCTCACCGCCTTGGTCGCGGTGCACAATATTGAGTACTACTACTACTACTACTACTACTACTACTACTACTACT
Organism: Thinopyrum elongatum; assembly: GCA_011799875.1. Classification (NCBI taxonomy): domain Eukaryota; kingdom Viridiplantae; phylum Streptophyta; class Magnoliopsida; order Poales; family Poaceae; genus Thinopyrum; species Thinopyrum elongatum. The sequence goes on along the minus strand of CM022298.1, from coordinate 373,420,019 downwards.
ACTACTACTACTACTACTACTACTACTACTACTACTACCACTACTACTACTACTACTGACTAGTCTCTTTTTGACACGCATTTATGTTGATACGGCTTGAATGCCAACGAGGGAGAGGGTAGCGGTTCCCGAAATGTTGAACGGTCAATGATGCCTCCTCATTCAATTAGCATGCATCGGGAAGTAATTGGAGAAGCAGAATGGAGCCAGCACGATGTGAATGCAATGCAGTTTGGACTCTCATATAAAGGCACCCCACCACTCCAATTCATCTACTCCTAGTCTGCGCAACACTGCTCACTCCAATCCAAGACCAAGTGACCAGAAGCCACAAGCACCCATGGCGTCCACGGACGCGAGCGGCAGTCGGCTGTGCCAGATCATCCAAGATGCAGGCATGCAGCCCCACACCGTGTAGCTTTTCCAGACGGTGTTAGCGACCACTGGCGTCATAGTCCTCGTCGACGCCGGCTTCGCCTCTCGCATGGGCGAGATGATGGTCCACTCCATCCGCAAGTTCACCATCATCAAGAAGCATGTGGACGACCTTGCTGTACTCCTCTAGCCTGTGCGCCCAGGCTCCTTGTTGCCTGCCACCCTCATCGGCCTCCAAGGTGACGAACTCTTTGAAGCACTGGTGGCCCTACAGCTGCGAGAGGTCGCGACGAAGAATGTGCACCTCAAGGCCACGCTCGCCGCGTAGTGCCTCGCCATGCAAGAAACCGTTAACCTGCACATCCATGTCTACAAGGAAATCGTCTACATAGGCCACTACAAGGCCAGCGAGGACAGAAAGACGTTGGCCTTATTCCATCGGCTGGAATCTTTGGATGCCATTGTTCGAAAGCATGTTGACCTGGCCACGAAAGCCGCTACTACTTAGCCGCCGTTCGGTGGGCCGGCACCTTGAGTCGAGGAGGAGGAGGTCATCGATGGATGCATCTTTCTTCTTGCCTCATGTAACCAGCACTGCATCGCCTCGTGGCCTTAATGTTTTATTAGTGTATGGCATTTTTATCCCAGTCGTAAATGACATCATTGTTCGACTTCTCGAAGAGGCGAAGAGCCAAGTGCAACCCGAACGTGGGAGTTGCGCACGCTCGCGTGCCAGTATTATGTGTAGGGGAGGGGTGTGGTGTCACAGTTTTGTGGCATTTCTTTTCTGTTGCTGTTTGCGTCCCATAGGTGCCACCGTCGGATGCAGATCTTACGGTTATTGGGTCGATCGCTTACGAAAACCTTATAATCCCAAAACACTTAGGCGTAGTGGATTAACTCGACCTCGTTTCTTTTTTCTTGACATGAATAAAGGAATCAACCAATAAGAGACGTGGGCCGTGTATGTTTTTAATGCCTTGAGACTACCTAGCATGGCATGCTGCAGTCAGTTCATTGCATGCAATGGTAGTACTACAGCAAATATTAAGTTCTCTCATTTTCCCCTCCGCCTTGGTTGCTGTGCACAATGTAGTAATGACTAGTCTCTTCTTGACCCGCATTTACATTGATACGGCTTGAATGCCAAGGAGGGAGAGGGTAGCAGTTCCCGAGATGTTGAACGGTCAATGATGCATCCTCAATTAGTAGCATGCAGAGGGAATTAATTGGAGAAGCAGAATGGAGCCAGCACGATGTGAATGCAACGCAGTTTGCACTCTTTGAAGCCGCCCCACCACTCCAATCCATCTACCAAATCGTACGCACCACTGCTCACTCCAATCCAAGACCGAAGACCAAGTGACCAGAAGCCACAAGCACCTATGGAGGTGATGGACAAGAGCGACAGTCGGCTGTGCCAGATCATCTAAGATGCCGGCTTGCGGCCCCGCACCGCGCAGCATTTCTGGATGGTGCTGGCAACCGCCGGTGTTGTAGCCCTTGCCAACGCCGGCTTCGCCTCTTGCATGGACGAGATGATGGTTCGCTCCATCAATAAGTTCACTGTCGTCAAGAAGCACGCGGACGACCTTACCGTACTGCTCCAGCCCGCGCGCCCAGGCTCCTCATTGCCTGTCACCCTCATCAGCCTCCATGGTGACGAACTCTTTCAAGCCCTAGTGGCCCTGCAGCTGTCGGAGGTCGTGACGAAGAATGTTCACCTCGAGGCCGCGCTCGCCGCGCAGCCCCTCACCATGCAAGAAACCGCCGACCTACACATTCACGTCTATGAGGAAATCGTCAACATAGGCCACTACAAGGCCAGGGAGGACAGAAAGACCTTGGCCTTCTTCGACCGGCTGGAATCTTTGGACGCCATTGTTCAGAAGCATGTGGACCTAGCCACAAAAGCCACTGCTACATAGACGCCGTTCGGTGGGCCGGCGCCCTGAGTCGAGGAGGAGGAGGTCGTCGATGGATGCATCTTTCTTCTCGCCTCCTGTAACCAACACTTCATCGCCTGGTGGCCTTAATATTTTATTAGTGTATGTCATTTTTATTCCACTCGTAAATGACATGTGTGATCCCTTGCTCTTATTTGGCATTAATTGTATGTAGTATAACTGTCTTCGTCCTGGTGTACTACCTAGGTCCTAGTTTATTAGTCCCTTTTGTAATTTGTGCTAAATTTTCACCAAATATTTAACTGACAAAATGTTAGTGCATGTCAACAAAAATTATATCGTTTGATTTGTATTTGAACATAGTTTTCAATGATATAATTTTGGTGACATGCATGAACCTTTTGTTAGTCAAATTTATGGTCAAAATTTGGCACATATTACGATGGGGAGCAATAAACCAGGACGGAGGTAGAATGGTCACCATCGTGTTTTGTGCCAAATTTTGACTTCAGCGACCCAACCTACATGGAGGGAGTACTATATATATTGGTGCGACAACCAAACTTATATATTCAAAACTGAGCGTTACTACATGTCACGAGTTCAAAACGAGAAAGTGGAACAAGTACAACACGCCTGTGCCATTCGCGTTGCACCCCACAATATCGTTCCAGCCTGCCGCTCAGTGCGCATTGGCTTGGCATTTTCTATGTACAAGTTATAAAGGTAAAGACTACCGCGTTCGTGTCACACCCCCACACGGTCTGTTTGGCACACCGCTCAAGCTAGGGAACACTTGTTGTCTTAGCATTTTCCATGTCAGGTGGTGCCGCAGTTGAGCAAACCGACTATCAGCAAATCCCCACCCCGCCCACCCCGCGTCGGCTGAGTTAGAATTAGAAGAGAGAAACGAGGGAGAAGAGCTAGCTGTAGCACAGACGCTGTTGTCAGATGGGACTCGTGTTGATAGAATAGGAGTACTGAGTACTCGTATGTCTAGTACAGAGTACCACTAGGTGGGTGCGTGCGACCTATACCTGTCATCACTTTAGGTCCCCTTTTCGAACCGCAGCTACGCTTCATAGTACATATTTTTTCATGCATTTTCCGTCCTATATGTACTCCTAGGGTATTTCCACGTGCTTCCTTTCGCCGACATGTGGGACATAGAGCATCTGAGTCGTAGTGCATGCACGACTCGGAGCATATGCAACCATGCCGGCGTACTTTACATTTCAGACCTGACGAATTACATGCAAACCCCCCATAGAAGAATAAATATAAATGAATTACTACATGCAAACCATATTATTTTCATAGAAACCGGAGCACGTTCATTAAATTTTGGACATAACACATTTATAAAAAATGATTGGACCTAAACCAGTCTAAGGGCCTCTTTGATTCGCAGGATACTGAAAACACGGGAATGGGGAAAGTATGATGGCGATGAACCGAGAGGAGGAGGAAGAGGAGGAGTACTGTACATGCTAGAGACTGAACTATTGGTTCACTGGGCTGCCTTGTTTCACACTCCTCCGACGTGAGTAGTAGTATATACTACGTACTACTATATATACCGCATGATTTTTTGCTCATTCTTACTTCGCCGACATATGGGAGAGCCAGCATCCGGGTCGATGTGTCATGCACCAGATTAGAGTGGGGGGCATCTCCCGGTCATAGCGCCGCAGTAATAATGATTATAGTGAGTAGTCATATCACAAGACCCCATCTTTCCACCAGTAACGAGCCATCAAATTGCACAGCCTTACCTTTCCAGCAGTAGGTTGAATCCGCTACTCCCTCACCTTCCTCGCCTCTTTGTCAAACCAGCTACGCGAAAACTGCCGCGTGTACTGCCCGGGAAAAGCCCCGCCCTCAACTTTTAAATACTCATAGTATAATTTTATATCGATGAATTGCGCCATGGAACAGAAAACCAAAAGAAAAGGTGGTACATGTAAACAAATACAGTTCAAGCTCTAGCTAGCGATTCGGAATGTAAACCGTGCATGTGTTTATACGTATAGGTTACTTCAAAGTACTGAGTCCATTGATGCAATGTGGTCAAACTGTACCATCGATATCTCAAAGCCAAAATAGTTTGAGCTTGTTCGTTCTATATAAATAGTAATGTATGTTTATTCACCCGAGTGGTTGTTCAATGAATGGAGGGCCGGGGAGCACAAGTGAACAATACTACTAGTAAGTAGGAGTAGTATAGTATAGTACAAAGTGCGACGTGCAGTTAGTCACGTTAAATAGAGAGTTTATTTTCTTTAATGCCACGTACACAGATTGAAACGCTTGTTGTGGAGAGAAAAAGATAATCACTCCACTATATATATAGGCAGGGGCCTGAGCGCTTGCTTTACTAGGGTTGCTCTCTTCATTCTCTCATCCTCTCTGGATCTAAACAAGACAGCGGTAGCGACATTTTCTCGCTGCTCACCGCTGGTCACAGATCCGGCTGGATCCCTTCGGTCGGGGTGTGTAGGGGACTAGGTGCATCATTCACGCGGTCATTAGCAGTGAGGGAGGAAACCCACAGCTGCCAGCGGGGCCTGATCCTCTGGCCGTGCCGTTCTCTCCAACACAGTGCCGGCTCGGGAGGTCCTCCGACCCTTCTTCCTCCCTGCCATATTGTGGGCAGATCCGACCTGTCGCTGGCCTCCTAGCCACATCCCGACGACCCTCAGGTATAAGTTCCTTCGAAAGCGGCCTTGCTCTACTGCCCCAGCTCCCCACATGTCTGCATGCGGATCTTTTTCTACTTCCATCAGCTCTTCCAAAGCCACCTTAATTTTTAGTATTATTAGAGGTAAAGCTACTTCATGCAGTTGAATCTAGGACTTGGTTCAAACAACGAAGAAAGGGGGTAAAATTGTAGCATGAATCTAGGACATGATTCAAAGAGGAAATAACAGGGGGAAAGTAGTAGAGACTGGATACCCAACGGGTCTCTTGGTTGAAAATGGAAATAAAGGGAAATGGCAGTACAAACTGTATAAGGAACATATCTATTATTGGTTGAAAAAAGGATAGAAAGTGGCGGCTGGTGGACAATTCAACAGAGTATGTCCAGGATTAGATTTGCTGCCCTCACATAGTAAAAGGTCTCCAGGATTAGATTTGCTGCCCTCACAGAGTATGAACAAACTCGACATCACCACTTTATGCCTCCTTGTAGGTACATTGTGCTGATGCATCCGCTGTCGCATGCCCTTATACCAATGTTTTGCTGTTGTTAATGTAAGGGCGCATGTAAAATGAAGCAATCACACTGTTACCGTAAGGACATGTCTAACCAATGTTATTGTTAATCTAATGCCTCCAGTAATATGATGCAACTAAACTATGTTACAAATGGTACTCCTGCTATTTTTTCCAGTATGATAAGTAAGTTGCTTCTTTACGCTGCTGAGTGTCCTGGTGTCCCCACTGTCCCATGCCCTTAAACCAACTCTTTAGCTGTTGTTGATCTACTGTATCTGGTAAACAAGCAATGCCACCATTAAAGTAATCCCATATTTGACGAATGTCATTGTTGATCGTAATGCTTCTGGTAACATGAAGCAAAGCTGTCGTTTTAAAATTTCTACTATTCTTGCGTGATTGCCATGAACATAATCAAGATACTTATTTTCATTTCGTGTATGTTTCGTATCTTGTTATTGACTAGTAACTGTTTTCTTTCTATCTTTTTGTGTCGATAGGGATATCCATTTCACCTTGTTGCTATTGTGACCTTTTGGTGAACTGCACAAAACACTTTTTTTTAATGAGTGTCTTGTGCAGTTCAACTAAAATGTCACGTGGGCAATGTCTCTCAGTTTTGGTTGAACTGCACATAGGTTGATTGGAGTTTCCAACATCTCTGTCAAACTCTGCTGGTAATCTCGTGCAACATTTTATTAGCCTTTGCAAGATGAGCTGTCATTGTCACCACAATGGCACTTTATTTTTGTGGAACTGCACATAAGGATAACCAAATTATAGTTGCACCTTGCATGAGCAGGACAGCCAACCTTAATGTTGCTCAATTTTAGTGCAACTACTAAAGAAGAACTGCCAGCTCATGAGAGCAAGTACTTCTTGCTAGCTGCATGATGCAATCTTTGCTTCATTTCAGGCGGACTGTAGAAAAAGGTCGCATGAATTGAATCATCCGAGTGGATCTGCAGGTTCACCACATCGAGTCATGGCGGCGTAGGGCCCCTCTCTCAGTTATGGTTCCCATGATCGGGTATGTTCCTTTTTGGTTGATTTTGACTCTGCATCCAGCTATTGATCTTGTGCTACTGTTTTGGCACTGCTATGAGAAAGTAATAATGATATTTTTTTGCATCTTACACTACAAAAAAAACGACTTCTGTGATGATACGTGTTTGTCACAGTAGGTCATGTTTTCTGTCATGCATGTACATCCATGACGATTTTATGACAGAATCAAGATAGTCATACTTGTGCTTTCGTAGAAGTGTTCCATGACAATACCAAAATTATCATCACGGAAGTGTCCACTTCCATGACGATAAATGGCGCATCATAGAAGTGCTTTCGTCAAGGGTAACTGACACGTGGCATCCACCGTAACGGGTGGCCATTAAGCTATCAGTTTCCGGTTTGGATGCGATAACCCGTTAACAGCCCGGACCAATGGGGATTTTCCACATGTAAAATTCCCATTCGCCGGCGGATCCACGTGTCGGCTCAGCGTTGGGATAGATGTCATCCAGCGAATGGACGAGACGCGCCTATGATACGTCGACACATGGCTCGGCCCAACAGTAGCCCATTTAGGTCAAAAGGCTGGCCTATTTGACCTGGTCAAAAGGTAACGGCCCGGCCCACTTAAACCCTGTTAATGGCATGTTCACATATAGCCCATTTACAGCCCGCTAACTCACGGCCCATTATGGCCTATCCGAATTAGGCCCAGTAGCGTCATCTGGGCCGTCCAATATGATTCCAGCCCATTGTAACTTCCGGCCCCTGTATGGCCCATGACGTCTTTCGGCCCATATGAGACCCTTTGTAACTCTTGGCCCATTAACGGTCCGTGGTGAAACTAGCTCATAATGAACAGTGTGTCACTTTATACCCATTAACGGCCCATTATTCCATTGGGCTGTTTCCAGCCCGTGTTATCTTTCGGCCTTCGAAGGGCCCATTTATTCTTGGGCTGATTTGCAGCATTCGATTATTTACGGTCCGTTACTGGCCTGTTCCGGTTGTGATCCAAATTCAGCCCGTGGTTAATATTGGCCCGTTTGGGGCCCGTTAATCCGTTGGGCCGTTTTCATAGCGTCATCAAATACGGCCCATTAACGACCCATTATGCCCGTCGATAGAATCAAGCCCGTTACACTCATCGACCTATTAATGGCCCATTATGGTCGGCCCATGAACAGACGATTCCCACTGTAGCCCATTTACGGCCCATAGTGCGGTCCGTTATTGGCCCATGTTTGGCCAATCGAACATACGGCCCATAGAAGGCCCATTGATTCTACGGCCCCTAGAAGGCCTGTAGGAGGCCCATGGTCACTACAGCAGATAGCAGGACCATGGTGGCAACGATCTATATGTAGCCCATGGTTATTGTGGCCTAGTTTTAAAAAATAGGTTATTGCGGCCACTAGCAAACCGCAAAAAAAGAACTGCACTGACTACAAGCAAACAAATAAACAAGAAAACAAGGAAATAAATAAGCAAGCAACTTACGCTAGGCTATTACGGCTATTACACATATTACATCCACTGGGCATCAAAGTTCACCACCAGTGCAAATATGGGGAACAAAGCAGCATATTACATACATTGGTTGTCAAAGTTGGCGACCAGTGCAAATAAACGCCACAGCAAAACAAGTCCAGAACTGAAACCACTTCAGAAGAGCTCAAGAAACAATATCCTGGGTACCCAGCATGCTGGCAAGATGCTTAGCAAGCTTATTAGCTTTCTCTTGTTTGGTGCTTAAATCCTCCAGCGCTTGCTGTTACACCAGAAAGTATGCATCTGAATTCTGCAGGGACTTCCTCAGTCTTACGGCTTCATGTCGCAGCACATCTGATCGATGTCTTTCAACTTGAAGTTGAGACTCAAGAAGACGAATTGATTCAGGCAGCAAGTTCGAAGAGCTTGTGCCAGCAGTAGTGGCCAGTAACTCGAACACTACATCAAGACAGGACTTTGGGGTTGTCTCACTGTTGTCAAGATAGTTTTTATCAGCTTTCTTGGAGACCAACAGGGATGTCTCACTATCTTGAACCTTATCTGCATTACTTCCTTTACCATTGCATAACGGGGTACTCTTCTCCAATATTTTGTCCGCATTCTAAAAGAGAAACAAGCAGACACATCACAGGTTTGCCATGTTGTATAAGAAACTCATTTTAGTAAATCAGTTCAGTAGTAAAGTGGACAGGATAACAGCATGAAACAAACATATATCTATGTACCATGGTTATTGTATGGTCTATATCATTCTAGTTTTTGTTGCCAAATCAAGATAGAGACACAGTTCAAATCATATTTGTTTAAGATAAAGCAGCACAGACAGAATATAAGTGTGGGAAACTACACGGCAATAACAACACTTGTAATGTGCATGATATGAGAATGTAGCTGTTTATTCAACTGAAACTAAAATGAACATGGAGCAAGTTACAACAGCAAACCAATTAAAGAAACAGGTTTAAAACATACCTGTTGCGCCATTGGAGTTTCAATTCCATCCTTCAAATTTGAAATTAGTTGGTATGAGTAAATACAGTGATGCAAGATCAAAGGAGTATGAACCATAGCTACAGAACCTGACCTGAGAACAATTCTTCTTCTGCTTTAAGCGTTGAGTTGGGGTTCGGAGTGGTGGTCCTCGTGCTTTGGGCACTGCAGTTGCCTTATTAACTGCTTGTGTTTGGGTGCTCTGTGGTGGAGATGGCGCTGTGTCAACTGGAACTGGGTTACTATCTGCTGGGGTTAGAGTTAGAGGTGGTGTAGCTAGTTCCCTGTCCAACTGGGTAGGGGTACAATCTACGAGAGTCTGGGTTATGTGTGGTGGGGCTGGTTCTTGGGCAAGTACAATCGTGGTTCTATCTAGTTCGACCGGTAGCACTATCTTTTCTGAAGACCATGTTGTTACTCCCTTAGATACTGCCATCACCCCATCCAATTCAAATGGCTGATAAACAAGAAAGGTTATTGAATGTACAGACATTGTATGATAGACAGGTGCAATGGATAGTGGGGAATAAAAGAGGGCATGAAATAATTCACATTTATGTTGTCTAACCAAACAGGATAGCATGACACAATTTCACATATATGATGGCTAACTAAACAAGATAGCATGACACAATTTCACATATATGATGGCTAACTAAACAGGATAGAAAGACATAATTCAAAATATGATGACTATGTAAACAAGATGACATGATATAACTATATGATGTGTTTATTAAATAGGTTGGCATGCCATAATTCGCATACATGCGCCTATGAAACATGATGGCATGATATAATTCACGGATAGAATGAAATAATTCAAAATATGATGACTATGTAAACACTAAACAGGATGAGATGATATAACTATATGATGTCTTTATTAAATAGGTTGGCATGGCATAATTCAGATAGATGTTGTCTATATAAACATGATGGCATGATATAATTCAAATATATGATTTGTATACTAAGTAAATAAGCAGATGGCAATCGCATATATGATGTCTAAACTAAGCAGATGGCATTTAATATTGTGTATATGATGTAAAACTAAGCAATGCAAGACAACATATGCATGATATGAGTAATATAACCCTGCCAAGTTTGAGCATACACCTCAGGGGGAAATAGAACTGGTCATCTGTCTCTGAGTCCTCCTCTGAGGAGCTATCTCTAACCAGCAAGATGTATGCTTCACAGAGTATAAGATGTCTGCTCTGAAGACCTTGTTTTCACTCCAGATACTTCCATCATTGATTCAAATTGCTGATGCATAGGAAGAGTAGTTGAATATGTTGGGGAACGTTGCATGGGAAACAAAAAAATTCCTACGCTCACCAAGATCCAATCTAGGAGATGACCATCTAAGATAGGAGAGATTGGATATACATACCCTTGTAGATCGCTAAGCGGAAGCGCTAAGAAACACTGTTGATGTAGTCGAACATCTTCGCGATCCAATCACGATCCGTCTCGTGAACTCCCGATATAGTGCCGAACGGACGGCACCTCCGCGTTGAACACACGTACGGCTTGATGATGCCTTCAGCTCCTCGATCCAGCGAGCAATGGTGAAGTAGTAGCTCGAGTCCTCCGGCAGCACGACGGCATGGTGGCGGTGGTGGTGGAGCAATCTCAGCATATCTTCGCTAAGCACAACAGAGAAGAAGATGGCTATGAGGGAGAGGAGGAGCAGCTTCGTGGCACGAATAGATCCGTATGGGTGCGACTGCCCTCTCTCCACCTCCCTATATATTGGGGGAAGGGAGGAGGAGGGGGCGCCCCTAGATCCAATCTAGGGGGCGGCAGCCAACAAGGGGAAACCCTAGATGGGTTTTGGCCCCCCCACCCCTTAGGAGACTTGGGCCGCAAGGCAAAGGGGTGGGCTGCCCTAGGGAGGTGCCCCACCTCCTCTGGCAACGTGGGAAGGGGCTTGGGGGTGCACAGCCCCTTAGTGGGCTGGTGTGCTCCCTCCCCTTGGCCCATGAGGCTCCCCAACACTTGTCGGGGCCCCCCGAAACCCCTTTCGGTCATGCTGGTCATCACCCGGTACCCCCGGAACACTTCCGGACTCCAATACCCTTCGTCCAATATATCAATCTCCACCTCCGGACCATTCCGGAGTTCCTCTTCACGTCCGAGATCTCATCTGGGACTCCGAACAACCTTCGGTAACCACCATAATGACTCAACTATACTTATATCGTCACCAATCGTTAAGTGTGTAGACCCTGCGGGTTCGAGAACTATGCAGACATGACCGAGACACCTCTACAGTCAATAACTAATAGCGGGACCTGGATGTCCATATTGGTTCCCACATATTCTATGAAGATCTTATCGGTCAAACCTCGATGTCAAGGATTCAGCTAATCCCGTATGCAGTTCCCTTTGTCTATCGATATGTTACTTGCCCGAGATTCGATCGTCGGTATCTCCATACCTAGTTCAATCTCGTTACCGGCAAGTCTCTTTACTCGTTCCGTAATACAAGATCCCGTGGCTAACTCATTAGTCACATTGCTTGCAAGCTCCTTGTGATGTTGTATTACCGAGTGGGCTCTGAGATACCTCTCCGTCATACGGAGTGACAAATCCCAGTCTTGATCCATGCCAACTCAACAGACACCCTCGGAGATACCTGTAGAGCACCTTTATAGTCACCCAGTTATGTTGCGATGTTTGGTACACACAAGGTACTCCTCCGGTGTCAGTGAGTTGCATGATCTCATGGTCATAGGAACATATACTTGACATGCAGAAAACGATAGCAATAAACTTGATACGAACATATGCTATGTTCATAATTTGGGTCTTGTCCATCACATCATTCTCCTAATGATGTGATCCCGTTATCAAATGACAACTCATGTCTATGGCTAGGAAACCATAGACATCTTTGTTCAATGGGCTAGTCTAGTAGAGGCTCACTAGGGACACGTTGTTGTCTATGTATCCACACATGTATCTGAGTTTCCGATCAATACAATTCTAAAATGGATAATAAACGATTATCATGAACAAGGAAATATGATAATAACCAATTTATTATTACCTCTAGGGCATATTTCCAACAGAATATACAAACGTTGTCGACAAATGGAATACGCAATACAAAAAAAGGATAGCATGATATATTTCACATATATGATGATTGGCTAAACAGCATGATATTGCATAATTCATATATAATGCCTTGCAACAAGATAGCATTGCATAATTCACATATATAATGTCTTGCAACAAGATGGCATTGCATAATTCACATATATGGTAATTAGACACTAAACAGGTGGCAATCACACAAAGCATGTCTAAACTAAGCAAATGACATAGCAATGCAAGACACCATACGCACGATATGAGCAACATAACCCTGCCAAGTTAGAGCATACACCGTCGGGGGGGGGGGGGGAGGGAATAGGACTGGTCATCTGTCTCTGAATTCTCCTCCGAGGAGCTATCCGTAACCAGCGAGATATGCGCTTCGTCAGATAGCATTGTCTGCTCTAAAGACCTTGTTTTCACTCTAGATTTTTCCATCATCGTGTCAAATGGTTGATGCACACGAAGAGTAGTTGAATGTACTAACATTGTTGACAAATGTAATATGTAATAAAAAAAGGATGGCGTGATATAATTCACATATAAGATGACTGGCTAAGTAGGATGGCATTGCAAAATTCACATATATGATGCCTGGCTAAACAAGATGGCATTCCATAATTCACATATGGCGAGCAGGCGCCGGGGTGGGCGCGGTCCGGCGACAGAGGGTGCGGCGAGCGAGGTGCGGGCGCGCGCGGCGGCACGCCGAGCGGGGCATGGCCGCGGTGAGCATGGGCCGGTGCGGCGGAGCGAGGTGAGCGAGGCGAGGAGAAGGGGGGCTCACTAGGGGTAGTAGGGCACGGGGCAGCGGTGCGCGAGGAGGACGGCGACGGGGTCCGGCGAGGGGGCGGCGTCGGGGACAAGGCGACGGCGTCGGGCCAGCGCCCGATCCAGTTCTGGATCAGGGGAGGGGGGCGAGGGGGGAGTGTCGGTGGGGTGGGTTAGGGTTCGGCCTGGGGAGGGGTATAGGCCAGGGGGGAGGGAGCTGGGCCGGCCTAGTTGCCGTGGCCCAGTTGGGCCGCGGGGGGGGGGGGTTCCTTTTTTTTTCTTTTTCTCTGTTTTCTTTTGCCTTTTTCCTTTTTTTTGTTTATTTTGTTTTCTTTTATTTATTATTTTTTGTTTCATTTTTATTTCCTATTTATTTTAGTTTTACAAACACAAAAATAGTTCCTAAATTAGTGTTAACATCTTACCCACTGCCATAAAAAGTATTAACTCCAAAATAAAATGTTTTAATATTTTATAATTTATAAAAGGCATTTATTCAATTGTTTTACCTACTGTTTTAATTATTTTAGAGTATTTAAACATTTTATAAAATTGCGGTTTCTCCACCAATATTACTTAGGATTTATTTGTTCCATTTTGAACATTTTAGTTTTAATGTTTGAAAACTTTGTTGTTTGCCTATAATTCAAATTTGAACTTGAATCAGTTTTGAACTAACGCGAGATTAGCAACAGTAACGGAGGTGACGAGGCATTGTTAGAAGAGGTTCACTGTAGCACAATTATCTGGGCGTTACAATTCTCCTCCACTACAAGAAATCTCGTCTCGAGATTTAAGAGGGGGAGTAATGGGGAAAGGATTTGGTTACGAAATTCTAACGAGTCTTCTTGTTCTTGTCGCTCTCATCGGAGAGGGTGATTCTTCTTGTTGATGTCTTCATCTCTCTACCTCAGGTCATCATGATGAAGTTGGCATCCTTTCTTTGAGGTCTTCACCGTACTTACAAATAGGTAAGGGCAGCTTGACAATGATAGGATGCTATAAGGGTTAATCATCTGGGGGTTACCCCAGGAATGAGCACATGATTATCTCTCGAGTTGAACCACTAAAACACATCGAGAGGAAAATAAGAAGGTACAATAAGAAGTTTCAAATGGATAGACAATCGTTCGATGTCTAAAACAACGTGTGAAAGGGGTCCAGAACATCGAGAATAAGTATTGCGTTTTATACCAGAATAGGTCACTAGGAAGGTGGCCCGTGAATTACATATGAAATCAAGCGCGAGGAATAACTTTGGCAATAGGGGTGTACAGGAGAGTCAGGTTTTGATCCTGTGGATCTGTGGGTTATGGGCCCACCACGTGGTTTAAAAGTAGGAGGAGCGGTGACATCTTGCACGATCATGATAGCAAGGCATGTCAGAGGGTAGCATGTCAGTTATGTCGGCAACAACGTCGGTACCAAGGGCGAGGGATGAAGAGAACCATTTTCCTGCTCGTTGAACGAGGCAGACCAATAGGCAAAGTTCTCGTCCATCGGTGGCTACCGAAATGTCATCAACAATAGGAACAGGGTCTTACTGGCAGAGTTGTACACTGAGGTGTTTGCATAAGCAGGAAAATATTACTGCTTAGATCATATAGATCACAAGAAAGGTTAAACAAAACAATGGAAAGGAAAATATGTTTATCAGATTAAACAAAACAATGGAAAGGAAAATGTGTTTAAACACATATTTCAAGGGTATATCCTTCCCAAGGACAAGCAGAGCATGATATTCATGACAGGATATAAAGTAGAAAACTCTTTAGGTAAGGGGAGAAAAATTTCATGACATTACCCATACAACGGTGTTTGGATAATTGATAAGGAAAATTTAGTATTGTGCTTCAAATGCTCTTATTGAAAATCGGAGTACCACAGACATGCTTCAAGATTGCATTGACATGGTCTTCAAGCAAAGGTCAGACTTTGGATACAGGAAGGATCCATCAGGAACAATTTGTAGAATAAGTCTTACGATTTCCTCATGGAAGAATGGATAACCTTGCTAAAAAGGAAAACTATAACAATAGGGCCTCCAGACAGGTGTGCTAAGCATGACATCACCTTCTGGGTTATATAAAGAACAATGTTATGACTCTTGGAAATATGTTCCAGCCATCATATCTGACTGAGGTTCAGATCTGATTAGTGTCGGGATACCTCAGACTCAGGATGTCTGAGAAGAAAAAGGTGCGACACACATCGACGAGATGACATTGTAAGATTCTCGGGAAATGAACTATGGGAGGGGGTCACGAAACAATAGTTCATCATTAAACCATGGAGAGGATGAGGAGGTGGCTGATTGACTCAACGACAATTCATCAAGATTTCCAAAAGGATGGATTTCCACAATGATGTGAACAAGGAGATAACAATTGTCAATTCAAATGACATAAGGTTCTATGCTCGAGGAAAACATACACCATTAATCATCGGTTGAAAGGTACATCCAAAATATGACCATAGGCAGCATGATCAATGTTAGAATGGCGATTCAATAACCAACAGTCTAAGAACGAACTGTCGGTCATTAACATTTAAAGCAATAGGGTTGCCAGAGGTACAGAATCCAAGCAGCACCGCTTGTTAGATGGTATCCCGGTTAGAATCAACACGGGGACCAAGAAAGAATGGTGACGGTGAGAAGTATCACTATGCCAAGAATTTTCAAAGAGGTGAAGCAATCCTCACAACATACTCAGCATAAAGGACAGTAATACTTCAAGGTAGAATATAATGCAAATAGGATAGCAAGTTGCATCCATAACACGGACAAGCTCGCGATGAAAAGAAGTTCAGGGTGTTGTCGATGATAACAAAAAGCATCGAGGGCAAGGAGGGTATTTCTCAACATGAACACAGTTGACATCTCGAAAGAAGTCAAAGTGTTGAAGGTGATCCGACACATTTGCCGGGAGGTTTCAAGAGGACGCAATCAAACAGTGACGGCGTCAAGCAGGGAATGACGACGTGAAAGTCATAGGAACAACAAGTAAGATGCAAGCTCAGAATCAAAGTTGCCTTTCAAAACAAGAAACATGATGTTGAAAGCTCGACGTAAGTCATGCTCGCACTCTGAAGAATTTGTGCACCGAAGAAGGTCGAGGTAGCACAATCAAAGATAGCAAGATAAGGTTGTAGCCGATGGTCTAGGACGACGTGACTGAGTTTAAATTTCCCAGTAACAATTACTAGGGGTATTTGAATTTTAGAGCGGATTTGATTTACTAAACAGTGTCCTCGGTTGACGGCAACCTAGAACCCGTAGAGTGATTACGACCAGGAAAGTTATTACTTCAACAAGTTAATAAGATGCCGTGCAAAGGCATGATATCCTCGAGATACCACGGGGTAAAACTCGAAGGTAGAACATGATAGAAGTTGAACTGGGTCGTTGACCTGCGATAGCAGATACTTTAACCTTGTCAAAAATAGACGAGGCACTGGAATGGTTTTCTTTCAGACATATGTTAAATAAAGTTAGCATGGTCGGAACCATAGCTGCAAGGGATCCAATTCAATGACACCGAAAGAATTATTCAAATGATTAAATATTCTTGCAAGAAGCTTTCATGATAAGCTCCACATCGAGTCCATGGGCAAGAACACAAAGGTTCGGGGTCGACTCCCACTTCTTCAATGCATAACATTTCATTCGCTTCTCGTCTTCGAAGAAGTTGTAGAGTTGAAAAGTATCTGGTAAAACACCAGAAGAGAATGTCTTGTGTAAACTTTCGGGTTCACACGGTTTAGGGAAGGTATATGTTCATCCCATAGGGCATCTTAGGAACATATAACGCTTCAGGAGTAAATTATACAAGCTTGAAAGCAGAGTATGGTTGGGAACGCAGAGGATACAATTTACCAAATGCATTATGTATCATGGAAGAATTCACAAGGCAGTTAAATATGAAGGACACTGTCGATTAATAATCCGACGAAGGATCAGATGTCCCTATCGGAGCTGATGTGAGCATCGGCACACAACCAGATGAAGAAAGAACGCAAAGGCATCGGATTATAGGACATCTGAATAATTTGATGCTTAGATAACAAAGGAATTATGAATTCCAATATGAAGGATCAGAACCAGACGCTCTGATCAAGGATGGGTTACTTGAATAGACTTAGGGGCACAATCGATGACAATTTGATTGGTCGAGAACCAGCTCATGTTCAAAGGATGTCTGCGTCGGAAGATAATTAGAAAGGATCAACTGATGAATGCGTGCATTCGCACTCATGTTGAAACAATAAGATGAAAATGACGGTGTCAAGGATACTAATGAATATTGCCAGTCATATGGAAAGCATCCATAATGCAAGCAGACAAGTATTTGCAGAGCAATAAGCTGCTAAGGATTTTTGGAAGATTGAATAGTATTCCAATGTATCTTGGGAATCGTATGAACAAAGGGGGAAGAACGGATACTCGGTAAGTGCGAGGAATTATCCGTAGGGGGTATTTATGAGGCAAGACTGCAAGGCAGTAAGCTCAAAGGATTGTCGGAAAAACGAAGAGCAGTTCGGGGCATCTTGTAATAACAAGATCAATGGGATTGAATGTAAGAGTGGCAAGTGTATGTAGTTATCCATAAGGATTTAACAGCGGTAGGAAATTTGCAAAGGTGGTGGACACAGGTGTCTCGGGGAAAATTCGAATAGCATCTTCGGAACCTCCTGGTGAAGCAGTCGATCATCTGGAATGAAGGGGCTCTCCGGCAGGAAGTGGTATCGAGAACCTAGAGTTATAATTAGTAAAATCATTTAACCCAAATAGAAGAGAGATCAGAATCCCAGAGTATAGATGAGGAATAAAAGATCCTAATACCACCCAATTGGCGATGTGGGCCCATGAGCCACACAGCCATGTTAGTAAAAGTTTTGCAATGTCTAGACTCGACTTCGGCCAAGGAGTGTGGAAGGGGGGTTCCTACAGGCAGTTGGCTCTGATACCAACTTGTGACGCCCCCGATTTGATCGTACACTAATCATACATGCAAACATGTACGATCAAGATCAGGGACTCACGGGAAGATATCACAACACAACTCTAAGAAATAAATAAGTCATACAAGCATCATAATACAAGCCAGGGGCCTCGAGGGCTCGAATACAAGTGCTTGATCATAGACGAGTCAGCGGAAGCAACAATATCTGAGTACAGACATAAGTTAAACAAGTTGCCATAAGATGGCTAGCACAAACTGGGATACAGATCGAAAGAGGCGCAGGCCTCCTGCCTGGGATCCTCCTAAACTACTCCTGGTCGTCGGCGGCGGCCTGCACGTAGTAGTAGACACCCTCGGTGTAGTAGGGGTCATCGAAGGTGGCGCCTGGCTCCTGGGCTCCAGCATCTGGTTGCGACAACCGAGTATAGAAAGGGGAAAAAGGGGGAGCAAAGCAACCGTGAGTACTCATCCAAAGTACTCGCAAGCAAGGATCTACACTACATATGCAATGGTATCAATTAAATGGGTAGTATCTGTGGACTGAACTGCAGAATGCCAGAATAAGAGGGGGGATAGCTAGTCCTATCGAAGACTATGCTTCTGGCAGCCTCCATCTTGAAGCATATAGAAGAGAGTAGCTAGTGCAGCATCAAGTAACATCGCATAGCATAAACCTACCCGACGATCCTCTCCTCGTAGCCCTGTGAGAGAGCGATCACCGGGTTGTATCTGGCACTTGAAAGGGTGTGTTTTATTAAGTATCCGGTTCTAGTTGTCATAAGGTCGAGGTACAACTCCGGGTCATCCTTTAACCGAGGGACACGGCTATTCGAATAGATAAACTTCCCTGCAGGGGTGCACCACATTACCCAACACGCTCGATCCCTCTGGCTGGGCACACTTTCCTGGGTCATACCCGACCTCGGAAGATCAACACATCGCAGCCCTACCTAGGCCTAACAGAGAGGTCAGAACGCCGGTCTAAATCCTATGCGCGCAGGGGTCTGGGCCCATCGCCCATTGCACACCTGCACGTTGCGTGGGCGGCCGGTGAGCAGACCTAGCAACCTCCATTACAAAGGAAGTTGCGTTACGCGGTCCAACCCGGCGCGCGCCGCTCAGTCGCTGACGTCTAGGAGGCTTCGGCTGATACCACGACGTCGAGTACCCATAACTGTTCCCGCGTGGTGGTTAGCGCGTATAGGCTCGTAGCCAGACTCAGATCAAATACCCAATCTCGTTAAGCGTGTTAATTGATAGTAACCGCGGACGCCGACCAGGACCAGGCCCACCTGTCTCCTAGGTGGTCACAACCTGCCCTGTCGCTCCGCCACAAAGCAACACTCGGGGGCCGTCGGGAACCCAGGCCCACCACTACCTGGATGGAACCACCTGCCCCTTCAGCGCCCATCTCCGAACAGAAACATAAGTATGTAATAGTATATAATATAAACCCGTGATCACCTCCCGAAGTGATCACGGCCCAGTAGTATAGCATGGCAGACGGACAAGAGTGTAGGGCCACTGATGTAATTCTAGCAACCTATACTAAGCATTTAGGATTGCAGGAAGGTATCAACAGTAGTAGCAAAGACAGGTTATGCAGCAGAATAGGATTAACCGAAAGCAGTAACATGCTACACTACTCTAATGCAAGCAGTAGAGAGGAGGAATAGGCGATATCAGGTTGATCAAGGGGGGGGGGCTTGCCTGGAAGCTGTGTCGAGAGAGAAGGGTCATCGACGTAGTAGTCGTTCACGGCAGCGTCGTCAGCGGTCTCAGCGTCTATCGAGAGAGAAGAAGGGGGGAGGAAACAGTAAATACAAAGCAAACAATGCTACACAAAGTATGACATGACAATATGCAGTGTCGGGTGTGTTCTAATGTGGGGTTGCACGTTACCGAGAAAGGGGGATCCCATCCGGGAAAGTTATCCCGGTTTCGGACATTTGTTAGACAGATGACCAGAGGGGGACGGTTGCATGTTCAGGTATTTAGAGGCATCACACGGATATGCGGGTTGCGTAATTGGGTTCGTCTCGTCGTTCTGAGCAACTTTCATGTACAAAGTATTTTCATCGGAGTTACGGATTATTTAATATGATTTTCTAAAGTTTTTATTAATTTCTAGAATTTAATTAATTATTTAAATTAACATTATCCGAAATAGTGTTATGCTGACGTCAGCATGACATCAGCAGGCGTCCTGACACGTGGGTCTCACATGTCATAGACTGATTAGGTTAATTAGGGTTAACTAATTAATTAACATTTAATTAAATTAGATTAATCTAAACAGGGTTAATTAACTTAATTAATTAACTAATTAATTATTTATTAATTTTAATAGTTTTTATTTTTATTTTTATTTTCTTTTTTCATTTTTCAGGGCGTGGGCCCGTTCGTCAGTGTCACTGGGCGCGGGGGCCCCACCGGGCAGTGGCCCAGGGGCGGCAGGGCGCGGGCGACGGGCGCGGCGCGCGTGCGTGGGCGCGTGTGCGCGTGTGCGGGGTGGCGCGAGCAGGCGCCGGGGCGGGCGCGGTCTGGCGACAGAGGGCGCGGCGAGCGAGGTGCGGGCGCGCGCGGCGGCACGCCGAGCGGGGCATGGCCGCGGTGAGCGCGGGCCGGTGCGGCGGAGCGGGGTGAGCGAGGCGAGGAGAAGGGGGGGCTCACTAGGGGTAGTAGGGCACGGGACAGCGGTGCGCGAGGAGGACGGCGATGGGGTCCGGCGAGGCTTGTGAGCCTGCACCCCTTAGATACAAAGAAATCCTTCTTCCATCTCTGGCCTTTTGCTTGGGGCGGCACCGGGCTCGGGAGGAGGAGGGGGCCGTCGAGGGGAAGACTGGAGAGGAGGCGTGGGCAGAGCACCGATCCAGTCTGGATCGGGGGAGGGGGGGGGAGTGTCGGTGGGGTGGGTTAGGGTTCAGCCTGGGGAGGGGTATAGGCCAGGGGGGAGGGAGCTGGGCCGGCCTGGTGGCCGTGGCCCAGTGGGCCGCCGGGGGGGGGGGGGTTCCTTTTTTTTTTCTTTTTCTCTGTTTTCTTTTGCCTTTTTCTTTTTCTTTTGTTTTCTTTTATTTATTCTTTTCTGTTTCATTTTTATGTCCTATTTATTTTAGTTTTACAAAACACAAAAATAGTTCCTAAATTAGTGTTAACATCTTACCCACTGCCATAAAAAGTATTAACTCCAAAATAAAATGTTTTAATATTTTATAATTTATAAAAGCCATTTATTCAATTGTTTTACCTACTGTTTTAATTATTTTAGAGTATTTAAACATTTTATAAAATTGCGGTTTCTCCACCAATATTACTTAGGATTTATTTGTTCCATTTTGAACATTTTAGTTTTACTGTTTGAAAACTTTGTTGTTTGCCTATAATTCAAATTTGAACTTGAATCAGTTTTGAACTAACGCGAGATTAGCAACTGTAACGGAGGTGACGTGGCATTGTTAGCTGAGTTTCACTGTAGCACAATTATCCGGGCGTTACATAAACATTTGCGCAAGGTGGACTAACGCAAACAGTTTTCAAGAGGATGTCGTGAGTGATTGTTCATTGATCCAACACAGTTTATTCCTAGAAACTGTGTGCGTTGCCTGAGGTCATCGCCCACGATGTTTTCTCAACAACCGTTTGCTATAGAAAAACCCAATTAGCAGGCTAATTGTCCTATTATTAATAATCCATTTATTAATCTAATTGACATTTCATATTAAGCACACAATATATTTCATTTTCATATTAAGGAAGCAGGATTTCATAATTGAAATACATCAGAGTACAACATCTTATTGCTTCAGCACTCAGCTACCCCATTACACAACTACACCAGCACCAAGTTTCACATGCAACATCTATAACCTTTCGAAATTAGCATCATAGACGGTACATAGACAGATGAATCTCATCTAGAAAACTGCTGAAGTGGAAGGCGAATATTGAGCCTTCATTGACGTTGAAGGTCTTTGCAACTTTAGGCCAGTGCCTATGGATGATTGACCGTCCATCCTTCGTCCTCTTCAGGAACACTTCAATATTGAACCGTGGCTATTGTATGAATACCTTCCTCGCCTCCTGACCATACAGGTGGTTTGAGAGGTAATCATCAGTGAACTGCTTTGGAAAGGCCTGAAAACAAGGATGTGCATAAATATCTTCTCTATATTGGAAATGGGGCAAAGGAATAAAAAAGTCAAGGTATAATAGTTAGTACCATCCTGTAGTGAACTGATGTCTTCTTCATTGTGCAGACTTAGATCTTGTTTTTTGTCGCTAATTTCTTTATCCTAATAATTTTTCTGAGTTTCTTGACTTGACTGATATTCATGGACAACTCATTTCCCCATATGCAAAAAGGGTCGAACAGTGGGTTAAAACCTCTGACAGCAGGACCTACATCTGCAAGACCAAATTGTTAAAAACCTAAATATTAGAATGGTTCCTGCAATTGCACAATAATGTGCTATTAGACAAAGGACCATGCATGTGCA
The DNA here is from genome assembly GCA_011799875.1 of Thinopyrum elongatum. Classification (NCBI taxonomy): domain Eukaryota; kingdom Viridiplantae; phylum Streptophyta; class Magnoliopsida; order Poales; family Poaceae; genus Thinopyrum; species Thinopyrum elongatum. Next base: position 373,397,663 of record CM022298.1, on the reverse strand, counting down.
AACCTCAATTGTAAACCTCAGTGCTTCCCATTGTTTCCCTGCAACACATATAAGGTAGTTAGTGGTCAGGTTAAGTGCGGGTTCGCATGCTATCAGTAAAATATGTTGATGAAAAATAAGCACATTGCAGATTCATCAGATTAATTCAAGCCACATGGAAAACCCATTTATCCAAACCAAGCATTATTAAGAACTAGGAAATATAGCAATTGTATATGTTTCTCATGTATTAAGTGCAGCCAAATTTGATTTATTCCTCACATGCACAACAATACAAAATTCCACCCACGACAATTGGACATCGCATTGCAGAATTGAACCAAGCAGTTAACTAAACACCACAACATATGAACCAAACATTAACTGAGCACCACATTGCACAATATAACATACTCCAAATAGAAGATCAGACAGTTAGCCAAACCAAGCATGCTTAACAACTTGGAAATATAGCAATTGTATTTGTTTCTCATGTATTTAGTACAGCCAAATTCAATTTATTTCTCACATGGTATACAATAACAGAATGCACCCACAACAATTGAACATCGCATTGCAGAATTGAACAAAACAGTTAACTAAACACCACATCAAATGAAACAAATGTTAACTGAGCACCACATGGCACAATGTATAACATACAAGAAGATCAGATAGTTAACCAAACCAAGCATGCTTGACAACTTGGAAATATAGCAATTGTATTTGTTTCTCATGTATTTTGCAAAGATAAATTTGATTTATTTCTCACATGGAAGACAATACAAAATTGCACCCTGCAGAATTGAACATCACATTTGCAGAATTGAACCAAACAGTTAATTGAAGACGACAACTAATTAACCAAACAGTTAATAAGTGAGCACCACATTGCACGACATATAGAACATATACATGATACATCTCCAACGTATCTATTATTTATGAAGTATTCATGCTGCTATATTATCATTCTTGGATGTTTTACAATCATTTTATAGCAACTTTATATCAATTTTTTGGGACTAACTTATTGACATAGTGCCCAGTGCTAGTTGCTGTTTTTTGCTTGTTTTTTACATCGCAGAAAATCAATACCAAACGGAGTCCAAATGTAGAAAACTTTTTGTGGATTTTTTATGGACCAGAAGACATCCAATGGGCCAGAGCAGCACCTGGGGGTGCCCCGAGGGGGGCACAACCCACCGGGGTGCGCCTGGGCCCAGGCGCGCCCCGGTGGGTTGTGCCCTCCTTAGTGGCCTCCCGCACCGCCTCTTCACCCTTTAAATTGCCAAATATTCCAAAAACCCTCGGGGTAACCCTAGATTAGAAGTTCCGCCGCCGCTAGCCTCTGTAGCCACGAAAAACCAATCTAGACCCTGTTCCGGCACCCTGCCGGAGGGGAAAATCATCACCGGTGGCCATCTTCATCATCCCGGCGGCCACCATGATGAGGAGGGAGTAGTCCACCCACGGGGCTGAGGGTTTGTACCAGTTGCTATGTGTTTAATCTCTCTCTCTCTCTCGTGTTCTTGAGATGTCACGATCTTGATGTATCGCGGGCTTTGTTAATATAGTTGGATCATATGGTGTTTTCCCCTCTCTATCTTGTTGTGAATTGAGTTTTCCCTTTGAGATTTCGTTCTTATTGGATTGACTACTTTTGTGGATTTGAGAACACTTGATGTATGTCTTGCTATGAATACCCATGGTGACAATGGGGTATCATATTGATTCACTTGATATGTGTTTTGGCACTCAACTCGCGGATTCATGAGGTGACATTGGGGTAATCTATGCATAGGGGTTGATGCACGTTCTCGTCTTTTGTTTCTCCGGTAGAAATCTTGGGGCATTCTTTGAGGTTCTTTGTGTTGGATTGAGTATTATGAATCTGAATTTGCTTTGGTGTTATTCTAGTACAAACTCTTGATAGATCGATCGGAAAGACTAACTTGGTATTATTTTAGTACGAACTCTTGATAGATCGATCAGAAAGAATAACTTGGTGTTATTTTAGTACGAACCCTTGGATAGATCGATCAGAAAGAATAGCTACAAACAATTTCTTCTTATGTTCTCCGCTAGATAAGAACTTTGGAGTGATTCTTCATCGCACTTTGAGAGATGGTTATAGGATCCAATTATATTAGCATTCTTGAGAGATTGCACTAGCGAAAGTACGGACCCTAGGCCTTGTTTTCAAGCATTGCAATACCATTTGTGCTCCATTTTATCACTTGCTACCTTGCTTTTTTTATTTATTCAGATTATAAAAATATATTTCTACCATCCATATTACACTTTTATCACCATCTCTTCGCCGAACTAGTGCACCTATACAATTTTCCATTGTATTGGGTGTGTTGGGGACACAAGAGACTTTTTATTATTTGGTTGCAGGGTTGTTTGAGAGAGACCATCTTCATCCTACTCCTCCCATGGATTGATAAACCTTAGGTCATCCACTTGAGGGAAATTTGCTACTGTCCTACAAAACTCTGCGCTTGGAGGCCCAACATGAGTCTACAAGAACAAGTTGTGTAGTAGACATCAAGCTCTTTTCTGGCGCCGTTACCGGGGAGGTGAGTGCTTGAAGGTATATCTTTAGATCTTGCAATTGAATCTTTTAGTTTCTTGTTTTATCACTAGTTTGGTGTATAAAAGAAAACTACATAAAAAAATGGAATTGAGGTTGCATCATATTATTGATCGTCTTTATAATAACTTTCTTGAAAATGATGGATCGGAAAATTGTGCTCAATTGCTAGAAGAAGAAGTCAATAAAATGTTTGGCATAAATTTTTTGAATGATGAGCATGATTGCAATGTTGTTAGTATGAATTCCTTGAATATCCAAAATGCTAATGATTATTGCACTAGTCATGAGAAAAATGTCTCCTATAAGAATGTTAATTTTTGCGGAGTGAATTGGAAGTGCAATTACGCACCAAAAAGGGAAGATAGATTTTGTAAGAGGCATAAATATTTAGAAACGGAAAAATTGCAAGAGAGGCTAGATGATTGTGCTGAAAGATTTAATTATTTTCGCCATCCTTGTGAACTTTGCAATGAACATGGTCATTTAAATCTCCAATGCAAATTCTTTCATGATCAAATCGTGTCCAAAAATTGTGATAACTTGATTACCCTTGAGCATCATAAAGAGCTTAGTCTTCTTTTGGGGTATGAAGAAATGAAACGTATAACTAAGGGTATTCCAAAATTTAATCTCGAGAGATTTCTTGATTTTGATCTAGAGGAAATTTATATGTTTTGTGCGGTAAATTGCATTGAGAATCCTTATATTGCCAACTATCTAAAGACAAGAAATCAAATAGAATATGAAGAGAGTACTAATGAAAGGGAAAATATTTCCCAACACCCTCCTAGTGTTTATTATGATGAATCAGGTAACGAGGAGGAGCTTCCTATCCAATCAATCTCTTCAACAAGAAGCTTGAAAAAATTAATTAAACTCACACATGATGTGGTGAAGAAGAAAAAAAGAAGAAAGAAAAGAGGTAAAAAGGTATCTCTCCCAAATAATGTTGCTCCTATTATTATTGCGCCTCACAAAAATGAATCAAAAATAATTGTATAAGATGATGCAGCTGATGATGACATTGCTTCTTTGTCTTATGGCACAATGTCCGAGAGCACTATTGATGATGATTTTGTTATGCCTATTGCCTGTTGTGATAATTATGATTGGGAAGATAATGATACTTCTTATAATCTTGTAAATATTTTTGGCACCAACTTGGGAAATTATGACGATAGCAATTGTTATACCGTTGGTGCTATTCAAACTTTTAATGATGAGAATGACATGTTTGAGAATTTATTTGCTGCAATTAATATTTGTCCCAAGCTTGGGGATGATATGCTTAATGAAGATGATCTTTTTAGCCCCCTACTTTGAATGATCAAATTTACTATGATGATTGCATGCCTCCTATCTATGATGAGAATGAAGTTGCTACTTATGATGATTATTGTGATGACACTTATGTTATAAAAAGTAGTGATAATTATTGTCATAATTTTGATTATCCTTTTTCTGAACATTACTCTTTTAATGTGGAAACAATTTTTAGTATTCGAGTTTCGTATGATACCCCCACTATTGTGAATGAAAATAAAATTGCTTATATGGAGAGTAATAAATTTTCTATGCTTTTGGATCATGAAAAGAATGTTTTATGTGATGGTTATATTGATGAATATATTCATGATGCTACTGAAAATTATTATGAGAGAGGAACTTATGATTCATGATGCTCTTGTTATGTTTCAATCCTTATCTTTTATGCGAGCATCATTGAACTTATCATGCCTAGCTAAAAGGCATTAAAGAAAAGCGCTTGTTGGGAGACAACCCAACAATTTTACCTACTGTTTTTGTGTGTTCACATGATTATGCTACTGTAGTAATCATGTTTTATTGCTTTTGTTTCAATAAAGTGCCAAGTAAAGCCTTTGGGATAGTGTGGATGATAGTTGACTTGAATCTGTGCAAAAACAGAAACTTTTGTGCTCAGTACAGGAATTTTGAAAATTCACTGGAATGTGATTTTGATCCGAATTTTTTACAGGAGATAGATATACAAATTATTTACGTTGTCCTAATATTTCAGAATTTTTTGAGTAGCATAAGTATGGTTGGAGTACAGATTACTACAGACTGTTCTGTTTTTGACAGATTCTGTTTTCAATGCATAGTTTGCTTGTTTTCTAGTTTCTATGGCTTATATTGCTCAATATAAATTGTGGAAATGATATGATACAGTATGCATTGTGTGGAAACAATTATGAATCTTGTCTTTGACAGTACCAAAGTGAAATGGTTTGCTCTTTATCATACTAACCTATCTCACGAAGTTCCGTTAAGTTTTGTGTGATTGAAGTTTTCAAGTTTTGGGTGAGATGTCGATATGAGGAGAATAAGGAGTGACAAGACCCTAAGCTTGGGGATGACCAAGGCACCCCAAGTTAAATATCCAAGGAAGATCCAAGCAACTAAGCTTGGGGATGCCCCAGAAGGCATCCCCTCTTTCATCTGCAACATTATCGGTAACCTCACTTGGAGCTATATTTTCATTCGTCACATGATATGAGTTTTGCTTGGAGGATCATTTTATTTTATTAGGATTTGATTTCTGTTATTTATAATAATGTTTTGCATCTTTTATTCCAATAAAAGTGGCAAGGATAGCCATCACCATGCTTATTTTGCAAATATATGAGTTGCTGTTTCAAAACAGAAAGTTTATCGCTGTTGCAATAATTATCCAGAAAAATCAGAATGTTATAAAATGTTGAAACTTTCTGCACAATAAGATCTGATAAATTTTCTACAGTGTGGTAAATTTTCATAATTTTTGGAGTTTAAGAAGTATTGATACTCTTGCATTCTTTACAGACTGTGCTGTTTTGGCAGATTGCTGTTATGTTTGCATTGTTTGCATATATTTGCTTGCTTAATGATTCTATTTGAGGATAGGAGTATTAAATATGCAGAGGAATTTAGTATGCAATGTTGAATAATAATTTTAGTAATTTGCTACAGTAGAGAATGATAAGGTTTTTGCATTGGTTTATACTAACTTATCTCATGAGTTCTTGTTGAGTTTTGTGTGGATGAAGTTTTTAAGATTTAGGGAAACCGTGATATAAAAGGAATTAAGGAGACACAAAAGCTCAAGCTTGGGGATGCCCAAGGCATCCCAAGATAATATTTCAAGAAGTCTCAAGCATCTAAGCTTGGGGATGCCCCGGTAGGCATCCCACCTTTCTTCATCAACAATTATAGGTTAGTATCGGTTGAGCCTAAGTTTTTGCTTCTTCATGTGAGTTGTGCTATTCTTGGAATGTCATTTTGTTTTGTTTTGATTTCTGTTTTAATAAAATACTTAGATCTGAAAGTTTTTAAATAAGAGAGAGTCCACAATTAGCTACCTATTTACTTAACTACTCGCTTGATCTTCACTTATATCTTTTTGGAGTAGCTTGTCATTTACTCTTGTGCTTCACTTATATCCTATGAGTAAATTGTTGAATGAATTGAATATCATGAAGTTGAAATTATATGTTCATATCATGCCTAGTGGTAGCTTCACATTGGGTTTAGGAAGTGAAATCTTTTGAGGCTTGACAATCACAATATTGGTCATACAAGCAATTCATGAATGATTAGTAGAAGGAAGAGAACTTTCACATGCAAATACACTATCTTGGAAATCTTTTGTGATTGTGACCCCCCATCAAAATATTATATGCAAAAATTATTGACGTTGGACAAGGAAGACAACGTAATGATTTATGTTTGTTCATATTCACATAGAAGTTATATTGTCATAGATCCTTCAACATGTGGTGCTTGCCCCCCATCTTTGCTAGCAAAAATTCCGCACTAAGTAGAGATACTACTTGTGCATCCAAAAACCCTTAAACCCAAATCTTATTTTCAAGAGTCCACCATATCTGCCTATGGATTGAGTAATATCCTTCAAGTAAGTTGTCATCGGTGCAATAAGGCAATAAAAATTGCTTCTAAAAGTGTAAGATCATTTAGTGTAAGAGAAAATTGAGCGTTGTACGAACTTGTGATGCTAAAGAAATAAAAGCGACAGACTGCATAATAAATGTTGCCATCACAAGGGGCAATATAACATGACATTCTTTTACACTAAGGGGTTGATCATACAAACAAATAAGTGCATGGCAACCTCTGCTTCCCTCTGCGAAGGGCCTACCTTTTACTTTTATGTATTTACTTTTATGCAAGAGTCAAAGTTTTTCTCTCTATTCCTTTTTAGTTTTCTCTTTTGGCAAGCATCATGTGGCGAGGAAAGATCTAGGCACATATATCCAGTTGGATATGGGTAGCATGAGTTATTATTGTTGACATCACCCTTCAGGTGAATACGTTGGGAGGCGAAATTATAAGCCCCTATCTTTCTATGTGTCCGGTTGAAACGTTTTGCTCATGTGTATGCGGTGAGTGTTAGCAATCATAGAAGACTATATGATGGTTGAGTATGTGGAGCTCTTACTTAGACTCTGTTGAATAAGTTGAATTGCAATTGTTTGGTGACTAAGAATATAGGTTGTTGAGTTTCAAGAGAATTCATTGTTTGAACCTTAACATGTGAATTGGTTGCTACTTTAACATGAAGAGTTTTATGAGAAAGAATTGATGTTATGATGCTAGGAAAAGTGATTGAAGTTACTATTGATCAAACTTATGCACTTTGCTAGCATTCACACTTCATAAATTATTTCTTTTATCATTTACATACTCGAGGACGAGTAGGAATTAAGCTTGGGGATACTGATACGTCTCCAATGTATCTATAATTTATGAAGTATTCATGCTGCTATATTATCATTCTTGGATGTTTTACAATCATTTTATAGCAACTTTATATCATTTTTTGGGACTAACTTATTGACATAGTGCCCAGTGCCAGTTGCTGTTTTTTGCTTGTTTTTTACATCGCAAAAAATCAATACCAAACGGAGTCCAAACGCAGCGAAACTTTTTGTGGATTTTTTATGGACCAGAAGACATACAATTGGCCAGAGCAGCACCTGGGGGGTGCCCCGAGGAGGGCACAACCAACCAGGGCGCGCCTGGGCCCCCAGGCGCGCCCCGGTGGGTTGTGCCCACCTCGGTGGCCTCCCGCACCGCCTCTTCGCCCTATAAATTGCCAAATATTCCAAAAACCCTCGGGGTAACCCTAGATTAGAAGTTCTGCCGCCGCAAGCCTCTGTAGCCACGAAAAACCAATCTAGACTTCGTTCCGGCACACTGTCGGAGGAGAAAATCATCACCGGTGGCCATCTTCATCATCCCGGCGGCCACCATGATGAGGAGGGAGTAGTCCACCCTTGGGGCTGAGGGTTTGTACCAGTTGCTATGTGTTTAATCTCTCTCTCTCTCTCTCGTGTTCTTGAGATGTCACGATCTTGATGTATCGCAGGCTTTGTTAATATAGTTGGATCATATGGTGTTTTCCCCTCTCTATCTTGCTGTGAATTGAGTTTTCCCTTTGAGATTTTGTTCTTATCGGATTGAATACTTTTATGGATTTGAGAACACTTGATGTATGTATTGTTATGAATACCCGTGGTGACAATGGGGTATCATATTGATTCACTTGATATGTGTTTTGGCACTCAACTCGCGGATTCATGAGGTGACATTGGGGTAATCTATGCATAGGGGTTGATGCACGTTCTCGTCTTTTGTTTCACCGGTAGAAATCTTGGGGCACTCTTTGAGGTTCTTTGTGTTGGATTGAGTATTATGAATCTGAATTTGCTTTGGTGTTATTCTAGTACTAACTCTTGATAGATCGATCGGAAAGAATAACTTGGTATTATTTTAGTACGAACTCTTGATAGATCGATCGGAAAGAATAACTTGGTGTTATTTTAGTAGGAACTCTTGGATCGATCGATTGGAAAGAATAGCTACAAAAAATTTCTTCTAATGTTCTCCGCTATATAAGAACTTTGGAGTGATTCTTCATCGCACTTTGAGGGATGGTTATATGATCCAATTATATTAGCATTGTTGAGACATTGCACTAGCGAAAGTACGGACCCTAGGCCTTGTTTTCAAGCATTGCAATACCATTTGTGCTCCATTTTATCACTTGCTACCTTGCTTTTTTTATTTATTCAGATTATAAAAATATATTTCTACCATCCATATTACACTTTTATCACCATCTCTTCGCCGAACTAGTGCACCTATACAAATTTCCATTGTATTGGGTGTGTTGGGGACACAAGAGACTTTTTATTATTTGGTTGCAGGGTTGTTTGAGAGAGACCATCTTCATCCTACGCCTCCCACGGATTGATAAACCTTAGGTCATCCACTTGAGGGAAATTTGCTACTGTCCTACAAAACTCTGCGCTTGGAGGCCCAACACGAGTCTACAAGAACAAGTTGTGTAGTAGACATCAATACACTAGAGCAACAGATTGCATGGTAAAAGTAGATAGGACAATTCACTAGAATTTATTAAGGAAAGGCAGGAGCAGCACATGCAACGGGTAAACCGAGCATGCTTAACCGGCGTAGCTAGCAAACTGAACATAGGTCCTTATAGTGAGCTGATATGTCCATTTTGCATCATGTTTTGCTACTGTTATTTATAATGTTTTTATGCATAATAATGCTTTTGGGAGTAATTCTAATGCCTTTTCTCCCATAATTTGCAAGGTTTACACAAAGAGGGAGAATACCGACAACTGGAATTCTGGACCTGAAAAAGCATGTCAGAGCTACCTATTCTGCACAACTCCAAATAAGTTGAAACTTCATGGAGATTTTTTATTTATTATATAAGAATTATTGGAGGAAATAACGACCAGAGGGGGACCACCAGGTGGGCACAACCCACCTAGGCGTGCTAGGGAGCCCAGGCGCGCCCTGGTGGGTTGTGCCCTCCTCGGCCCACCTCCGGTGCCCCTCTTCTGGTATATAAGTCATTTTGATCTAGAAAAAATGAGGGAGGACTTTAGGCACGAAGCGCCGCCGTCTCGAGGCGGAACTTGGGCAGGAGCAGTTTTGCCCTCCGGCGGAGTGATTCCGCCGGGGGAACTTCCCTCCCGGAGGGGAAATCATCGTCATCATCATCACCAACAACTCTCCCATCTTGGGGAGGGTAATCTCCATCAGCATCTTCAACAGCACCATCTCCTCTCAAACCCTAGTTCATCTCTTGTGTTCAATCTTTGTACCGGAATCTTAGATTGGTGCTTGTGGGTGACTAGTAGTATTGATTACATCTTGTAGTTGATTACTATATGGTTTATTTGGTGGAAGATTATATGTTCAGATCCATTATGCTATTTAATACCCCTCTGATCTTGAGCATCATTATCGTTTGTGAGTAGTTACTTTTGTTCTTGAGGTCACGAGAGAAATCTTGTTGCAAGTAATCATGTGAACTTGATATGTGTTTGATATTTTGATGATATGTATGTTGTGATTCCCTTAGTGGTGTCATGTGAACGTCGACTACATGGCACTTCACCTTATTAGGTCCTAAGGGAATGCATTGTGGAGTAGTTATTAGATGATGGGTTGCGAGAGTGACAAAAGCTTAAACCCTAGTTTATGTGCTACTTCGTAAGGGACCAATTTGGATCTAAAAGTTTAATGCTATGGTTAGATTTTATCTTAATACTTTTCTCGTAGTTGCGGATGCTTGCGAGGGGGTTAATCATAAGTAGGAGGTTTGTTCAAGTAAGAACAGCACCTAAGCACCGATCCACCCACATATCAAATTATCAAAGTTACGAACACGAATCAAACCAACATGATGAAAGTGACATGATGAAATTCCCGTGTACCCTCAAGAACACTTTGCTTATCGTAAGAGACCATTTTGGCCTGTCCTTTGCCACAAAAGGATTGGGCTAACTTGCTGCATACTATTTACCATTACCGTTACTTGCTCGTCACAAATTATCTTGCTATCAAACTACTCGTTACTTATAATTTCAGTGCTTGCAGAGAATACCCTGCTGAAAACCACTTGTCATTTCCTTCTGCTCCTCGTTGGGTTCGACACTCTTACTTATCGAAAGGACTATGATTGATCCCCTATACTTGTGGGTCATCAAGGCTCTTTCTGGCGCTGTTGCCGGAGAGTGAAGCATTCTTGGTAAGGAAAAATTATTACTGCGTGCTGAAATTTACTATCACTTGTCACTATGGAGAATCATCCTTTAAGGGGTTTGTTCAGGGTATCTTCACCTCAACCGGAACCACAATTAGTTACTCCTCAACCTACCGCACCTACTAAAAATATTTGTTATGAAATTCCTTCAGGTATGATAGAACAACTGCTAGCTAATCCTTATGTAGGAGATGGAACCGAACATCCTGATATGCACTTAATATATGTGGATGAAATTTGTGGATTATTTAAGCTTGCAGGTTTACCCGGAGATGAAGCTAAGAAGAAGGTTGTCCCTTTATCTTTGAAGGGAAAAGCATTGGCATGGTATAGGCTATGCGATGATATTGGATCTTGGAACTGGAATCGATTAAAATTGGAATTTCACCAAAAAAATTGTCCTATGCATCCAGTTCATCATGATCGGAATTACATATATAATTTTTAGCCTCGTGAAGGAGAAAGTATCGCTCTAGCTTGGGGGAGGCTTAAGTCAATGTTATATTCATGCCCCAATCATGAGCTCCCAAGAGAAATTATTATTCAGAATTTTTATGCTCGGCTTTCTTGTAATGATCAATCCATGCTCGATACTTCTTGTACTGGTTCTTTTATGAAGAAGACTATTGAATTCAGGTGGGATCTTTTGGAAAGAATTAAACGCAACTCTGAAGATTGGGAACTCAACGAAGGTAAAGAGTTAGGTATTAAGCTTGAGTTTGATTGTGTTAAATCTTTTATGAATACCGAAGGTTTTCAGAAGTTTAGCACTAAATATGGACTTGACTCTAAGATAGTAGCCTCTTTCTGTGAATCATTTGCTACTCATGTTGATCTCCCTAAGGAGAAGTGGTTTAAATATCATCCACCTATTAAAGAAGAAATTAAAGAACCGGTTGTGGTTAAAGATGAAACTATTATTTATAATGTTGACCCAATTGTTCCTACTGCTTACATTGAAAAACCACCTTTCCCTGTTAGGATAAAGGAACATGCTAAGGTTTCAACCGTGGTCAATAAAAGCTATATTAGAGCACCTAAACCTACTGAACAAATCAACGTAGAACCTAGTGTTGCTATGGTTAAAGATCTCTTGGTAGAAAATATAGATGGGCATGTTATTTACTTCTGTGATGAAGCTGCTAGAATTGCCAAACCAGATGAGAAGGATAAACATAGACCTGTTGTTGGCATGCCTGTTGTCTCAGTTAAAATAGGAGATCACTGTTATCATGGTTTATGTGACTTAGGTGCTAGCGTGAGTGCTATTCCCTTTACCTTATATCAAGAAATTATGAATGACATAGCACCCGCTGAAATAGAAGACATAGAGGTTACTATTAAGCTTGCTAATAGAGACATCATCACACCACTTGGGATTGTTAGAGATGTTGAAGTCTTGTGTGGGAAAATAAAATACCCTGTTGATTTTCTAGTTCTTGGTTCCCCACAAGATGACTTTTGTCCCATTATCTTTGGCATACCTTTCTTGAACATCGTTACTGCTAAAATAGATTGCGAGAAACAAATCATCGGTGTTAGTTTTGGTGATGAATCTCATGAGTTTAATTTTTCTAAGTTTAGTAGAAAACATCATAAGAAAGAATTGCCTAGTAAGGATGAAATAATTGGTCATGCTTCTATTGCCGTGCCTCCTACTGATCCACTAGAACAATATTTGCTAGACCATGAAAATTATATGCATATGCACGAAAGAAATGAAATAGATAAAATTTTCTTTGAACAACGACCTCTGCTTAAACACAATTTTCCTATTGAAACTCTAGGAGGTCCTCCTCCACCTAATGGTGATCCTGTGTTTGAATTAAAACAATTGCCAGACACTTTGAAATATGCTTATCTTGATGAGAAAAAGATATATCCTGTTATTATCAGTGCTAACCTTTCAGAACATGAAGAAGAAAGATTACCAAAAATTCTGAAGAAGCACCGAGCTGCTATTGGATATACTCTTGATGATCTTAAGGGCATTAGTCCCACTCTTTGTCAGCACAAAATTAAAATGGATCCTGATGCTAAACCCGTTGTTGATCATCAACGGCGGTTGAATCCCAAAATGAAAGAAGTGGTAAGAACTGAAATACTAAAGCTTCTGGAAGCAGGTATAATCTATCCCATAGCTGATAGTAGATGGGTAAGTCCCGTTCATTGTGTCCCTAAGAAAGGAGGTATTACCGTTGTTCCTAATGATAAAAATGAACTTATTCCACAAAGGATTGTTACTGGCTATAGGATGGTAATTGATTTTAGAAAATTAAATAAAGCAACTAGAAAGGATCATTACCCCTTACCTTTTATTGATCAAATGCTAGAAAGACTATCAAAGCACACACACTTTTGCTTCCTTGATGGATATTCTGGTTTTTCTCAAATACCTGTTTCACAACCTGATCAAGAGATAACCACCTTTACTTGCCCTTTTGGAACTTATGCTTATAGACGTATGCCTTTTGGTTTATGCAATGCACCTGCTACCTTTCAAAAATGTTATTCATTATGCTAGCAAAACTCTAGACAGTGCCCAACGAAATTATGCTACTACTGAAAAGGAATTTTTAGCAGTTGTGTTTGCTTGTGACAAATTCAGATCTTACATTGTTGATTCCAAAGTTACTGTTCACACTGATCATGCTGCTATTAAATATCTTATGGAAAAGAAAGATGCTAAACCTAGACTCATTAGGTGGGTTCTCTTGCTACAAGAATTTGATTTACATATCACTAATAGAAAAGGAGCTGAGAACCCTGTAGCTGATAACTTGTCTAGGTTAGAGAATATTCTTGATGACCCAGAACCTATTAATGATATCTTTCCTGATGAACAACTAGCTGCAATAAATGTTTCCCAGAGCACTCCTTGGTTTGCTGACTATGCTAATTACATTGTTGCTAAATATTTACCACCTAGCTTTACATATCAACAAAAGAAAAAATTCTTTTATGATTTAAGACATTACTTTTGGGATGACCCACATCTTTATAAAGAAGGAGTAGATGGTATTATTAAACATTGTGTACCTGAGCATGAACAGGGCAAATCCTACGGAAATGTCACTCCGAAGCTTATGGAGGGCATCATGCGGGAGATAGAACTGCTCATAAGGTATTGCAATCTGGTTTCTATTGGCCTACTCTCTTCAAGGATGCCCGTAAGTTTGTTTTATCTTGTGATGAATGTCAATGAGTTGGTAATATCGATAAGCGTCAAGAAATGCCTATGAATTATTCACTTGCTGTTGAACCATTTGATGTTTGGGGTTTTGATGATATGGGACCTTTTCCTTCCTCTAATGGGTATACTCGTATTTTGGTTGCTGTTGATTATGTCACTAAGTGGGTAGAAGCTATTCCAACTAGTAGTGCTGATCACAACACTTCCATTAAAATGCTTAAAGAAGTTATTTTCCCGAGGTTTAGAGTCCCTAGATATTTAATGACTGATGGTGGTTCACACTTTATTCATGGTGCTTTCCATAAAATGCTTGCTAAATATGATGTGAACCATATAATTGAATCACCCTATCATCCTCAATCTAGTGGTCAAGTTGAACTTAGCAATAGAGAAATAAAACTAATTTTACAAAAAACTGTCAATAGGTCCCGAAAGAATTGGTCTAAGAAATTGGATGATGCACTTTGGGTCTACCGAATAGCATATAAAAATCCTATGGGTATGTCTCCCTATAAAATGGTTTATGGAAAAGCTTGTCATTTGCCTCTTGAGTTAGAACACAAAGCTTATTGGGCAATTAAAGAACTCAACTATGACTTCAAACTTGCTAGTGAAAAGAGGTTATTTGATATTAGCTCACTAGATGAATGGAGAACCCAAGCCTATGAAAATGCCAAGTTATTTAAAGAAAAAGTTAAAAGATGGCATGATAAAAGAATCCAAAAGCGGGAATTCAAAGTTGGGGAATATGTTTGTCTATACAACTCTCGCTTTAGATTCTTTGCAGGAAAACTTCTCTCCAAATGGGAAGGACTGTATGTTATTGAAGAGGTCTACCGCTCTGGATCTATTAAAATAAATAATGCCAAAGGTACCAATCCGAAGGTGGTCAATGGGCAAAGAATTAAATACTATATCTCAAGTACGCCTATTAACGTCGACAACAATATTATCCAAACCATGACACCTAAGGAACATATAAAGGAAACCTTCTGGAACACTCCAGAATAACCGAAAAAGAGGAGGTACGTGATACGGTAAGTAAACGGACTCCGAAAAATCCGCAAAAATATTTTCTGTCAGTTTTAGAATATTACAAAAAATAGGAAAATAAGAAACAACCAGGAAGGCAACCCTGGTGGGCACAAGACACCAGGGCGCGCCTTGCTTGCCAGGCACGCCCAGGTGGGTTGTGCCCACCTCGGTTACCTTCCGGACTCCATTTTTCTTCCGTTTGCTTGTTTCCCAAGATAAAAAAATCTTTATATACCCCCCGAACCTATTAACCTCCATATCGCGGAGAAACCTTCTGTTCTTCTTTCTTCCTGTTTTCTGTCAGATCTGTCAGGCCAGGCACCATGTCTTCTCCCTCCTCCAACAACGCAGAAGAAGACGCTTGGTTGATGAAGATGGAACTAAAGAGAGAAGGACCAAAAGAAGCTCTGAAGGGGGACAAGAGCAAGGAAGCCATTGGGGATCAAGCTCCAGCAGTAGAGCAAGCCTTGCCTGCAGAGGAAGAAGAGGATATCCTCCAACCATATTATGAACATCTCACCGCTACTGAAATTGAAGCTTTTAGGATCATTGAAACGGTCCGTGTTCAAAAACAAATTCTCACTCGTGAAAATATCCTATTGCAAGAGCACATCATTACCCTCCAGAGCATCATCCATAGATTGGAGAACCTGTTGGAGACTACTACCACATCATCACCACCACCTTCTTCATCACCAAAGGAGACTTGAGTTCATGGTACGGGCACTCCCCTTGGCTTGTGCCAAGCTTGGGGGAGGTGTCCCGGTATCGTATCACCACCACTATCTTTACTTCTATTTATTTTAGTTTGATCTTTAGTTTTCCTATGATTTAGTTGAATAAAAGTTTAGTTCGATACTTTCTTTTCGAGTGTTTGCTTAGTGATCTATCTATGTAGTCGTGTTCGAGATATAATAAAGTTTAGTTCAAGTTTTGCTTTCTTTACTTTAAGTCTCAATAAAAAGAAAGGAAAATAAATAAATGAAAATATCATATGCTAATCTTATGGTAAGTAATGACATCACTTAAGGAAAAGTATAAGTGGTAAAATTTGTTGGAGATTGACAAACATAGCATTGGTCAATGATGCAACTCATGAAAGAATTAATAAGGGAAGAGAAGATTCACATGCAAATACACTATCTTGGACATCTTTTATGATTGTGAGCCCCCATTAAATATTTTGTGTCAAAATAGTTGATGCTGGACAAGGAAGACAACATAATGATTTATGTTTGTTCATATTCACATAGAAGTTATATTGTCATAGATCCTTTAACATGTGGTGCTTGCTCAATATCTTTTCTAGACAAAAATTCCGCACTAAGTAGAGATACTACTTGTGCATCCAAAAACCCTTAACCCAAATCTTATTTCGAGAGTCCACCATACCTACCTATGGATTGAGTAAGATCCTTCAAGTAAGTTGTCATTGGTGCATTAAGGCAATAAAAATTGTGTGTAAAAGTGTTGGATCATTTAGTGTAAGAGAAAATTGAGCGTTGTACGAACTTGTGATGGCAAAGAATAAAAGCGACAGACTGCATAATAAAGGTTGCAATCATAAGGGGCAATACATCGTGACGTTCTTTTGCATTAATGGATTTGGCATACAAACAAATAAGCGCATGGCAACCTCTGCTTCCCTCTGCGAAGGGCCTATCTTTTACTTTTATGCAGAGTCAAAGTTTTCTTCCCTATTCCTTTTTATTTTTCTCCTTTGGCAAGCATCATGTGGTAAGGAAAGATCTAGGCACATATATCCAGTTGGATATGGGTAGGCATGAGTTATTATTGTTGACATCACCCTTGAGGTGAATATGTTGGGTGGCGAAACTATAAGCCCTTATCTTTCTATGTGTCTGGTTGAAACTTTTTGTTCATGGGTACGCTATGAGTGTTAGCAATCATAGAAGATTAAATGATGGTTGAGTATGTGGACTTGCCTAAAGGCTCCGACACGTGACCCTTCCTGAAAATATGATAAATTGTAGTTGGAAAGTTGACTGAGAACATAGTTTGTTGGTTTTCAATAAGGTTTATGCTTTATACTTCAATGTTGTGATGAATTGTTACTTGTTCATTAGAAGTTATATGATAGAAGTTATAGGATAAAAGTTTTATATTCAAGTTCTTTGATTTTATAATAATATGCATGATGCTTCTATGTCCGTATTATGTTTTTATCGACACCTCTCTCTCTAAGCATGTGGACATGTTTTTCGATTTCGGTTTTCGCTTGAGGACAAGCGAGGTCTAAGCTTGGGGAAGTTGATACGTCCATTTTGCATCATGTTTTGCTATTGTTATTTATAATGTTTTTCTGCATAATAATGCTTTTGGGAGTAATTCTAATGCCTTTTCTTTCATAATTTGCAAGGTTTACACAAAGATGGAGAATACCAGCAGCTGGAATTCTGGACCTGAAAAAGCACGTCAGAGCTACCTATTCTGCACAACTCCAAATAAGCTGAAACCTCACGGAGATTTTTTATGGATTATATAAGAATGATTGGAGCAAATAACTACCAGAGGGGGGCCACCAGGTGGGCACAACCCACCTGGGCACGCCAGGGAGCCCAGGCGCGCCCTGGTGGTTTGTGCCCTCCTTGGCCCACCTCCGGTGCCCCTCTTCTGGTATATAAGTCATTTTGACCTAGAAAAAATGAGGGCGGACTTTCGGGACGAAGCGCCGCTGTCTCGAGGCGGAACTTGGGCAGGAGCAATTTTGCCCTTCGGCGGAGCGATTCTACCGGGGGAACTTCCCTCCCGGAGGGGGAAATCATCGTCATCATCATCACCAAAAACTCTCCCATCTTGGGGAGGGCAATCTCCATCAACATCTTCAACAACACCATCTCCTCTCAAACCCTAGTTCATCTCTTGTGTTCAATCTTTGTACCGGAACCTTAGATTGGTGCTTGTGGGTGACTAGTAATGTTGATTACATCTTGTAGTTGATTACTATATGGTTTATTTGGTGGAAGATTATATGTTCAGATCCATTATGCTATTTAATACCCCTCTGATCTTGAGCATGATTATCGTTTGTGATTAGTTACTTTTGTTCTTGAGGTCACGAGAGAAATCTTGTTGCAAGTAATCATGTGAACTTGATATGTGTTCGATATTTTGATGATATGTATGTTGTGATTCCCTTAGTGGTGTCATGTGAACATCGACTACATGGCACTTCACCTTATTAGGGCTTAAGGGAATGCATTGTGGAGTAGTTATTAGATGATGGGTTGCGAGAGTGATAGAAGCTTAAACCCTAGTTTATGCGCTACTTCGTAAGGGACCAATTTGGATCCAAAAGTTTAATGCTATGGTTAGATTTTATCTTAATACTTTTCTCGTAGTTGCGGATGCTTGCGAGGGGGTTAATCATAAGTAGGAGGTTTGTTCAAGTAAGAACAACACCTAAGCACCGATCCACCCACATATCAAATTATCAAAGTAGCAAACACGAATCAAACCAACATGATGAAAGTGACATGATGAAATTCCCGTGTACCCTCAAGAACACTTTGCTTATCGTAAGAGACTATTTTGGCCTGTCCTTTGCCACAAAAGGATTGGGCTACCTTGCTGCATATTATTTACCGTTACCGTTACTTGCTCGTTACAAATTATCTTGCCATCAAACTACTCGTTACTTATAATTTCAATGCTTGTAGAGAATACCTTGCTGAAAACCACTTGTCATTTCCTTCTGCTCCTCGTTGGGTTCGACACTCTTAGTTATCGAAAGGACTACGATTGATCCCCTATACTTGTGGGTCATCATGAGCTAAAAAGACAAGCTACTCCTCATCGTCAGAGATATCTATTATGATTGGCTCCTTGGACATGGAAGAGGGCGAGGCGTCCACATCGTCGGTGCCCTCGTCGTAGTGGTGAGTTGCCTGAGCCGCTCCGGGCACCAACCTGCTGCCTCCCGAGTTGAGGTAAGCACGGGCACGCTGAGAAAACACCTCGTAGTCTTTGTCGAAGGCACCGACGGTGGCCTTGAGGAAACGCCACGAACTATCGTTTAAAGCAGCCAACCGCGTCACGGCGTCGGCACGCGAGGCGTCGACGGTGGTCTCGACGGCAAGGTGCTCCTCCAAGATCTGGGGGTTGGCATGAATGGCAGCCATCGCGACCTCATCCGCGCGTGTGGTCGTGATTTGCTTCTCCGCTGCCAAATGCTCCTTGAGCTCCTGGCTATACTGCATGCACCATGGCCTAGGGCGGCGCTTATTTGGGGGGAGGGGTCGGTGATTTGGGTGGAAGGTGTCGCGCTAGCGGTCGGGGCATGTGGGATGTGGAAGGAGGAGGAGGATGGGGGTCGGGTGTGGATTACCTGCCTGGATCGACAAGACCGAGCAGCATGGAGGGTCGCCGGCGAGGAGGTGGCGCTGCAAGCAAGGAGTGAAGGTTTCAACTTGGAAAGGAAGGCGGAAACAGGGGAAATGTGGCTTTTGGTAAGGGGGAGCGGTGGGGAGGTAGATATTTCCGCGGAAGCCAAAAATTTTGAATCGGTGCAGCGAAAAAACTGGCGCGCAAAGTGTCATCACACACGGTCCCTTATTCAGCATTGTTTACGATATGTGAACAACACAAACGATTCATATAGCTTAACCCGTGTGTCATGAGTTTGAACGTCAAAAAGTTTGGTTCGAATTTCCCTGGTTACAGTGGTCATCTACGTCATTGCATAATTTGGGTGCACAAAGGAGACTACAGCACACCCACACTTCTTAATCGAGCAAGTTCAGCAATTAAACAGAGCTAGCTGACCTAAACATTACTCTAACAAATTAAAGACCGGCACTCTTAATTAAACAAAACAAAGAGTACTACTACGGCTGGTGCTCGTCGATCTTCGCCGCATCCTCCATGTCCAGCTCGCGCCCGAAAATCTCCTGGGGAAGGGCTCCATGGCATCCATCGCACCATACTCGGAAGCATCTCGCCATCCGCGTCCACCATCTCTTTGGAAAAGGCCGCGATGAGCTGGGCATGGGCGGCCGCGATCTGGCCTTGGACGGGCTCCGTCATGGCAAGGTATGCCGCGGAGGAACGGACGGCTGCTCGAACACTCTCGGCGATTGCCAACTCTTCGGCCGTGGGTTGCCGACCGTTGTCGGAGAAGCTTCGTTCGATTTGTGCGGTGACCGCCATGAGCTGGGCGTGGGCGGCCTCGACATGGTCGTGAGCGGCCTCCATCAGGGCTAAGGCCGCCACTGCGGAATGGACAGCTGCTGTGCCGCTCTCGTCAGTTGCTATCCCCGAGGCAGATGTTGCTGCCGCCACCTGAGAAGCAACAGTGGCCGTTTGGGCTGCCTTGGCCCCCTAGTCGCAGATGGCGGCTGCAGCCGCGCTCTCGCCAGCTGTTAGTACGTGCATGGCGGCTGCGGCCGCCCTCTCACTAGAGTGGGCTGCCGAAGTTACCCTCACGACATGGGTCCACGTCCCCATCTTTCACCGGCGACGATTGAAAAGTGAAATGATATTTGGGGAGCAAGCTAGTGTGCTTGACACGCCGGCTGTGGACTATAGCCGACGCACCTTCTCGCGTAAGCCATAGGCATACTATACTCCGACGGTGCTCCAAGATATTTTGTACTGCATCTCACACGGTTGGTGATAATAAACTGTGTGCGATCTACTTGATTTTTCATGTTGATTTGAATTACATAATGGGGTCACAGCGGCAAAGGAGGGTGTTTTAATTGCTAGAACTTTTATCTGCAGTGAACATGCAACTATAGGTGTGTCGTCAA
The DNA here is from genome assembly GCA_011799875.1 of Thinopyrum elongatum. NCBI lineage: Eukaryota > Viridiplantae > Streptophyta > Magnoliopsida > Poales > Poaceae > Thinopyrum > Thinopyrum elongatum. The sequence goes on along the minus strand of CM022298.1, from coordinate 373,376,979 downwards.
AAAAATAGAATTATTTAGGGTTCGCTTGGACATTTTTATACATTAACTTGGTTTTCTAGCCATTTCAGGTGCACAATTCAAAATTAAACTACATGCACATGCTCCGGTGCACCAAAATGGGTTGTAAAATCATATATGTGTCCATGGGTTTATGCTTATGTCCCATGCAAGAAATGGGGATGAATTTCGAACACCACGGCACCGTTGCTCTCCGGCAAACATTGAGGTACTTGCTTTTGTAATTCTAGTAAATCCAAAACCCGTCTGAAATTCATGAACCTTGGCATGCTATCATGGAATGGCATCAACATGCTGGGGTAAAAAATATTGTCCCATTTGGGGCAGGTTATGGTATAAGCTTCTCACAAACCAGAGCTTCTCACAAGAAGCCTCATGGTTCCGTTAGGGAAACGTGTCACCTTTGTAGACAAAACGATATTCGTCGCCTCTTCTTGCTTTCAATTTTTTTTTTCTGGTGTCAACATAGAACAACAGGAGTGTCGTGTTAAATTTTAGAATTTTTCGGGGATCATTTGGACATTTTTATATGTTAATTGAGTTTTCTAGGCATTTATGTGCATAATTCTAAATTGAACTACATGCACATGCTCCAGTGCATAAAAACGGGTTGAAAAATCAAACGTGTGTCCTTGGTTGCAAGCTTAGGCCACATGCAAGAAATGAGAATGAATGTCAAACACCTTGACATTGTCACTCGGCCGCTAACATTGAGATACATGGTTTTAAAATTCTAGTAAATCGAAAACTCATCTGAAATTCATGAAAATTGACATGATATCATGGAACGGCATTGACATGCCGTGGTAAAAATATTGTCCCATTTGGGGCAAGTTTGGGTATAAACTTCTCGCAAACCAGAGCTTCTCATAACAAGCCTGATGCTTTCAGTAGGGAACGTGCCACCTTGGGGGACGACATGATATCCGTTGCCTCTTCTTACTTTCAAAAAATTTCTCATGTCAACATAGAACAACAGGAGTGTTGTGTCAATTATTGGGATTTTTCGGGGTTCGCTTGCACATTTTTATACATTAACTGAGTTTCTATGCATTTATGTGCATAATTCAAATTTGAACTACATGCACATGCTCCAGTGCATATAAATAGGTTCAAAATTGAAATGTGTGTCCTTGGTTGCATGCTTAAGTCCCATGCAAGAAATGAGAATGAATGTTAAACACCTTGCCACTGTCGCTCGGCCACTAACATTGAGATACATGGTTTTTAAATTCTAGTAAATCAAAAACGCGTCTGAAAATTATGAAACTTGACATGCTTGCATGGAACGGCATCAACATGCTGTGGTAAAAATATTGTCCCATTTGGGGCAGGTTGGGGTATAAGCTTCTCACAAACCAGAGCTTCTCACAACACACCTCATGGTTACGGTAGGGAACGTTTCACCTTTCTGGACGAAATGATATCAGTTGCCTCTTCTTGATTTCAATTTTTTCTAGTGTCAACATAGAACAACAGGAGTGTTGTGTTGAATTTAGGAATTTTTCGGGGTTCGTTTGGACATTTTTATACATTAACTGAGTTTTCTATGCATTTATGTGCATAATTCAAATTTAAACTACAGGCACATGCTCCAGTGCATGTAAATTGATTGAAAAAATCAAATATGTGTCCTTGGTTGCATGCTTAGGTCCCATGCAAGAAATGGGAATGAATGTCAAACACCTTGCCACCGTCGCTCGGCCGCAAACATTGAGATACATGGTTTTTAAATTCTAGTAAATCCAAAACCCGTCTGTAGTTCATGAAACATGACATGCTATCATGGAGTGGCATCAACATGTTGTGGTAAAAAATTTGTCCTATTTGGGGCAGGTTTGGGCATAAGCTTCTCGCAAACCAGAGCTTCTCACAACAAGCCTGATGGTTTCGGTAGGGAACATGCCACCTTTGGGGACAAAACGATGTCCGTTGCCTCTTCTTGCTTTCAAAAATTTTCTAGTGTCAACATAGAACAACGGGAGTGTTGTGTCAATTTTTTGGATTTTTCGGGGTTCGCTTGGACATTTTTATACATTAACTGGGTTTTTTAGGCATTTTATGTGCATAATTCAAATTTGAACTACATGCACAAGCTCTAGTGCAGAAAAATGGGTTGACATATCAAATGTGTGTCGTTGGGTGCATGCTTAGGTCCCATGCAAGAAATGGGAATGAATTTCAAACACCAGGGCACTGTTGATTGCCGGCAAAACATTGAGATACTTTGTTTTTAAATTCTAGTAAATCCAAAACTCGTCTGAAATTCATGAAACTTGGCATGCTATCATGGAATGGCACCCGACATGCTGTGGTATTTTTCGTGTCCATTTTGAGAGAAGGCGCACACAAATAACAGCCAACAACGGCATTTTGAAACAAGTAGCTGCCACTTTAACATCTCAAACGTTTGTATAATTTAAATCATGTGCATTCTGTTAACCATTCATGTGACGCCACCTGTCTCTCTTTTAATGGCTATAGGAGGTGCCGTGCGGATAGCTGATTGACTGAACGGGAGGCGTGCGAGCGCAGTCCGGTGCGCAGGCTGACCGAGAGGCGTGCAAGCTGTCCTCCAATGCGTAGGCTCATCGGGAAGCATGCGAGTTGTACGCTGCGCAAGCTCACTGGGAAGCAATCCCTTTGACTTCCATGGCTGCCCGCCTTGCTCGCACCCTCTCCATTAATGGCGCCCGAGCCGCTGTTTAATACGGGCGGCCTTACTGTTCGCCTCCCAGTCCCCTCCCTCCCGCAGACCTCCACCAACGCCATGGCGCAGAAGGATCATCTGCCACTAGTCTTCCAGTTTGGTGAAGTCGACTCTGAGCCGGAGGAGATAGAAAATAAGAAGGAATGGGGCCTCATGGACATGGCCCTGAATGAGCTGGCCGCGGCGGTTGATGCCCCCGCGCCCATCCCAGCTCCCATCCCAGTGCCCGTGCCAGCGACCATCCCCGTAGCATTGACGGGCTAGTCGCAGAGCACTATCACAGAGATGGAAGCCGCTGGCGTCAGCGAGGTCTCCGTGGACTCGCGCGAGCTCATGTACATGCCAGCGCCAGCGCCCGTGCCCGTGCGCGCCCATGCACCCACCACGGCGCCGGTCCCCGTGCGTTTGCCTGCACCCGCCATGCCCGTGCTCGTGCGCGTGCCCCCCCTTAGTGGCATGGGACGCCACCGTCGACCGCTACCTCGCAGCGCCGTGAGTTGCCATCCTCTCGTCCCCGCCCGTCGATCGTGCGACGACATGATGTTTGATTTCCAAGTGAAGAACATTCTGTGCTGCCTTGAAGACTTCAACAATGGCGTCCCGGAGGACGATAACGACAACGCCGGTGCGGCACGCCGCCTCCGCCGCCGCCAGAATTAGTTTTTTGGGGGTTTAATACTGTATCAGTGTATCTCGATCATATGAATATAAATTCGCAGTGTGACTGAATGAAAGATATGGTTTGAACGAACTTGCGTTTTTCTCTCTGAATGTACAGACTTATCAAACGATTTTCTTTAAAAACAACATAAATGGTTTTTAAATGTAAAACACTCATCGCAAACGTTTTAGATAGAACACCCATATGCAAACCGACAGCTTCCCCAGGAAGCCAAGGGAAAATGTGCCGAGCAGGATTTGTGCAGCTCTTGATCGCAAACGTTTTAGATAGAACACCTGTATGCAAAGTGAGAGCTATTGTCTTCCCCAGTAAGCCAAGGAAAATTCGCAGTGCAGGATTTGTGCATCTCTTCAACGCAAACGGTTCATATTGAATACGGTATGCAAAGCTAGACTTCGACGCTAAGCCAAGGGAAAATGTGCCGAGCAGGATTTGTACATCCCTTGAACACAAAAGGTTGTTTTGAATGACCCGTGTGCAAGCACGTACAGACAATTTGGTAAGATTTGCATCTTTCATATTGGGTATATTGCCATTTGTCAAACTGGAAAGATTGACATTTGTTGATCTAGTAACATTGCCATTTGTCAAGCTTGTAACACTGCCATTTGTCAAAATATGCAGCTAAAAATCACTTGCACTATCTAATTTTTGCAACTAAAATTTAGTAATTAAGCATAGATTTCATTCATAGATTAAGCAGTCGTTCTTTATACAAACAGTTCAACTTGACAGCTGAACCGACCAAACTTTTCCCCAATTGTTGCCAACCACGTACTGAAGTAGCTAGTTCAACTATATATACTACCTAATTTTAAGTACGTTGTACAGTTCCTCCACATCAATAGTCAGATGAACTGAACAAAATAGCCCCTAAATACTACTACTACTATGGAGGGGCTTTGTACTACTTCCGGTAGCCTCTCCTTTGCCGAGCGCGCTCAGTAAGAGGCATAGGAGGAGGAGCCTACCGACGAGCTGGACAACTGCAATACGGTGCCTGCCGCTGCTGCACCTTCAGCGATGCTCACCTCGAACGCCCTCGATCTGCCGCTCTAGACGGCCCCTCTCGAAACGGTGGTTCTCCTCGTAGATCTCCTGATTCTTCGCCTCTACGGCGGCATGTGCTGCGGCCACGGCGGTGGTAAGGCTCTTTGCATGCTCGACGAGGCGCTCCTCCTCCTCCCGCAAGAACTCGATGTAGCGTGCAAGGTCGCTGACGCACATGCGGGCCTCCACCTCCGCCTCCCCCCTTCGGGCGGTGGTGGCAGAGCAGGTGATGACCCCGGTGGTTGACGGTGGGCTGGCGGCCATGGCGGCCGACGATGGGGTGGCGGCCACGACCACCACCTCCCGCCTTCGGGCCACGGTGGCGGAGCGAGTGATGGCCATGGTGGCCGCCAGTGGGGTGGCGGCCACGACGCCACCTCCCGTCTTCGGGCCGCAGCGGCGGAGCGGGCGATGGCCCTGGCTTTCGACGGTGGTGTGGTGGCCACGGTGGCAAACAGTGGGGTGGCGGCAACGGCAGCCGGCAACAGCTGCCGACGGGCAGCGGTGGCGGAGCGTGCGGTGGGTGTTCCGCGAATACCCAACAGGGACGCCACACGCACTACACTACGCCGGGGATGGTGCCGGCACTGTGGTGTAGCCTCCCAGCTGGAGCTATCCTCTGATGACGGCGGAGTGGCTGAGCAATGACGACGGACCGGTGCCATTGGCGATTGTGGGAGAAGCAGACGAGATAAGCTACAGGGAGGAAGGGGAAAATGCGATGCAGGACTCGCCGGCCGTGAGGGTTTATATAGCAGGCCGGTAAGCATTGGGATTTTGGGGGATTTCACCGAGTCAGGCGGGAAGCTTGCGTGGGAACCTGCGAGGTTGCGCGGGAATGGGCTCACTGATGATTCATTGGCGCCACTTCCAGCAACCGTTTGGCCAAAAGAACGCCCCCGCGCGCTGCGCAAGCTTGCGTTGTAAGCCGTCTGCAGCAGCGGGGTGACAAGACATGCGAGAGGACGACAAAAGGACACGTACACATACAGTTAATAAAAAAACATTTGCGATTTAATTACCTACTACCCCCGTCCTGGTTTATAAGTCGTCTATGTATTTTTGTGCCAAATTTTGACTAGAGATTTAACTAATAAAATACGAATGCATGTCGCCAAAGATTATATCGTTGGATTTGTATTTGAACATAGTTTCCAATTATATAATTATTATAACATGCATCAACATTTTGTTGGTTAAATTTAAGGTCAAAATATGGCACAGAATATAAAGGGGACTAATAGACGAAGACGGAGGTAGTAGCACACAGCCGCTCTCTACGCAGCGTCGCAACTGCTGGCCGGCTTCTAGACGACCATTCCCTGCGTGTTCAACTGCTCTATGCGTGTGTTTGCTCACGGTTGAGGCGGCTGCGGTGCGCTCTACTCGCGTCCCGCTGCACGCGTTGTGCTCTCGCGTCCTTTCGGGCACTCTGCCCTCGTCCCTCCATGCGCACTGCCAGTGTTTGGGGCCGGCGCACGAGTACCTACGTTCGTGCTACCATTATGCATGCGGTTGCGCTGGGCGCGGCATCACGATGCAGTTACCCACTGCAAAAACTGCCATGCGGACGCGCCGAGAATCCAGGCCACCCAGGCCCTATTTATTCCTGTGGCCTTTTACCTTCATCTCTCGGGCCACATGACACAATAAGCACACCCACGATGACACATACAGAGAGGACATCCAGCGGTTCCAATGGCGCTCCCCGTGGCTCCAATGGCGCTCCTAGCGGCCGACGACGACAACGGGGGGCAGTTCACCACGCATCACGTAGTGGACACCCACATGAGGGGGAAGGCCTTCTCGGTGGTGTACACGAATGAGTCGGTCTCGGTGGAGAGCTCCATCCAAACTATGGAGCAGTTGCTTGCTGAGGACAAGTACCAAGTGGTCGGCTTTGACCTCGGGTACACCATCGGTCATGCCGGGCATGATCAGAAGGTTGTTGTTGCCCAGTTGTGCGTGCGACATGATGTCCTTGTCTACCACTACCACCTAGCCACAAGGCCTTGCGAGCGTTTCTCCAGGTTTATATACCGCTCCGACTACAGTTTCGCTACGGTGGACACCACCAACGATCTAAAAGCGCTCAAGGTTTCGGGCTTGAAATGCCAGAATCTTATCAACATCCAAGACCACTACAAGGTCTGGGGCAGCGACAACAACAAACAGAACTCCCTGGTTGACCTCGCCTCGGCCATCATCGACCCCTACTACATGAAGATGAAGGATGAGAGCAAGAAGGACAAGAACGCCTGGCATAGTGTCTTGCATCAGAGACTAGATGAACAACACGTCAAGTACGCAGCCAAGGACACGTACACAAGCTATGCGATGTACATGTGGATAGTTGACACGAGGAAGTGTCTTCTTCCTACCCCAGACGAGGGATCGAGCCACAGAGCAGTCGCGGGAGCGTCACAAGAAGTAGATGACTAGATGATCGTTTCTCCTAGTTTAGAATGCATGCAATTGTTTACTGAGGTGTGTGCGAATGATCTGTATAGTCACTTATGTAATTGGATGTTTATTTCAGTTACATATATATATATATAGGACAGCACTATTCTAATCCCAGGATTAGAATAGTTATTTGGATCACAGTAGCCCCTATATAGGGCCCGAAGATAGCTCCCGAACTTCCCTGAACTGCCGGCCCGGCCCGACAGAATCCCACCTGGACACCGATCCCGATCGAGCCGCCCCTCCCCGACCCCCCTCCTCGCTGCTCCTCCCCAACCTCCCTCCTCGCCGCTCCGCCCCTTGATCGCCGGCCTCCGCCATGATTCACCGCCGAAAATCAGCCGGATCCAGTGCCTCCCCTCCTTCTCCAGATCCTGGCCGACTGGATCGAGCTCCGCCTCCTCCGTCTCCACCTCCTGGCCGACCGCCGGCGCGGGCGAGTGAGCGATGGCGGACGTCAGCGTGAGGGAGCCCGCGTCACCTGGAGGCGGCGAAGCCGCCATGGACTTCCGCAAGCCTCATCCTCCTTCCATCCTCACCGCCCGACGCCTTGGTAGAGCAGATGACGGCCCCAACACAAGCTACGGCGAACGTCGCGGCCAATGGAGCAACTCGGCGGCGGAGGCAGCATCGGCGGCGGAGGCGGCATCGACGGCGCCTTCAAATCTAGCAACGGTAAGATGAACTTCCTCCCTCTTCTTGCCTACTCCTTCAATCTTGCCTTACCTGACCTTCTTGGTTCATGGAGATGAACTTCGCGCCCTATGCAAGACATGGATTGCAATGCAATTCCTCTCCTAACTCTCCATCAAATTGCTCTCAAGGTGGCCTATCTACTGCTGGAAAAAGGTTGGCCGAACTTCTATCCAAGGTATGGTTGAACTTCCTGCCGTCTGTTATCTTCTTGAAGCCATGTGAAGTTCTGGTAGTGTGTGAGCCTCAGTTCAGGCTGCAAACATTAGAAAATCTGCCTGCATTCATATGTAAAAAACCATGTGAAGTTTAACTACTAAGTGTGCTAGAGTTCAGGTTGATATGTACCTGGTTGTGTGAAAAAATAAAAGGAAAAGAAAACAAACATGTGATGACATGAAGGTCAGGTTGGTATACACTAGTGGTTCAACCATTCAAACTCATGAAGGTCAGGTTTTTTAACTGTAGACAGTATTTCCCCTATGCACACAAGAAGTTCAGTATGTGGAGAGTGATCAGTTCGGGTACAGAAAAAAAGCAGTAGTGTAGAATTCAGAATGTGAGGTTCATTCTGTGGAGAGTGCTCAGTTCAGGTACACAAGTATGGGCAGATGCTCAGCTCACTTCAGAGGGTGATACCTGTCGTAGGGGAAAATATGTACATGGACAACAGTTTTATAGGAGAAGTTCAGGCTGTGAATAATGCTCAGTCCAGTTACACATGTATAGGCAGATGTAACCTATGTGCTAACACATTCTTTTCTTTTATGCCAGCAAGCTGAGAGACGCAGAAAGAAGCTTAGAAGTTCCCAGCAACAAGTACACAATCCTATGCCTGTACGCGTTGCGCCACCCCCTCAATGGGTCACACCTCAAACGCACCAACAGCATTACCAACCTGCTCCACACCAAAATTGGATGACACCCGAAACACATGCAGACTTCAAAGATGCTGGGTCACAGCCCTATCCGCACCACTTTGCGGCTCCACCTAATTGGGTGACGCCGGAAATCCCCCGCGGATTCTTTGTATCCACCAGCAGACTTCCAAGCAGACCGATGGAGGAGGGTGTTAGCTCAAGTCCTGCGTGTAACTCTGGAGGTTATCCTGCTGTGGGTCGTCAATGCCAAAGGGCAGCAACTAAACTGGATCCCAAGACAAATCCAACAGGAACACACACACGGAGGAGAGTGCTCTGCACACTACCACCGTTGGATGCTGCTGCTGCTGCTACAACTCGAGATTGTACTGGACATAAGGTAGATGGATTGCTTCACACAACAAAAGAGCAAACTAATACCAGGATCGCAATGCCTCCACAACCACAACAAGCAAAAAGGACGCAAACAAGAGAGAGGCCATCTTCAGCACTCCTTCCTCCTCGTGATCCACTCTTGCATCCTGCTATGATAACTCCACCGTGCCCCATCCCAGAGGGCTAGCAGCAGACTCCGGTGGAGTTGTGATCTTACACGCACGTAAGTGAACAAAATTTAAGTATTTACATATGCATCTTGTAATGATATGCAAATTTTCTGCTCCCTCCAGGATAACAAGTTTATAAACTGCATTTTAACGTGCCGCTTGGATTATTTTTTCTTTTTTTGCAGATGCCGGATCTCCCGGATTATCTAATACCAAGACTAAAGATGCGATTCCAGAATGTAGAGAAAGCAAGGGAATTTTACAACAGATATGCCAGACACGCTGGTTTTGGAATCAGGAAGATGGGAGGGAATGACAATCAGAAGTATTTTGTGTGCGCGTTCCAAGGGAAACACACATCTTCTGTTTCAGAGGCTGACAGGAAGCGAAACAAAACATCGCAGAGGACATGCTGCAATGCAAGAATGAGGGTGAAGGTGCAGGAGGATAACACATGTGTGGTAGTGGGCATTGAGTACAATCATAATCACCACCTCATGCAAACTGATGACATGCTGGTATTCTTGCACTCACACAAGAATTATGACCCCACTATTTTGGAGTACGTAAAGCTCCTGCAGTACCATGATGTCTAACATACAACAATCATGTCCATGCTATCTAAAAATGAAGATGGAAGCTACTTCCTAAGCATGACCGGACGAGACCTACTAAACCAGTAAGTATTGAAAGAATGCACATACTGCAATGTACATAGCATCCTAAGTCACCACCCTTTGCTAGCAAAAATAACAAATGCATGTTTGCATATAATTTGCAGGAAAGCCATGAATGCAAGGAAAGATGATTTGGATGATCTATTGAAACTTGTATCTTTCTTTAAAGACATGAAGTCAATCAATGATGAGTTTTTCCATGACATACAAGTAGACAGCGACAATGCAATTAAAAACATTTTCTGGTCCAATGCAAGCTGCCGAGGAGCATATCAAGACTTTGGCGATTGCGTAACATTTGACACAACTTAGAAGACCAACATATTTCATATGCCTCTAGGAGTGTTTGTTGGAACAAACCATCATTTGCAGTCAACAATATTTGCTGTTGCCCTGATCAGAGACGAAGATGCAAAGTCATTCAAGTGGCTGTTTGACACATTTGTACGGTGCATGAACAACAAACATCGAACTTGCATTCTAACAGGTAAGTTCAAAAAAAAACTCTACAAGTTTCATCATATTTTCAGTCTCTGGGTCTATATTGGGTACATTTGTTTTAACTGGAAAATAATGGAAACCAAGCAGTTCAACCACTGTTAGCACAGAAGTCCAACAAACAGTAAAAGAAGCAAAATTATATGCCACATGTTTAGAAAAATATAGTTCTGGATGTGAAGTTCAAGTACAGGAATCATAGAAGTTCAAGGACACTGCTGTAAGAAAAAATATATGAAACATGTTCAGAAAAATATAGTTATGTCTGTGAAGTTCAAGTACCTGTATCACATAAGTTCAACAACACTGCTATAAGAAAAAATTTGTGTGACACTACTAGGTAGTCCTACTGCCACATGTGAAGTTCAAGCACAGGTACCACATAAGTTCAACAACACTGCTATAAGAAAAAGTTGTGTGACACTACTAGGTAGTCCTACTGCTACATGTGAAGTTCAAGTACTTGTACCACATAAGTTCACCATCAGTGCAAAGAAGCAAGTTTAATTTATTTAATTCATGCAGACCAGTGCCCATCAATGGCGAAAGCTATACCACAATCATTCCCAAATACCGTCCACAAGCTATGCCGTTGGCACATCCTAAAGAAGTTCAAGGAATACCTCGCATTGCTGTACAAAAAGTATAAAACATTCAAAGAGGATTTCACAGCTATCTTAAACTGGCCGCTAATGCCTACGGAGTTTGAAACTGCCTGGGCTACACTCGTGCAGAAGTACAACCTGCAGAATGACCAGATGATGATGCAGCTGTGGAGTGATAGGAAACTATGGATTTCAGCATATTACAAGAACATTTTCTGTGCTAGAATGACTTCTACACAATGAAGCGAGAGCATGAATCACGTGCTCAAGAAAGGGTTTGTCAAGGGGACCCAGAACCTACACAAGTTTGCAAGGCGGGTAAATGCATGCATACAAACTCGGATGCAGAAGAAGAACGAGCAAACAATGACCAGCATGGTATTAAGACAAAAAAACACCCCCATATTGTGACTTCCTTGAACATGTGCACTTGGTATTTAAAAAATGAAACCCACGACTCTGCTCGACTAATATTTTATTTTTTGACATGTGCAGAGCAATCATGTGACAAAAACAACTTATGGCTATGAGGAAGACATGGCTATCAAGTACATGAGAGCCGTGTACAGTGAGATGAGAACTAGGATGAGAAAAGCGACACTATTTCACGCAAAGCCAATAGCAAAGCCCACTAAGTACCTTGTGTACTACCACAACAAGGCTGGCCATGATGATGAAGAAAGATTTGCATGGTCAAAGCATGAATTCCAGGTTGTAGCTGACCCAGATAATAAAATATATGAGTGCGAATGCAAGCTTTGGACACACACAGGTGAGCGGAAAAACAAGCTCATTAAATAGCTAAACTAGTAGTATCGTATCATTATATCAAAACTCATTGCTGGCTCACAAACTATGTATTCTACATTCATCACAAAAATGCAGGTCTGTTCTGCCTTCACATAATGAACATACTGGACTACTTGAAGCCTGACAAATTTCCAGCCAAGTATATCCTCAAACGGTACACAAAGACTGCAAAATCACAACCAACATTTGATACAAGGGACTACAACACAATTGCATCAGATGGCAGCTCAAGATTATCCAAGCAAGACATCCTGCTGCAGCTAAATTTGATGGTTAACAAGAAAGCAATGAGATGTGACCAGCAATATGATAGAGCCTTCTATGTTCTCAAGAGGCTCGTCGAAGAGCTTGATGCAATACATTCAGCAAATCAAGCGGATGCTGGCCAAAGGATGGCTGAAGAGGATGCTGAAATTGAAGATGACCTTCATTATTATTCAGCTGAAATGTTCCAGGCCGCTGCTCAAGCCAACCGATGCAAGCAGGATGTTGACCAATTAATGCAGCAGCAACAGCAGGAAGAGACAATAAAACTGCCGCTGTACTCTGAAACAAAGGGTAGGAAGAAACTTTCTGCAGCAACGAAAAGAGAGCAGATAGCTCAAATAAAGGCACCATCTACAGATAGAGTCGTCGTCCTGGATGAGAATGGAATGCCACTTGGACACAGGCAATGTAGTGTGTGCAAAAAGGTTGCAGGCCACAACAAACTCACTTGTCCAACACTCTTAGAAAGAAACGATGCCGAGGAGGTCAAGCAGCCCAAAGTTCAAAAACAACAGCCGAAAGTTCTAGAACAAAACAAGGGACCACACCCACAGAAAGCTAGCAACAGGCTGTGTAGCATATGCAAGGAGTATGAACCACACAATGCAAGAACATGCCAGAAGTGCGCAGATGCTGAAAAGACAAGCCAAAAGCCAAAAAAGAAACAAAAAGCAAAACCTAGAGCCAGCAACAAGAAAGTGGTGGAAGATGAAGATGAGGATGAGGAAGACGAAGATGAAGACATCATCGAAGAAGATGAAGACGAAGAGGAAGAGGAAGATGAAGAGGAAGATGAAGATGAAGAGGAAGAGGAAGATGAAGACAAAGAGGAAGAGGAAGATGAAGATGAAGAGGAAGAGGAAGAGGTACATGTCAAACAAAAACCACTACAAGCAAAGCCTAGAAGGAGCGCAAGGCTAAAGAACAGTTAGTCTAGGTCGATTAAACAGAAGCAAACTTATGTCACGTCAGTGTACAGAATGTTATTCCACTATCGAACAGTATTTTAGGAGAAGCTTACTTGAACTTCTATTGTAGAAGTTTCAAAGAAATTATACAGTAGAAGTTCAAGTAATCTTACTGTAGAAGTTCTGGTACATTATGAGAGGAGGTGTTACTGTTGTGTTCCATGAAAGAGCAAGCAAGAACATAATGAAAAATATCCATTGTGAAGTTCAGGTCAGCTTACAGAAGAAGTTCTGGTACATTATGAGAGGAGGTGCTGGTGATGTGTTCCATAAAAGAGCAAGCAGGAACATAATGAAAAATATCCATTGTGAAGTTCAAGTAATCTTACTGTAGAAGTTCTGGTACATTATGAGAGGAGGTGCTGCTGTTTTATTCCATAAAAGAGCAAGCAGGAACATAATGAAAAATATCCATTGTGAAGTTCAGGTCAGCTTACAGAAGAAGTTCTGGTTCGTTAATTGATATAGGAAAAAATATGCTTGGCAAAATAAGTATTGCCGTATAAACTAAGGTTAGTAAGCATAAGACGACGCGTTCAGATATGAAGTTCTGTTTGGATACATGGAGAAGTTCACGTAGAATACCGACAAAAGATAATGAAACATAAAGGAGTGTACGAGAATATTTTTACATGAAGTTAGAGTTGAAAACTATTCGCATTTGAAAATCACAAAAAAGCACATATAGATTCTATGCAAAAAGGCTACACCTTGGTTGAGTTGAAAATTAATAATACATTATACAACACAAAAATTGTCTCCATCTCAAACCAGCAGCCCAGCCAGATCTCAAGTAGAAGTTCAAGTTCATATGTTGGGGAAAAAATTCGACAACACTGGATTTGTGGGCAACATAAAAAAAACAGTAGTTCAACCTTAACCCAGACAGAAGTTCAGGTACATATGCTGGGGAAAAAACATGCAACACTGGAATACTGAAAACGATGCAATACATTGAAACTCACAAGCCAATCATTCTTCAAACCAGATACACTTGTCCTCAATAACATAAATAACTGTGCTGCAGCTATACATACACAAATTACTAAACCATTCTTACAACCAAATCTTCACGAAATCGTTCCAATCATTATCAAACCTAAATCTATACGAAATCAAATCTACACTAAAACCAATGCTTCTACAAGCAGAATTCACGGGCCCAAGGACTGGATCTCGACAGGAAGCTCTCCACGCACAATTTCATTCTTCTCGCTAAAGACTAGAGTGTGCATGAACTCGGCCTTCCAGTCATCTGCAGCAGCCTGCAAACAAATAAAAATGAAGAATAAAAAAAACCGCAATGGATAACTAAAAACCACAGCAGGAGCGTGTCGGCAAAAACACAAGAAAAATGAAAGGATGATGAGACGAGAACAAGGACAAAAACATACTTCCACATCACCAAAATCTTCAACAAGTTCATCGCCATCATATGTAGAGCAGAACTTCACAGCGAAGAAACCACAATCATTATTCACTTGCTTTGGAACATCAATGAAAGTCGGCCTCTTTGCAATATTCACCCAGTTTGGCTGCTTGCTCGCTTTGTACGCAGCCTTGCCATACTTCTCCTCCAGCAACCCAACAAATCTTTTGATCTGCCAGAAATGACAAATAAGATGAAATCAAAAACATCTTAACCAAAATAGTTAAGTTCACATACATAAAGCGACACTTGAATAAAATCCAGCTAAATGATACCAGAAGTTCAACTGTCAAATGATAGTCAGTTCAAGCACACAACTTTCAACCAGTATTAAAAAATAGAGACAGAAAAATATTTTGGTTAACAGAAGGCAGAATAAACTTCCATGTCAAAAATAGAATATCACAGGAGGTTCAGGCTAAGAAACACTCACGATATTTTGGCAGTCTCCGTGAAAACTTGTTCATGAAATTCCCTTATTAGAATAAGGAAGTGAATCAAGGATGTCAATGCTCCCACGATATCTATTCACCACATACACACTGTAGTGCGCTATTTTGTAAATTGGCTTGAAAAGTATCAAAAAAACCTGTCAAGATTGAAAAAAATGGTGAACACAAACTATAAAGCATAAGAATTGAACAACCGAGATGAACAAAAACTTCTAGACAAACTCAGCAAAAGGATGTTAATAAAATAAAATAAAGCAAGAGTTATGAAAACCTAACCAGCTTTGCATTAAGAAGGTCTTCTTCCTCGCGAACAAACATTGGGAGGAGTTCAACTGATTTTTTTGCATCGAATTTTGGAACTGATGCACCGAAAAAATCATACTCCAGGCAGTACTACATTCGCAAAACAGACCATAAACAAAAAAGATTAAGAACACGAAATAATCACGACAAAATTAAAACACCTCCCAATGCCACTTCACCTAAACTAGCACAAAAAATGGAGATAAGGTTACAAGAACAAAAACATGTATGAAGTAGGGACTCAGTACAACCCTATCAGCACTAGAGAAGATCTCAGAGGTCTCCGTCTTATCCTTCCACAAGTTTATGAGAAAGTCCATTACGTCTCCTTCCATCTGCTGCCCTTGACCGAAAAGAGTATAAAGGACACGTCCTGTGAGTTCAATCACATTCTCAGGAGGGACGGTAAACATGCAGTAGCTTTGCCTGGTACAATGAATAGAAGTTCAGATACTATAAGAACAGAAGTTCACAAAAAGTAGCATGTCTGGTAGAAAAAACAAAAGAAGAAAATACTCACTGATAACACTTCTTCAGACCCTCTTCACTAAGCACATACTGTTTCAACCTCCGAGCCTCAGATAGATGAGGGTAACTATATTTTTTTAGGGGAGCAACAGGAGAACGCCACCTCATAGGCAATCTTGCTGCTCTCTTCGAGGAAGTTATGTTGCCAGACTCAACTGCTGGATTCCTCCTGGTGATGACAACATTCTTCCCACCTCTCCCAACAACAGTACCAGCAGCAGATTTACAATTCTTCGGGTAAGCAATCTTCTCAAAATCATCATCCGACGAAATCACCTCTGCTTCGACTGCACCTGCCTTTTTGGAGCAAGAGGTTCTTGGAGCAGCAGAAATATCGACAGCCTTCTTCCCCAACTTGGAAGGAATAAGGGTTCGAGAGCTATCATCTTCCCTCAGAGTTGTACTCATCGATTCCTCCCTAGGCTGGTATTCCTGTGACCCGAGGAATGAGTAGTGGTAATCAGTCAAGTCCAACGGCTCCACTGTCCAAAAAAAGGGGGAAAAAGACCATTAAATATAACTGAAGTTCAGGTACAACACAATGTACAGTCCAACAAATATAGAAGACATGGTAACTACTCAAGTTGACCTAAAAAAATGTGTTGCATTCAAAAACTAATGAAGTTCAGGCACAACCCAAGGCACAGTTCAAGATAAAACTGATGAAATGGAAAACATTCAACTACAGCTAACAAAAGCATAAAAGGGTATCATCTCTTAAGTTCAAGTAGTACAAATGATGCTGTCCAAGTAAGCAATGAAAGGAAAAAAATACTGAAACAAAATACACAAACAAAAAAATAAAAAAGAGAATGAAGTTCATGTAGAATAAAAGATGTAGTCCAAGTTTCAAGACTTACAGGTATAGTAGCCAAACAGATCATGGAAGTCTATCTCAAACAAGTTAGATGATGCAATTGAGTACAACCATGTCTTCCTGATATCCAAGATATTTTCATGGGAATAGTTTGCAAGAACCCCTTCATGAAACGAATTAACATTCGTAAGCATCAAGAATCCGCAGTCGATACTGTCATCAAACCAAAAAATAACAGTGTTAAAACAAAAGAAAGCCAAAGAATAAAAGACGTTGCAGCTTACGTACAACTACAATTAAGCAGAAGTGATGGAGAGAAAAGTGGAACACATGCTTGCTATTCTGCTGGGGCACATCAATCCAATCCAAAGGGAAATGGTCAATAGAAAGAGGACCGAAGGGTGTCTCCATGTCATTGCTGGCATCGGTCCAAAGCTTCTTGATGATATCAGTCATCCGACGAAACAAGCGTACCGCACATTCATCATTTGGTCCATAGTAAGAGTCGAGAAGCTGGAACCTTGAATTCTTCAGGTCAAGAAAGATGGAAACCCAATGACCAACACCACCCATGTGAATAGGAACTTCAGGTGGGTCAAAAGTGAGGAAGACAACCTGACGCAAGATAAACACACAAATCATTAAAAACTTGTAATTAAATATTAACGGTGCAAGAAAATTAAACAATACAAACAGATTGGATCACAGTGGAAACAAAATACAGAGACAAAGAACAAAATATTGCTTACAGAATCATGTGTATCCATGCTATCTGGACCAGTCGCCAAGAAGAACTTCCTCACATGGGAATCAAACTGCCCTCTTAAAATCTTGTCCTAATATAATGCAGAAAACAGCAACATATGAAATACAATGAGACCAACAAGTTTGAACTAACATGATAAACA
This sequence comes from Thinopyrum elongatum, assembly GCA_011799875.1. NCBI lineage: Eukaryota > Viridiplantae > Streptophyta > Magnoliopsida > Poales > Poaceae > Thinopyrum > Thinopyrum elongatum. The sequence continues at coordinate 373,359,672 of CM022298.1, read as the reverse complement.
ACAAAACAGAAAAGATATTACTATAGGGTTGACTTACACAAACCCAATACGGCAAGATCAGTTTGTCTGATCCCTGGTATTTGGCACGTAGACAATACAATGCAGCCTCAGCTACATTAGATCGAAGCATTCCGCGATGAGAAAAAAGACATTGCAACATCTTCAACAGTAGCTTCACACTCGTTGTTTTGCAACATAACCTTTGATCTAAAACAAGCAATAGAAAGTAAAAGGAAGTTCAGCATCAGGAACTCTAGAAGTTCAGGAACTATAGAAGTAAGATGCTCAGCAACAAGAAGGCAAAGAAGTTCAGCAACAGAAAGTAAAGAAGTTTAGGTATAATACCGCAGGCAGTTCATGAGTTAGATGGATATAAATTCAGAGCAGCTGCACTCACCTTTTAGAATGGTCATTATTAAGCCTAGTTACACTAAAATAAAAGTCATCAACCTTCTTTCGGACGACAGCAAGTTCACTATCTGCTCAGCAAAAAGAATATAAATTAAGAGCAACATACAAACACATAGATCACGACAGGAGCAACAAACAAACACAAGCACATCTTCTGCTGCTACACCAAAAGATAAAACCAGAGGTTTATAAACATCACAACCCATGCATTACAAACCATCCCCCACATAAAAATATCTCCACTTCACTTTATTTACAAACCACACGACAATGCACAAACAGGAAGTTCAACTTGGACCACACATGCAGTACATAGAGATATCATGCACTAAAACCAACAAAATAAAAGGATGAGGATGGGGAAAGAAGAGAGAAGCATGCATTCTTGCCTAGACCAGTAGCAGCACTGGAATCATCATTCTCCTCTCCCAAGCTACCGCTTTCAGTGGCTTCATCGTCATCTCCAGTAGACATTGCAGTGTCGTCGGCAAGGACACCAGTAGCAGATGGAGATTCTGAAACAACAAAAACTGCTGGCTGTGCTGCAGTAGGAAGAGCTGGAGAACCAGCATCAACAGCAACCAATGGCTCTGCTGCAGGAGACTTCTCCGGGCTTGCAGCAGCACTACTAGTCTCAACAGCAGCCTCGATGGGATCTTTCTCTGAAATGATATATCCAGCTGTCTTGCCCTGCTCAGCATCAGAAACCCCAGCACCAATGGACGACTGAGGTTCAGTTCGGTCCAGCATGCCTGATACAGCCTTGTCTGCAACCTTCTTCGAAGGAACACTAGCATCGTCATTCTACAGCAAGAACAAAAAAACATTAAAAAATGGGCACATAGTGATAAAATGTACAAGAAGTAGAATAACAAATGAAACAAATAGACAAGAAAAATGGTACTTTATGATCACTGCCATGAACCTCATCAAAAATTAAATCAGTTGCAGGGGCAGATTCATGCACAGGGACAGATGCACTTTCAGGCAAGACATCCTCCTCAACCCTAGCACCATCATCAACAGCCTACAAATAATCATATAGAACACAATGTCTTATCAGGAGAAGTTCACATTACATAATCAAAGAAGGTTTAGCTATAACCACTGACACATGGAGGAAGTCCAAAGACAGTAAAACAAGAAGGTCACATATCAAACTACTATCATACAAGAGGGAACAAAAAGTGCCAGTTAAGATGGTACAAATGGAAAAGAAAAATGGTACTTTATGATCAATCCCATGAACCTCATCAACAATAAAATCACTTACGGGAGAAGATTCATGCACAGGGACAGATGCACTTTCAGGCAAGACATCCTCCTCAACCCTAGCACTAACATCAACAGCCTACAAAAAAATCATGTAGAACAAAATATCTAATCAGGAGAAGTTCACATTACATAATTAAAGAAGGTCAGCTATAACCACTGACACATGGAGGAAGTCCAAAGAGAGTAAACATAGAATGTCAACCATTCAAACTACTATCATACAAAAAGGGAACAAAAGGGCCAGTTATCGGAAGATTAGAAGTTCAGATACTATAGACCCTGAAGTTCAGACACTGTAAACAGAGAAGGTCACCTACGAAAGACTATAACTAAAAAGAAGAAGTTTAGAACACATGAAATCAAGAAGGGTAACCTATGACAAAAAACAGTAATAACTGAAAGCTAACAATGAACAATAATGCAAAGAACTATCAAAAGCCAACATAAAAACAAACCTCTTCGGTATGCTCCTCGTGGCCTCCTTCACGGCCCAAACGAACAGGATCTTGCCTCTCAATCTGTCTGACAACAGCATTAGCCTCATCTTCAAAAGGCTTGCAACAAGCATCCTGCATTTCTTTGAACAGCCCAAAGCTAGCACGGAGGTGGGAAGTGCTCTCACGAAGCTCAGCAAGAAATCTAGCTTCAATAGACAAAACCTCCTTCGAAGACTCAGCATCAAAACCATGGCCGGGAGGAAGAATCCCAACGACGCGACTAAGATATGCAGCACTCACGCCGGCAGAAACAGTTTCCAGAAGTCCATCAATCCTAGCAAGGGAAAGATTGGCAGCATCAAACAAACCCTCAGAAGACACGCCACCTGCAGCACTCACGCCGGCAGAAGAACCTCCTGGATCTACAGGAGGAGCACCAGTATTGACATCCCGGGAGAATTCAAATCTTGGGGAAGTTCCACTCCCTAGGCCGGTGGAACGAGGCATAGTAAGAACAGGACGTTCGATATGCCTGAAGAACACAACCTCAGCCTGTGTCTTCCACTGAACACAAAACAAAAGACAACGCGTCAAAAAAAATGAAGGAACATGGAAAAATATATTGAAGACAGTATCAGAAGTTCAAGTTAAACTACACAGGAAAGAAAGATGCATAGAAACACTCACAGGCAGTTTCCCAAACACCCAGTTGGCTGGGTCATCATCACCCTTCTTAACCAAGTCAGCAGCAGCAAGCTCATATAGCTTGGCCTGATCCATGAAATTGATGCGAGGAGTTCTCAAGTCAACAGTAGGCTTCTTGCCAATGATAAGGCAGTCCAGATACATAAGAAGCGGTGCAATGCAACAGCCTGTGACAGCTTTTCCTCTGCTAGTCCCTAACTGATACCTAGTCACAGCCCTTTGAATGTCATCAACAACCAACTGGCAATAGTCCATTTTTGACATATCTTCAATGACAAGATTCTCAGCCATTGCTGCCTCCCTGGACACTCGTGTTGACGTACCAGGAATAATAACCTTCATGGAAAGAATAAGGTAAAACACCTACAGAGCCAGATCATCCTTTGTCTCATCCTTCACATGTTCCCCGAGGATGTTCCGCAGATCCTTTGTCTTGATGTCATCACTCCTCTTGTAGCCAAGTTTGGCCTTCAGCCTCATAACAGCATAATCAAACCCATCCTCCGAGGGCCTAGGAGGGGTACGATCACCTTGAGCGAATCCAAAAAGATGATGAATAGCATCACTTGTAATACGCAAAACCTTGTTTGCCTCACCCATGTCCAGAATCATAGTTGAAGGGTCAATCCTCGTGTAGATGTGACCCATCAAAGGACGAGAAGTGTTGGAATCAACCTTCAAGTCAAACACACAACCAAAACCAGCCTTGATAACCCTCGTCTTGTGCCTAAGTTGTAGCAATTTTGCACACAACTTAACCTCTTTCAGTGAGCAGCGAACCATCTTGTTAAAACGTTTCGCATCATCTCCTCCTTCAACACCTTCTTCGACTGCTTTGCCTCCTCTCTTCCTCATCACAGGCCGCGCCACAATCTGATACTGCAAAAAATGCAATGACAGGGAAAAAAGGCAGAGCAATGAGATAAACAAACTACACCAAAATTCACTAATGCTGAATTGTAAAAACTACATAAGAAAAAAGAAAATGGACCACAAAATGTATATAGCAGAAGTTCAACCATTAAAAACAAGAAGAACAGCTGCTTTCTAATTGTTAGCAGTGTACATTTCAGAAGTTCAACTACGTCTACATAGGCAGTACAACCATGTATGACCAGAAGTTAAGATGCTTTCTAAATGTAAATTTACAGAGCAGAAGTTCAACCATGTACACCAAGGCATTAAAACCATGTATACCAAGAAGTTCGGCTAATTTCTTCCTTGCATATATCCAGAAGTTCAGCTATATAAACAAAGGTAGTAATACCAAAATAAACAAAGCAGTCCAGTTAATTTCTTTATGTCTATATATAGCAAAAGGTCAGCTATGTTAATCAAGGCAGTAATACATAAAAAAAAATAACAAATAAATCTACAAAATGTTCTCAAAAATAGTAAACATGAGAGATTCATACCTGATCAGCAGCAGTAGCATCATCATCTTCATCCTCATCATCAGCGTTGAAATCAGCATCATCCTCGTCCTCTGGATTAACACGAGAATGCTTCTTGCAACCCTTGTTAACCTTTGCAGGTGCAACCTTGCGCTTAACGCCGCATTTCTTGCCCTTACCTGATGCACCAGCACCAAGCGGAGAAGGTGTAGGCGCCGCAGTGGCAAGCACACGAGGACTACGGTGTGGTGTACCACCGCGGGCTTGGCCTTCAACTTCACCGAGTTCTGCAGACTTTGAAACACGTGGAGTCCTCCAAGGAGTAACTTCACCAACTATATGCTTCCTCACTACAGTCTTCTTGATTTTCTTCTTCACAGGGACAACCATGCCATCAGTGGCACACGGCACGTCTCCTTCGGCAACAGAGCCATGCTGAACTGGGAGCTCACCAACATCACCAGATTCAGGAACATTGGAACCTTTCTGAAGGTGGGCCACCATCTTCTTGTCAAAATTCTCTTGCTTCTTCCTCTTGCGTTGATCCTCTAGAAGAAGCTGAAGGGGCACATCCTCAGGTTGCGTGACAGGTTCAGTGCCATCAATAGACTGCGACTGCGTCTCTGACATCTGGAGAGAACACAAAGGCTCCGTAACGGAATCACAACCTTCAACTGATGGAGCCCCCTGCTCGGCCGCAGCAGTGTTTTCTGCCACACCCAACTCAGATAGTACATCATTGATGGTGTTCACAGCTGCCTCCTCTGCAGATACATCTGCAAGAACACAAAAAACATAGCAAAAAGGAAAATAGTCAGGAACAAATACAAAAACACACGACAAGAACAAGTCCAAAAAACATGGCTCAAGAATTAAAAAAAAAGGAGTTGCACATACTAGGTGAAGCAAGAGCTCCAGATGCCAGATCCTCGAGGCTTAAATTTTTCTCAAGGCTCAAATCAACCTCAGCAATCACAGTCAAAGGAACAATAGGTGTTTTAGCCGCATCAGATCCTGGAGCATTAGTATTAACTTCTAAAGCTCCATCTTGATCACAGGCATTTTTTTCAGAACTATTAAATTCATCACCAACTACAAAAAATTGAAGTAAAAAGACAGCTGAGTTCTAATCGACAAACCTACACCAAAGGAAGTTCTACTTATACATGAATGTCCAACATCCAGAAGTTCAACAACACCTAACAAAGAGAAAAACAATGAACAATCTACAATTTACATACTATAAATAGAACAATCTACACCTTTGGGAGTACTACATATAGACGAATGTCCATAAGTTCAACAATATATAACAAAGTAGTAAAACAAATGCGCAAAACAGAAGTTCAACCAAATTTCATTATGAACAACAATAATTAAAAACAGAAGTTCAACTATGTCACCCAAGCAAGTAGTACACAAAAAAGATGTAGCATGAGAACAAATACTACTTCACAGCCAAAACTAACTATCAATAACATGAAAATAAACACAAAAATACAAAGATATACACTATAAATATGAAACATTTGGGAAGTCCAAGAACACTTGGTGACATAGTTCACCATCAATTCATCAAAAAAATTAAGCAACAATGTACTAACTTAAAACTAAGGGTAAAATGCATACACATCACCTATGTCACAAGTTCACACTTTCAAGAATGGGCAGTCCAACAAGACAACCAAGTGAAGAAATGGGCAGACATATAAAAGAAAACTGCTATTTAAAATACAAGATGCATATACATTAAAATACCTGAAGAAGGTTTTGAAGCCATGACAACGCAACCCCCTTGATGAATGGTACTCCAAACCCTAGATCAACCTACAAAAAACAGGGGAGAAATTACATATAATTAGCAAGTAGAAAATCATACAATAATACAAAAAGCAACTAAATCAAATCCTAGGATGAAACAACTAAAACACATCAACAAATGTGAAAAAATATGAACAGTAGCACATCTAGGCAAGCACAACAAAAAAAGTATTCATAAACTAAATAGAGCATGTGACAGACACAATCTAGACTACGAAATCAACAGCACTAATGCATTTTGATACATCAGATCAAGCAGCAACCATCACACCACACCCTTCTTACATGCATCTCACTGGTCAAATCACCAAAGGGGAAATCAAATCCACACAAGTCTGAAGGCTGAAATAGCACACACAAGCATCTCACAGATAAATCTAACCACGGGGGAATGGAATCCACCAACCATACTCACAAGAACCCTACCTAATCTCCCACCCAACCATCAAAAGGAAGTTGAGCATACGGATGCGAGAGCACACAGAGGAAACAAAGAGCCCTACGTAGATCTGGCAAAGAATAAGAGCGAGCATTGGGGGGAGGAACCATTAGTACCTCTCTAAGCGGCCCCCGCACGCACGAATCCGTGGCCGTTCTTCCACCCCCCACGACGCCACACACACCTTGGAACCGCCGCAGTCAGTTGCGGCTTCGCTTCAGAGGAAAGGAGAGCGTGCTGGGCGAGGGAGAGCAGGACGTGGGGAAGAAATAGGAGCGCCGCGTGCGCCAGTTACCACTCCGATGACCGCAGGAGACAGAGGCGGAGAAATCGGGGAGGTTGGAGGAAGAGAGCGGAGCGGCAGAGAGAAGGAAAAGCGAGCGGAGCGACAGAGAGGGGAGGGGATTTCTGACATGTGTGTCCAGCGAGATGACGAAGTAAATACAACTATCCAGTGCGTGTTGGAGAGGCTGAGTAATCACAGATTTAGCCCCCAACCACTAAAAAGTAATTTAGCCCCCAACCACTAAAAAGTAAATACATCTGCTAAAAAAATTAATGCCTCTGTTTTAAGAACATAAGAACAAAATAACAAACTATTGGTATAATTGATAACCAAAAATTGATGGCAAAGAGAAGGTCAAGTACACTACCAAGGGAAGTAAAATACACACACAAAATAAACAATTCCAAACAAAGAAGAAGTACAGAAAATAAATAACAGAAGTTCAAGTACACTATCAAGTGAAGTAAGACAAACGAATAAATAAACACTAATAAACAAACAGAAGAAGTTCAAATACAGAAACATATGAAGTCCATATCAAAGTAAAATACACAACTTAGAAACAATATAAAAGTTCAAAATTCACCTACACACAAAGTACACATGCGGCTCGGCCTCGCGCTACCGCATTGCTGCGTGCTAGGTTGACAGACGCAATGCGATTATTCTGTTTCCACCCCCACCGCACGCACCCCAGAGCCACGCCCCTAAGATAGATAGTGGGGTCACGGATGTGACGGACTCGCCTCCGCATGCTACGACACGGCACGCTGCGTCGTCGCCTGCTCCGGCTCGTTCCTGTCTCGGCCTCGCAGGGGGAGGGGAGGGGGGGGGTCCCGACCCCCCCCTCCCCCCGGCTCGGCCTCGCGCTACCGCATTGCTGCACGCTTAGGTTGACAGGCGCAATGCGGTTTTCAATGATTAAATAATTAAAAACCAAAAAGATTATCAAAATTTATTGACGAAGTTCAAGTTGTAAAGTCACAGAAGTTCGGGGGTTTGAAAAAACATTATATGCACACGTCAAAAAAAATAGAAATGTACAGGAGCAAAAAACTAGTAAGTTCAGGTTAAATACGTACTGAAGTGCTACCATTGTTCAAAGTATGCAAACATGATACAAAAAAATAAAAAAGTATGCATGCATACTTGGTACTAATCCCACGGTTGCACACTAGACAAACTCAAAACCAATTCAAAAATTTGAAAATTACCAAAAAAACAAAGAAATATAGAGCACAATGCTGCACCGCCTTGCAACGTGGAAACCCAGAAGTTCAATCACTGGTTTAATAGAAGTCCAGCTTCTACTATAGACCTTGGGAATAAGAAGTTCAAATAGTGATGATATAAAAGTCCGGGTTTATGTAAAACCTCGAACTAGCATACAGAAGTTCAGGATAGTTATTAACTAAAGTCCAACAAGCTATTAGATAACGAGAACATACTACAAAAAAATAAAAAACATACGCATATCAATCGGCCAAACAATTTAATGGGCTTGCTGCACAACCAATGCAAAGAATGAAAAAATGACAGTAAAAACGGAAGAAATACAGAGGACTTGCTGCACAACCTTGCAAAATAAAGGAAAATCAGAAGTTCAGGTATGAACAACGCAGAAGTCCAGCTTGTACAATGGCCATTAGATGACACAGAAAACATGAACGAACGAATTCGTCCGAAGCATAAAATCTTCTGCGCCTGATTAGAACACGCCCGCACACCCTTGTAAATGATCTGCCAACTACCTTTCCCCAAGAAAAATGACCAGAGGGCATATCCAGAAACCGCAAAAAAAAACCCGTGCAACAACCGCGGGAGTGCCAACATCAAAATGCCAGAAATCAAATCGTATGGACCCTCCCGATTGAAATTGACGATGTAGTAAGCCTTCAATTTCACTACAATATGCAAATCAGCAATCAAACTTGATAGGAAAACAAGAAATCGGCGATGGCGGAGGATGCATCTCGGGCGGATGAAGAACACGGCCGGTTCCAAATTCACTTGAAATAACAAAAATTTGTGCACCAAAATCATACCAAAACACAATTCCCATCGTGCCAAAGCTTCGACAACACCCACAGCAAGCATTTAACTCGCAACAGACACAAGTTCATCATCACCCGAGAGCAAATCCACCAATGAGCGTGATTCCTATTTAAAACGCGCATTTAGTTGCTAAAAAACGTGTCCACATTACACTTACATCACAAACAACACGACTAATCAGAAAAACTCGCGGTAGAAGCCACGGTTACGAAGATAGCCCAAAGGCCGAGTTCGTACAGGAAGAAGTCCAGGTTGTGTAACTCAGGAAGTCCAGGTTGTGATCAGAATATTATTCTCATCCCATGATCAGAATAGTGTTTATGTGTATGTATATATATATATATATATATATATATATATATATATATTATTCTTCTGTAGACAGAGCAAATCACACGGCTCATTAGCAGCAATCGTCTGTGTTATTACTGGTCTTCACACACATTTCTGATTACGCACCTGTTTGCCGCGTATCACACACATCTTGTTCAGTCAAACTGTTTCTGTTGTCTTGGCTCATCACAAACAGTTCATCCGAGTGAACTGTATGCCCTCCATCGCACACACCTTGATCTGACTGACCGTTTCTATTTTATTGCCTAATCACACACAGTTCATCCTAGTGAACTGTATGCCGTATATCGCACACACCCTCATCTGGCTGCCCATTTCTGTTGTTTTGCCTCATCGCAAATAGTTCTGCTGGATTAACCGTATGCCACGCATCGCACACGCAACTCTAATCTGAACCGTGTTTGATGTCACCGCCATCGCAAATGTTTTGTATCTTTTTTGACGGTTTTATTACATCACTGTTTGTGATTAATGCATCGCACACAGTTTCGTCGAAGGGTCTCTGATTGGACTATCGCGTTTGGACCAACCTGCAGTAGTGAACCTCTTTGGCGAAGCCATGTCGATCTCAGCATCATTGGGTTGGTCGCTGAGGATGCTGCATCTGATGTGGCAGTCGGAGGAGGGGAAGAAGATCTTAGGCGCCTGGAGATGGAGCCAAGGGTACTGCTCCGCTGTGATGGAGGGTTTCATCGTTGGAGCAGCTTCAGTGAGGTGTACGACGGCGAGACTAAAGCAGGACAAGAGAGACAATATTAACCTAAAGTGGTATCCTAATAGCATCTCCAATAGATGGTGTAAAATACATAACCAAAAAGTGCTAGATGTAAAATACATTAGCCGCTCATCTCTGAAACTAACTGTCGAAACTAAATTTTGCTGTCGAAACTGAATTTTACTGTTGAAACTGAACGCACTAGTAGCAGAAAAGTAGTGCACTAATAGTTTTGGCCACACAAGCACTAGTGGTAGAGTAGCAGTGATCTAAATTGGTAGCCGCTCCAGCAGGGAACGTACTACCAGAGAGCAGCCGGGGTAGAGCAGCAGCAGTGCCCAGAGCAGCAGCGCGTGCGAGAGCTGGGGCTGTTGGTCGTGTAGCAGCACCTCGGGTAGCAGCAGCAGGAGCTCGAGCGAGAGGCAGAGCTGCTGGTTGTGCAGCAGCAGCACGAGAGAGAGTAGACCAGCAACACAAGCAAGAGCAAAAGCAAGAGAAGCAGTGCGAGCAAGGGACAAAGCAGACCAGGCAGGGAAGTGAGAGCAAGAGCAGAGTAGCAGTGCGAGCAAGAGCCGAAGCAGCAGCAGCAGGGCCAGCGAGAGCCGGAGCAGCAGCAGCAGCGCCCAGGGCAGCAGCGCGTGCGAGAGCCGGGGCAGCTGGTCGTGTAGTAGCATCTTGGGTAGCAGCAGCAGCGCGAGCAAGAGTAGAGCAACATCACAAGCAAGAGCAAGAGCAGAGCAGCAGCGTGAGCGAGAGCCAAAGCAGCAACAGCAGGGCCAGCAGGAGCCGGAGCAGCAGCAGTAGCTCCTACTGATGTGGATGTCACTGCCGAGGGAGCGACACCATGGAGGAAGTGGCCGGCGATGCCGCCTTAGATGGAGCCACGCCATGGCGGCTCGGGACCGAGCGCTGGCAGCACCGTGAGATCGAATCAAGAAGAAAATGCAGCGATTAGTGTAGAACCTCTTTGGTGGGGCTATTTAGGCCTCAGCTTCATTCGAGGAATCGGTGATGGTGCTGCTCTTTCGATGGTGCAGGTGAAGATGGCGCTGTGGGAATGGAGGTGGCGTGATAGACGAGGCGAATGTCGGGGCAGCTCCTTGGAGGTGGAGGACAGGGTGGCTGAACCGGCGGGACGATGAGATCGACGGCGGATCCTCATTCGGTACGGTGGATGAGGGACGTCGAGCTATTGCGATGGACGATGTCGTCGGGGAAGATGCTCCGGCTGGGTGGCGGACGAAGGAGGGTGTGGGGCTTCGCGGGTTTTCGCAGCCTCGGTGTACGAATGGGGGGCGGAGGGGATGGGAGGGGGAACCATGGCTTAGGGACGTGCTTGTCCGAAATGTGGGGTAAGTTACGAAAGTAGCCCCACTGATTTGAACTAGGTGGTTCTTTCGGTTCAGAGGTATCCCAAGAATTTCGCGTGTTGGGATTTCGCAGGGGCTGGGAGTTTTCGTGCGCGTTGTAATTTTGGGATAGCAAGGCGCGGGTTGAGATGGAGGGAATTTTAGGAGCACAATGAGACAAAGAGATATCTTAAAATTTCAGGATAACAAGGAGCGGGTTGAAATTTTCGAACAAGCCTAACGTGTACTGTACCAAATCAATTCGCACTTCCCTTGATGAAAAAACCAAAAAGAAATCAATTCGCACCACACAAGAGGGTCTAGTCCCGTTTTACTGTATGAGTTACTACAAATGCCATTCAAAACTTTCAATCCATATTATGTTCAATTAAAGTATTTCGCTACATGTATAATGCATGTAACCTGGTACTAAAATGAGCATTTTAGTGCATTCCAAACGTATATACTACCGCTTCAATATGAACTAAATTTGAATTTGTTTCTCTATTTGAATAAGATCTACAATCATGATTGTTGTCAAGTTAAACCATTTGAATTCATTTCTCTATTTTAATAAGATCTGCAATCATCATTGTTGTCAAGTTAAACCATCATTTGTATATTATCTTCATAACACACCACATGATTACTATCGAGTTAGATATGAACTATGTGTACTATATGAACTCGAACTCGAATTTTTCAATCCACTTTATGTTGATTTCAAATCACAGTACATTTCAAGCTCTAGCTAGATCTTCATAATCCAAATCATGTCTCATATGTATAATGTGTTTATCACATAATATATGGTGCCCCACCCCCTACGCCTACAAGTATTTTGCTATGAGCTGCAAACGCCACACATTATCACAAATTCAAATAAAATGTGAGATTGTTCGATATATAGTGTGGTTTAGATTGTTCGATATTTAGTTGTGAGCTGCAAACGCCACACATTATCACAAATTCAAATAAAATGTGAGATTGTTCAATATATAGTATGGTTTAGATTGTTCGATATTTAGCTGTGAGTTGCAAACGCCATGCATTCACATTATAGTATAACATGTCCGAAACCACACCACGTGTATCACCGCTATATTCATGCATGCATAGGTTTATAACACTATGATCTCTTATTCAAATATATGAATCCACTTTCATAACGAATTATGATCTTTGTTAGTCTCTTACACCCACACAATCCTCTAATCTGTGTAGCTAGCAATAACTTTCTCTCGTGCATGCACACGCCCTCCTCGCCCACCCCCTCCCTCAGCATTTTATCCATCGCGCACATTCATTAATTTTCTTTAGTTCGTTCACCCACGGTCTCCACAACTCCTTCTTTCTGACACACGTTGATCGATAAACCTCTCTAGCGATGTCTGCCTACCACATACACACACACACTTTCCATCTCCTCCTTTCTCTGTCCATGCCTCATGTCTCGCATACGGTCCCACACACGTGTAAACTCTTGCCCCTCTTTTCATCGATCTCACAATCGTACACTCCTCCCCGCTATCTAGTAGGCCTCTCGCACCACCTCCTAGCTCCATCCATCTCTCTCTATCCGTCTCTCTGGGCCTTATTTGCCTCTAACAAATGGATGTACACCGACGGATCTCCCACTATACATATAGCTAGCTAGGTCATTTATAACTCATTTTCCCCACGCGTCGATCGATCTACCTCATTAGTTATGTCTCTCCCTTCCTCTGACACACAACAATTGATCTACCGATCTAGTTAGGTCTGCTTACCAATCACATATGGTCCCCCTTCATCATCCATGCATGCCTCCCGACACATCTATCACACACACGCACACACAGAAACACATCCCCTGTCTTCTTGATATTGCAGTTCTACCCTCAGTTTGTCTAGTAGGCCTCTACCACCATCTTCGAGAAGCAACTCCACCACCCCTCCGACACTCTACCTCTCTCTCTCTCTCTCTCACACACACACACACTCTCTCTCTCTCTCTCTCCCTCTCTCTCTCTCGCAACCTATTTCCCGTCCTTCACTTATGTATGGATGTCGACCGATCTCCCTCAAGACATAGCTAGGTCTCTCTTTCTCAACACATATGCGAGTCGATCTACCTCTGTAGTTAGGTCTCTGCCTCCCCCCCCCCCACACACACCAATACATCGAGCGCTCTAGTCATGTCTCCCTGCCACACACAAACTCGCCCTCTCCCCTCTGACGTTCTGGTAGGTCAGCCGCCCTATATCTTTGACGTGCACACACACAATTTTGATGGTTCTCTTCATCGATCTCGCACCCACACACTTGATCCTCTCTTCGACTCTATCGATATCTGTGACCCCTCCCTCTCTTCTCGTGGATCGCCCCCTCTATATATATATAGATAGGCCTCTATTTCACACACATTGCATGTGTCACATTTTTGTTTGAGATATCATCGACACATATTCCCACAAATACACTCACGAAATCACACCCTCCCAATAAAAAAACACTCACGAACGCACACGCCATCTCTCTAGGTTTGTATCTCTCTCACACACACCCACGTAGGTGGGGGACGTGCATGAAGAGAAAAGGTGCACGCACGGCCCACGTACTCATGTGTCTTTCCCAACCACACCCATGCGGGTACACGATGGAGCTCATTTATGTACGAAAAGGCAGCCCACGTGGTAATTTGACACATGTACTGGTTGTCCACTTGATGGAGGCTCGTGTACCACGGGTGAACAAACAAATTGTGACTTGACGCGTTATTTTAAAAAAGATTTTATTCCTCGATGGCGCACATACAGAATATAAACCAATTGTTATTGAGAGAAAAAAGAAAACTGCTCCACTATACTATACTATATAATATAGGCAGGATGCTCAATGCTTGCTTTTTGGGGTCGGTCTCTTCTACTCTCTCACAAAAGATGGCGGTGGCCACTCTCTCTCTCTCACCGCTGGTCCCTGATCCAGCCGGATCCAGTCCGCCGGCGGAAAGGGACAATGTGTAACGTTGCTCCAGTTGCCGGCGTCGACACAGGAAACCCACTGCCGGCGCGTCCCGATCTGTGGTACCCGCCGTTCTCTCTAAGCAAGCTCCGGCGTGGTACTACCTTTGCCCCATGCTCGCTGCCGCAGTATGGGCAGATCCCGCCCGCTGCCGCCCTCCTGGTTACATCCCGACGACCCTCAGGTACAACTTCCACTGGAACCGGCCTTGCTCCACCGCCCATCTTCCCATGTCGCTGCAGGTGGATCTTTTCTAGTTATTTGCCTAAAACGTACTGTAGCTCGGCCGGCGTACTTTCCATGTTTCATCAATAGTGCCACTATTATTGCAATCACACTTATTCAATATCCTTGTCAACAGGGATGCTCAGCTCCATTTTAGTGCAACTGCACAAAATGATGGGATGGTGCATGCATCCAACTGCAACATGTCTTGGCGGGCATCAACGAGCCGCATGAAAATGGCTACCAACATGTCCACCGTGGCCAGGAAATGGAAGCATGCTTAGCGACCTGATCGATCATTTTTTTCTTTATTTGTCCACCTTCTCACAACTTTGTCTTAAGTTTTGAAGTAAATATTGGGTCTGATATGTGAATCATTGATATGCATTAGCATGCATGTTAGTTTCCTTTGTATTTGTTGGAATGTTGTAACAAGAAAACCTTCAAGGCAAGACACATGAAAAAAAAGCTGAAAGCTTCGTAGCATTGTAGTAGTATAATTTTATCTCGCTGAGAAATTACATTTACTAGCACAATATATATAAACAAATGTTGAAAGGTTGATAGCATTGCGAGAAACCATTCCAGGAGCACAGAACTTCCTTTCCTCGACATGTGGGACATCCAGCATCCGGGTCCACGTGCCATGCACCAATTTATGATTGCACAACCGCAAGGAATACTACTAATGAGCAGTCACATCTCAAATACACACCTTTCCAATAGTAAGCTGGACGCACGAACAACACGTCATTTCATACATCATAGAATCCTCTCGTAATAATTTTCCAAGAAAAACACCACACGTGAAGATTGGACGGTAATGTTGCAGCAAGGCATATAACCCTTCTCCAAAACATCAAGTATGGCCGTATGGGGATGGTTCCAGAAAATAATATTCCCTCCCTTCTGATTTATGGGCCTCAATTCCAAATCTAAACCAACGAATGAACTAGTACTACTAGATAGTGAGTGTTTACTTCTGTATCATGTACGTACTAATTGCAACGCATGCATGTGTTAGCAGTACAATGACCACGTATGAATTTGATGGTATGATTTGTGTAAGTTGCATGTCATATTATTGCTCTAACATGTGGTCAAAGTTAGCCTCCAAAACGCATTTTAGACCCTATATGGATTGAGGGAGTACATGCATTGCTGAGTTTTCTCTTAATCCTTGCATGCACATTTTTATTGAAACTTAAAATGTGAACATGTGAATGGGAGGGACTACTACAACCCTTTGAAAAGAACTGTAGTACTAATGGTATTGTACTCCCTCCGTTCAGCATCTCACATGCTTGGTACTTTTGCGAACTATGGAAGTAACAAATTTATTCCACCACTCAGCATCTATTATGGTTAGGGAGATTTCAAATTGAGTCATATAGACCGGAAAGTAGGCACTTAGGGCATCCACAATGTATGCTTTTTGTTGCCTCTAAGCCCTCTCTCTCCTATTAGAGGCAGGCCTCTATACATTGCATGAACTGCCTCTAACAAAAAATTGGCTAGCATTGCGTCTAACCTTAGAGGCTGCCTCTAACAATTTAACAATCCATCTGGTCCCACTTGTCAGCCTTAGGAAGCATAAGAAAGTACAAGAGTAATATTACTGATTGGACAAATGTGGTGCTAATCCATACTTTTTAAATTTCTGGTAGGGCCCACCTTAGAGGCTGGTTAGAGTCTCTATACATTGTGGTTTTTTCATTTGATAAGAGGCAAACCATGTGGGGCCTACCTTAGAGGCAAGGTTCTATACACTGGAGTTGCTCTGTACTACTTTTGATATGTCCCGTCAACTCGCAGAACGAGGAGAAGCTTGCTTAGTACGCCCTCTCCCCCGCCCATGGGCGCGGTGGCTCGCAGAGTTGCAGAATGAGGAGAAGATTGCTTAGTACGCCCTCTCCCCCGCCCACAGGCGCGGTGGCTCGTAGAGTCGCAGGACGAGGAGAAGCTTGCTTACTACGCCTACACCCGCTCCCTCGCCCACGCGTGCGATGGCTCGCAGGACGAGGAGAAGCTTGCTTACTACGCCTATGCCCGCTCCCTCGCCCACGCACGTGGTGGCTCGCAGGACGAGGAGAAAATTTTACTACTCCCTCCGTTAGACGTATACCCTTCGTCCCTACCTTGGTTGGAGAGATTATCATATTGTTTGAAATATATGTCTTTTAGTAGATTTCAATATGAACTACTAGTACATACTCCAAATAGTGATGTATATAAATGTATGTTAGAGTGAAGATTCACTCATTTTGCTCCGTATGTAGTCCATACTGAAACAGACATAGTAGTACGAACTGTCCCTCGCCCCTCGCCCACGTGGTGGACGTGCAGCAATTCATTCAGTCTCAGATAGCCAGAACCATATACTATAGTACCATCATTGCTCGACTTCCCGAAGAGGCGAAGAGCCAAGCGCAAGGTTAATACGGAGTATTTTTTAGGTGCCAAGCGCAAGGTTTATAGGAGAACAAGTAGTAGTACTACTAGTAGTATGTACTGCATGAGGAAGAAGGAAACAAGAATGTATGTTTTGCGTGACAGTCTCTTCTTACAGGACGTGCTAGACCTAGTGGACCTCATTGTTGCAATGGGAGTATCATAGATGGCATGATTCAGAGTGGTGGGCAGTGGGAATAATATTCGGAGCTGCTTAGTCTTAAACCCCATGAAGAAGTCCCATCGAAAGGAATAGCCATCCTCTACACGTGCTCCAATGTAAAATGAGTAAATGAGAAAAAAAGAGAAAGAAACAAAGTAAAAAAATCACCAGCCTTAGAACCAGCCCTATTGTATCAGTGAATGATATTTCTACGTCGTGATTGACATGGCTATATTATTAACCATGCTGCGGAGGTAGCAGCGGATTTTTATTTATTTGCGGAGGTAGCAGCGGATGGATATTCAACGAGGAGTGAAATGATGGCTGCTTCCTCGGTCAAACATAGAGAAAGGTGGGCCTCATGATTTGACAACTCATTAGTCATTATTACTGCCTATACTCTTTCCCATATAATAACCGCATGGTAGAGCAGTTTTTTTTCTTCAGTGGCACGTATGCAATATAAATAGGTTCATATGGAGAGAAAAATAAACTGCTCCACTATATGCATAGCCAGGAGCCTACACGGTTGCTTGCTGGGGTTGCTCTCTTCACACTCTCTCTCGCACAAAACGACTATGGCCACATCTCTAGTCACACATCCGGGTGGATCACGTCCGCCGGGGGAAGGGGTGGATGCTTTGTGTAGATGCGGTCGTCGTCGCCGATGGTGAAAACCCACTGTCGGCGCGTCCCGATCAGGGGTCCCCGCCGTTCTCTCTCACAAAGCCGGTGTGCGTGGTTGCCTTCGTCCCTTGCTCACTGCTGCGACGTGGGCAGTTGCCGCCTCCAGCCGCCCTCCTCTAGCTACATCCCGACATCCCTCAGGTACAACTTCCTTTACAGCCGGCTTGCACCACTGCGCCAGCTGCCCACATCGCTCCATGTGGATATTTCTCTACTTCTTTACCCCGCACGTACCTCTACTGGCTTCTACTGTATTTGTGATGAGTTTATGTCTCATCAACTAGTCCCTCTAGTCTTATTCTAATCACACTTCTTCAATTTCTTTGCCACAGGGATGCTCAGCTCAATTTTAGTGAAACTGCACAAAATGATCCGATGGTCAAAGGGTTGCAAACTTCATTTCTTCGGAAGGTTCAATGTCGCCAGCAAATTAAAGCCTGGTTAGGGTTTAGGGTTCAAGGCCTAGGGACTGCATGGATTGTTTTATTCTTTAGCTGTCTCTGTTCCAAAATAAGTGTCAACTTTAGTACAACTTTGACACTTATTTTGGAATGGAGGGAGTACATATTGGCTATGATCTGTGAATCATTGAGATGCAATAGCATGCATGTTAGTCTCCTTTGTATTTGATGGAATGTTGCAACGGGGCAACCTTGGATGCAAGATACATGAAACCAAAGCTGAAAGCTTCATAACATTGTACAATTTTTTCACACTAACAAATTACAGTACTGTGTAGTACTAAAGAGTTAGGTGTCGCACGGTATCCAAAACATATGGTGATAGTGTGAGGTGGGCCATGTAATCACTGAGCTGCCGTGTTTTCGCTGATTTTGCACTTGTTCGATGTAAGAGGGGAGCAAATTCTAAAGAGTGGAGACGCTCTACCTCCTTTTGCCAAAACGTGGGACATCCAGCATCCGGTGCACGTGTCATGCACCAAAGTAAAGTGTACAGTACAACTGAGACTTAGCACGGTCGTACCACCTCAGTAATAATGACCAATGAGGCGTCAACTCACATAGACCGGGTAGTAAGTTGGACGGACGAAGTAACCATCACTCTTCGTTGAATCCGCTTCTCCCAACGCATGTGCCAGTGAGAGGTTGCGTCCGCTCTGCCCGGGCATGAATGCGGCACCGATTCTCTGGAGCGGCACTGGCCGTTTCAGGCGGGAAGCGCGCGCGGGTGATGGAGGGGCTTTGGGTGGGCCAGGCTGGTCAGGAGCGGGCATGGCAGCTATCCCGACCAAACGCCCGGAAACCAGAGGATGCACCGACTCTCGCGACTAAATCATAGTACTACACACCATCTCTCTGTAGGAGTAGGTCGATGTGTCGCTCTCTCTAACACACACACACTGTTAAAACACACACACCCCCGCACACACACAGGTTCATAGAATAGGAATAGGAGTGGGAAGCCATAAGAAATGAGATAAATGGAGTACGTACAAGAAGAGAAGAGGTACACGCACGTCCGTCAGAGACACAGTCGCTGCCTCGCACTATAGCCCACCCGACCACAACACGACGGCCGGATCTGTGCCTCTCTCGCCCCGGCACCCGTGGTCAACTGCTATATCTGCAGCCGCGGGATTTGACGCACGCGACTGCCGGATTTGGAGCATTCCAGCTGACTGTGACTGCGCCTTGCCATGGATTATCCGGGTACCCGGTCTCACAACAATGGCAATGCCTCCACGTCGTGTGTAGGTACTGAATCTGCCTCTAGCCTCTCGGATCAATCCCGTTGATGGATCACCGGCAAAGACACGGACGGCCACCATCCAGGATCGGCCCTGGCCCAGGGGCTAGTCGGTTCACCGTTGCCACTCATAAAGTGCGATGGCTGCCCGTAGCAGGTACTGCGCCGTGTTTCGACCACGCCATAACATACCGGATAGGTGTTCATCAAGTGCGAAAAAGATAAGGTGCATAGTACTTCTTTTGATTTGGCTTTGCTCCCTTATTCGGTGCATGTTCGGCAGCTTATACTCAAACTTGTGTGTAGAATGGATGCAAGTTTTGGTTTTGGGAAGAAGAATACATCGATCTATTGATAACATGAAATTTGGTAGATTCTCGTGCACTCCTTGCTAGAATAGAGGCTAGAGATGAGATTAGAGATGATATTAGATGTGAAGCAACGTCTAGTTCTTTAGAATCCAAGAAGAAAGAAGTGTGCAAGCTCGAGAAGCCACAGATCAACAATGAAGACATAGAGAAGATATTAATACAATTAGTGGGAGCAGTTATGGAAATTGGATATCTTTTAAAGTGTCTAATTGTGGTTCTTGTTTTCTTTGGTCTTGCTCTCCTAGAAAAGAATTGGTGAATGTACTTCCCTGTATCAAAATGTCGTTGATGAAATAAAGAAATGTGTTGGAAAATGAATGTGTGCATGCGGCCGGTGGCCGTATTAATTACGTCGGTTCTAAATTTTTCTTCGTTTATTGGGATCATCTCATTTTCTTTGTAACAGTCTTATTTTCACTTCTTTCCACCACATGTTCACATTCCAAGGTACATTAAATTGATGCATGCAAGGATTAAAAGAAACCAACCAGTGCATGTAACCATTCCTACTCATTTAGTGGTCGTCCATGAATATATTGTAATTAATGCAGATTAAAGTTTGAGTAATTTTGTAAACTACGAGATGGAGGTCTTACTGTACATTTCTCCACTCATCATGCATCTGCATTGGTTGATGAGATTTCAAATTAATGCCCTATAAACCGGAAAGTAGTGAGTAGTTAAAAAAAATTGGTCAAACTTTGACAAAAAATATATGATGTGGCGTAAAAACCTGGACTGAGAGGGCGTATTGAGTAGTACGAGATACGGTGGCACACTGACTTAGGCCGAATAGAAGTGCCCAAAATTATTGGAAGAGAGCAAAGTGTACATACAAAATAATTAAAATTGAATATGTCAATTTTTTTCGAAACGGAGATAAAAGATTTGCCTCCTCCATTAAATAAGAGGAGAATAGAGTTTGGCAGTTTGCAAGCGACCCTACAAATAAATGGCATGGCAATTACTCTCAATACGCCCTAGTTTCTTTTTTTTTTGACGTGTAATATGCCCTAGTTTCTTAGCACCCGCTTTAACCCTTAGTACATATGGTGGCACACTAACTTAGGCCGAATACAAGTGCCCAAAATATTTAAATTGGAGGATGGTGCAGCCCACCTTTCCGATATTTTGACCGTGTGTGGTTCAGTTGTTGTTCACTTCAGAGGGTCGTGTACCACACATGAATGATAGTAAGTGCGACCGGGAGGCGTAGAGCGTTAATTGCGAGTTGACTCCTTCGGGCGTTAAATTTTCTTCACTTATTAGCTTTGCCCTACTAGTATTTTTCTTCACTAGTATGTTAAATAAAGAGTTCCGTTTCGTGCACAATTTAAAATAATTTTTATGGAGAGAAAAAGAAAACCACTCCAACTATATACGTTGCAGCCTCAGCGCTTGTTTTCTAGGGTTTGCTCTCTTCACACTCTCTCTCCACTATATATATACATTGCTGGAGCCTCAGCGCTTGTAGTTGCTATCTACACACTCTCTCACCCTATCCAGATCTAAACAAGACTGCATTGGCCTCTCCTCTCTCTCTCCCCTCACTGCTGGTCAAAGAGCCGGCAGGATCCCGTTCGCCGGGGATGGCAAGGAGGCTTAACGCTGTCACCGTCGGCGAGGGAGGGAATCCACTGCCGGCGCCGCTGTTCTCTTTCACCTAGTGGCGGCGAGGGAGGGCCTCCGACCCCTTCTTCCTCGTTGCCGTACATAGTGTGTGCAAATCGGCCTCCGGCCGCCCACCGAGCCACACCCCTAGAACCTTAAGGTATAATTTACTTAATCCACATGCATTGCTATAGCTGCATGTGGAATTTTTTCGCTTCTGCACTTGAATCTAGGTGTTGGATCAAACAGGAAAGTAATTGGGAAAGTTGTATAGCATGAATCTAGGACGTGGTTCAAAGAGGAAAGGAAGGGGGGAAAGTAGTACAGACTGGCTATCCAACACCTATGTTGGTCGAAAAGGGAAAACAATGACAAATGCAGTACACACATCTGTAAGGAACTGATCTTTCTGTGGGTGGGGGACAAGGCTGTAGAGTTTGAGCAGGACTAGATTTGCTGCCCTCACATAGGGAAAGGTGTCTAAAGATAACAAAAATGGGACCAACACAAATATGCTCCTTTGTTGTTTGTTGCAACAGACTGTGCATCACCCCTTTATACATCGGTAGATGCACATTGTGTTTGTGCGTCCACTGTCCCACACAACTCTTTAGCTGTTGTTAATATAATAATGCCGCTGGAAAATTGAAGCAATGCCACAGTTAAAAGCAAATTACATGTTTAATGAATTTTATTGTTAATATAATCTCTCTGTTAATATGAATCAATGCCACTGTTTGAGAAATGCTACTGTCTTGCTTTCTTTCCCATTTAGATAAGTTAGATGCTTCTTTTTGTGGGCTTCTGTGTCATCCACCATTATTGACCAGTAATTGTTTCCTTTGCACCTCTGTGTAAACAGGGTTATCTACTTAACCTTGTTGCTATTGCGACCTTTTGTTCCACTGCACAAAACACTTTTGTTTTAAGAGTGTTTTGTGCAGTTCAACCAAAATGTCACACCGACAACGTTGCTTGATCTTAGTGGAACTGCACAAGAGGAGATCTGACTTCCTATCTGTGTTGGCAAATTTGTTTTAGATCTTCTACTTGTGAGTTGTTTGAATTTTGCGTCATGAGAGGTCAGTACTGGCCTTCTTTCACATGATTGTGCAGTGTGCTTTCATATGTTGTGCTACTTATACGGTAATGTTGCTTGATTTTAGTGAACTGCACAAAAGGAGACCAGACTTCCAATCTGTATGTGCACTGTAATATCCCATTGAGGTAAGCTAATGATATTTCACAACTGTTGGCTTGTATTTTGCTACTGTCATCAGAAAATTAATGTCGTTGTTGAGTGCTATACTTGTGCTCCCTTATTAACATGCCAAATCTTACATTGAAGGCGAAGCTTGTCTATTATTGAACCAAGTGATGAAGGGGAAGAACAAGCGGAATAAGAACAAAAATCAACTACCAGTGCTGTAATGAAGCACTGGAACTGTGATGACAGAAGTAATGATATAGTTTTGCATCTTAATTTATTGCTATGGCTAGAACGAGCAATTGTTTTGCCACTGTGATTTGATGCCACTCTTAATGTAATATGTAATTATCTCTACTTGTGCAAATAGGGATCTTGTTTGAAGATAACATATATTTTAGTGGAACTGCACAAGAAGATGTTAGAAACATTAAACTAATCGAGGAGTATATAGTAAGCATGGCAACCACAGTAGATAATAATGGATGGTTCTGGAGAAGTGCTTCATCTATATGCTTTACACAATAAGCCTCACAACAAAGGTTGGTACCGGCCCACGGATTTCATCCATATGATTGAGCTTTGTCATCTCTATTGGTGTTGTGCTACAGTTTAGCTACTGTCATGAGAAAGTGGTATTGTCCTCGAGAAGTGCTTCATCTGTGTTGTTTTAAATATTTCCTTCCCTTTTTTTTGAGCAAACAGGGATGCTAGCATTTAGTTGTTCTCTTGTCTTTGCACAACAGGATCATCCTCCTCTGAAGAAGAATATGGAGTACGTGAAGTGCCTAGTTCCGATTATGCCAGGATGAAGAAGCCAAGCCTCTCTTCTTATCAGAAGGGAGCAGTTGAAGGATGGTTACCTTACTGCCCACAAGAACAAACTAACTTCAGCTCAGAAGGACTCACGGATCTCCATCTTTGATGCTGTGATGGCCAATACAATGTTATTTTAGGATTCTTTCCGGTGAGTTCCATTTTTTAAATGTGTGCTCTGCGTGGGTCATGTAGGTTGCCTATTTAAACTGTCAATTCATAGTACAGCTTGCTTTATACTAATCACTTATTTTGTATTTATGCAAACAAGGATGCTCAGCTTGATTTCAATGGGAACTGCAGAAAATGTTCTGATGGTTCATGCCCTCCATTATACTTCATCATGCACAATACATCGAATGTTCTCGATCATTCATTTCCACCTCCAGCCACAAAATTAGCTACAAGAAAGGAGGTGCGGATATGTTCAAGGTGTTGCAACATATAAAGGCAAAATCATAAAAGCTACGCGTGAAGTTGGTTGATTTTAGTGGAACTGCACAAAAAGAACAGCTGGTTTATTTAGCACGAGGTGACATGTCAATGTCCGAACTGATGGCAAACCCCGCCCATTCCACAATCGTAGGCATTTGATATTTTGGAATGGGAAAACCCCGTCAAAGTTTGCTCATTGATGTACGCAAAAAGACACACATTTGATATTTTGGAATGGGACAAACTTGTCAAATTTTGCTCATTGATGTTAGCTAGAAGACATGCGCTTGATATTTTGGAATGGACGCCCTTTATTCTTTAGTTGTGAAGTAAATATTGGCTCTGACGTGTGAATCATTCAGATGCATAATCATCGATTGTTTTGAATGTTCTCTATGAATTGTCAGGCCTGTGAGTTTGATTGCCATGTACAGGCACGCTAAAAAGCTGCTCAAACTTTTTGTACATGTGAAACTGCTGCAAATGAGGTGATCACCGTGCGTCCTGAGAATAATGCTAGTATGTATTGTTTTGCATGTTCATCTAATGCCAGTGATACAAGAATTCGAACAAATCGTACTAAATTCGTTCATACATGGCCAGATTTCATATAAACATGTCGGATTTCATTACATTTCATACATTCTTCAACTAAAAAGGGGTGCGCTGGAGGTATAATTAATTGACCTAATCTATGATCTCCAGCACCCATTCCCCATGTCCGACTGAGCCCCAAGAACAGAAGCTTCTTCCCCAGCTCCGCCTTCGGAGCCACAGGAAGTAAAGCTGTCTGACTCCACATCGCCGCCAAGCAACTAATCGGCCGTCAATGTTCAACTCGCCAAGCTTGGCTTCAATAGGAGGGTAGGAGCGGTGGCCTTACTTGGACCTGAGCGGCGGCGACCTACCGTCTTCTACTCTTCCTCATTTTCTGTGTGGCGCGGCCTCGTTGCCGGTGGGGCTGGCGCCTCAGCGGAGCAGGGGAAATCCTCCCCCTCATTGCCGGCAGGGCAGGGCCTCGACAGAGCCGATGATGTCCTCTGCCTTGTTGTTGGTGGGGCGGGGCCTTGGCGGAGCAGGGCCCCACCATAGCCGGCGAAGTCCTCCACCTCGGTGCCGGCGGGGCGGGACCTTAGCAGAACCGGCCTTGTCCTCTGCCTCGTCGTCGGTCTCGCCAAACAATGCCTCGCCCGGTTCATCGCCCTCTTTGTAGGCGGCCGCAACCTCCGCCACCCGCATGCGGTACCGCCAGCGTGTGAGGCGGCTCTCGCGGACAGAGCGGTACGACTCGAGCAGCGCCTCCTGCTCCGCCCGCTCTGCGGCGATCTGCTCCTCCACCTGCAGGTGCTCCTGGAGGACATGGTGGTTGTAGGCGGCGTCGGCCTACGCCTCCCAGAACTGCTCCTCATGCTTCTGCCTCACCATGTCCATGTATTAGGCATGGGCCTCGCCGATGGTCATGGTGCAATGCACCGGCGAGGATGGCGCAGAGGAGGCGGTTGGCGCCAGATCGTCGACGACCATGTTCTCCATTGGGACATCATCGTCCTCCGGCTGCCTGCCGGCCAGCTAGTCGACAGCAATGGCTGCCATCTCCTTCTTTTGGTCTGTCGTACGCCCGTCCCGAAGAGCACTGGAGCGCGAGGAAGCCATGGTGGGAGTGGTGTGGAGAGGAGAAAGGGAACGGAGGTGGATGACTGTGGCTATGGCCGACGCAGCAGTTTATGTAACAATGGTGGGCGGCAGAGGCACGGACGAGTGGCGCCGGAGTAGCCGCCTCGGCAACCACATATCATTAATGTGGACGGCAGACGAATGGACAGACAGCACTTGTGTCATTTGAATGTGGACCAGCGGTCTGGTCCAGCAGCCGGACATGCTGGCTCGCCAGTGAGCTCGCCGAGCTCAGCGACGACAACCAGACGATGAACGTGGCTTCCGACCAGTAACCGGCACCATCGCCCAAGCCGGTTCATGCCGTGTTCACCATAGAGCAGGTGTGGCCGCACTTTGACGTCCTAATGGCGGAAGAGCTACCAGCATAGGAGGACCTGTGCTACATCCTTCAACGAGCACCGGCTCGCGGAGGGACGAATCGCCGGTGAACAAGCGAACGGCAATGCCATCGCGGACATGTCACCCTATGATCCTGGCTTCCAGAATGAGCAGCAGGCGCTGTATCAGACCATCTGTAGGGCCCGTGATGCCCTCTCCATCATCCTTCAAGTAGTTGCGCTTGCCGTGGCGCCGCCGTCTCACGTTGTCAACATGGACAACGAACATGAGGAATCAGGAGATGACTTTACGTGGAGAGGATTACAATACGGACCTACCAGGGCCATAGCCATACGTACGCAAGTGCCTCCTTATTTACAACTATAAAAAATGCTTCCTCCTAGTTTCCTGACATCTTGGTCCCACACCATTGTCAACCTATATAGTCAATAAACGAGAGAATTGCACAAGGAGCGACCGATAGCTGGGACCCAGCAGCTCGAGCAGTATTTGTTTTTTGAGGTGTGAGCAGAGTTTTTCTTCAGTGATGTTTTTGTTGTTGTTCAGAGGAATAGGGTATCAACTGGGCGGGCTGTGGCCCATCTAGCCCAGGCTATTATTTTATGTCGACCAAATATCCAGCCCAGATATTGATTTTTTAAGGTGAAAATGGCTAGCCCAGCTATACCTTTTTTTAGGAATACCCAACCCAGGTCAACTTGTTATTCTCCACCCCGCTGGGCTGCAAATCTTTCCTAGGAGGGATGCATTAGGCCTAACAAGAAAATGGGCTTTAAGAAATAATAAATGAGATGTAATTATAAAAACTGGGCTGTAAATATAAAAAATGCACCAAACAGGTAATTAGTTTAAAAAATATTAGTTTTGGATTTTGAAAATTTTAATTTCATTACTTGTTGCGAGCGCAATATTTCGTTGGATTTTTACCTAATACAAATTTATTTTGAAATTATATTTAATCTGACTCAAAATTTCGGGATAAAAATATTTCGGATCCCATCAAAATGTGCGATTTTTTGTTGAATTCTGTTTTGAGCGTTTGGTTGAAATTATTAATCATTGTCCTGGCTAGAAAATGGGCTGTAATTTTAACTAACTGTAAATGGGCTGAGGTAAATTCCATTAGAATTCAAAAATGGGTTGTACATTATTACAAATCACAAATGGGCTATATGTTCTCTGCCACAGATGTGATGCTCACTTGTGGGCCTACTAAATTGACGCGTACGGAAGGCTTTGTCAACTTATAGTCAACACACGATTCTAGCAGCAGTGGCCGTTGGATGTCCATCCAATGGTTGTAGTGCTTCTTCAATCTCGGATATTCTTTCTTAAGCCGCCCAAACCACCACCGGCGGTACCGCCTACTATCGCCTCCTATGGCCGGCTGTGCTGCCGCACAGGCTTCACCGGCCCACCCTACTCCCATCGTCGTCCAGGCCAATCCTCTACTCATGAACACCTCCTGTTATTCTCCGGCAACGGCAGCCTCACACTGCAGCCGAACTAGTGAACCCTCGTACTCCCCATCATGTGGGCATCCACTGCTATGTCTTCGTCGGCTCCGGGTAGTTCCCTTCCTAGGCCTCGCCATTGTTCACCGCGTTGGTTCTCTCGGCGCGGCGTGGTCAACTTTGTCAACAAACGACAGCCATCGGAAGAGGCATGTACGTGGAGTGGTTGACAGTAGGGACCCACATGGCCCATGGCCGCACGCAGCAAGTGCGCCCTTATGATGCGAAATCAAATGATTTCTCCCCCTGACAGGTTTGACCCACCAGCTACATCTTCGCACGCAAGGAAGTGCTTCCTTTATTACGCGGAAAAAAAGTTTCCTCTCCCTGACAGCTGGGACCCACCAGCTTTGTTATGATCCATTTCGTGAAAATATAGATTGTACCAAAGATGCTAAATTGTTTTCTTCTTATTCTAACTCAAAAAAGAAGAAATTAAAAAACCAGAAAACATCTTCGCACGCAAGGAAGTGCCACCTTATTACGCGCAAAAAAATGATCCCCCCTGCTAGCTGGGACCCACCAGTTTTGGAGCCTGACTTGTGGGCCTACAAAGTTGATGCGTACGTAGGACTTTGTCAACTTAGTCAATAAACGATTCTAGCTACAGTGACCGTTGGATGTTAATCCAACGGCCGAGCTGCGTCTTCAACCTCTGGTTTTCTTGCTCTAGCCGCCCAAACCAGCACCCGCCGTACCGCCTGCTCCGGCCTCCCATGGCCGGCTGTGCTGCCGCGCAGGCCTCACCGGCCGACCATACTACCACTGGCCAGGCCTTCCCTCTACTCACCCACAACCCCTATTATTCTCCGGTGACGACAGCCTTACACCGCGGCCGAACCAGTGAATCCTTGTACTCCCCTCCGTGTGGGCATCCACCTGCCTCGTCTTCCCTGTCTCCGCGCCGTTCCCTTCCTAGGCCTCGCCGTCGTCCACCGCCTTGATGCTCTCGGTGCCTCGTGGTCAACGAGGTCAACGAACGACAGCCATCGAAAGAGGACTTTAGGCGGTGAGGCTGACAGCTGGACCCACCAGCTACATCTTCGAACACAAGGAAGTGCCTCCTTATTACTCGCAAAATAAAAATGATTCCTCCCCCTGAGAGCCGGGACCCACCAGCTATATCTTTGCACGCAAGAAAGTGCATCCTTATCCTCCCTGACAGTTGGGACCCACCCGGTCGAAGCATACGTACCGTTGTCTATCTGGTCACGAACATGTACGTACATACTGGTCGATCGGTCTCTCTGCAACGATGAACCGTGGCCGAGCAAGTAGCAGCACGTGTAGTAGTAGAGCCCCTGACGTAGCAATTCAGGCAGTCCCTTCTAAACCGTGTACACATACGTACAACCACATGCCAAAAAATAAGGCCACGTACGTACATACGGGTGGGGTCTCGAACGCCTACTCGCGCATACCTACAGCCAGGGCTCATGTACATGGAGAGGCAGCGGACGACAGCGATGGCGTCCTATTCATCGGCAGCCAATTGGCTGGGTCGGAATGGAGAAACTGCATCATGTTCATTGGAAGCCAATGGAACGCGTCGTGTTCATCGGGAGCCAACCGGCTTGGACGGAACAACCAAAACGGGCCAGGTGTACCGCAGAATGGAGGAAACGGCCTTCTGTTCGACCATGTACGGTCGAAACAGGGTCCTGTTGATCGGGAGGGGTGTGACGTACCGCAAAACGGAGGAAACAGACTTGTGTTGGAGCGCCTATGGTCGAAACGGGGTCCTGTTCATCGGGAGGGGTGTGGCGTACCATAAAACGGGACTCCATGGGCTACTGTTCATCCACCGTCGACTTCCTCCAGCCTCCACCTGCTACTGTTCATCCACTGTCGACTTCCTCCTGCCTCCACCAGCTACTATATCCACGGGCTACTGTTCATCCAGCTTCCACCGGCTACTGTTCAACCACCCCAACTGGCTCGGTTGTGGCGGCCTCCTCGATCGGGGTCATGTTCATCCAACGGCAATGGCCTACTACTACCACGGGGTCCTATTCATCCAACCCCCACCGGGAACTGTTCATCCAACCCCCAACAATGGTCACTGTTCATCAAGAGGCAGCTGGTTCGATCGGCTTCAGTTAGCAGCAGTAGCGAAGGAATCGCTCGGGTTCAATTAACAGCCAAGGGATCGATCGCTCGGGTTCAGTAACGTTGCTAGTGCAATCGCTCGGGTTCAGTAAGCGAACGCCTCGCCCGGGTTCAATTAGAGCCCAACGCCTCACACATGCGCGCGTACATGTACCAGAGAAATGCGCAAACCTTCGTGCGTCGCTCGGCCCCGACCACCCACCGTAACCGGGAACTCCCCGAAATTTTCCTCGCCCTCGCTTCTACCACGATTTTTTCTGTCATGGATGGCCCAAAGAATGTCATGCAGGTGCGTCCCCGGCCCACCAGGATGAAAAGCCCATTTTCTGTCATGATTTTTTGTCATAGAAGTAGGAGCCCACCACATCTATGATGATACGTGATTTTGTCACAATTATCGTCATAGAAGTGTCATAAGCATGATAGGAAAAAAATTCGTTCGGCCCATAATGTCACGGATGTGTCTTTTTTTTCTAGTGTTAATTTAATGCCACTAATAATTTGTGGCATTCTTTTGGCACCGCAACTGCCACTGATAAAATGAAGTAATAATACATTTAAAATAGAGCTACTGTCTTAGCTACCATTTCATTTCCAATGTAGATAACATGCAGAAGGCCTATCCGACAGAATCAAGTCCATGTGCACTGCATCAATCACATAGCTGCAATGAACTAGTTGAGTCCATCACGCCTACTGTTGAGGTGGCACAGGCCCCCTCTCTAACTGGCGGGCGCCATAATTTTAGTTCAACTGCACAAAAAAAGTGATTGGAATGAGTCGACGCTCCTCCTTCTACTGCCACACTGAGGTGTTAATGGATATCAATGAATCACCTTCATGGCAAGATACGGGGACATGAAGAATAACTTGATCTCCCAAAGTCATCTCACACAGGTTAGTACTGTCCTTTATCAACAAGATTGTGCTTTTTCACACTGTGCTAACGTTGTATTTTTTTAATAAAGCTATTCTATCGCAATCTATTCTCGTTTCGGAAATAAAGTTTCTTTAACTAGTGCCAATATTATAGTAATCATGCTCTTTCTTATCTATGCAAATAGGAATACTCAACTACAGATGTTGTGATGGTCAAAAGCATTCGCCAAGTTCTTGGGTTGTATGACATGGCTAGCCAAGATGGATTTAATCCCGAGATTCACTTTATCCAAAGGCTCTAAAGTGCCATGCATGTGTGCAAGGTGGAAAGAGATATTTCAGGACGTTGATTGATGATTCCACTAGATTCTGCTATGTGTATTTGTTAAATACTAAGGATGAGGCTCTATACACACTACTTCAAAATCTAGAAGGTCCTCTTGTGCATATATTAGAAGTGGTAGTGCCACCAGTGATGCAGAATATTTCAGCTGCCAATGTTTAACCTACGTGGCCTTAAAAAGGACTGGTTTCAATGTTTAAAAAAACATTGGATCAAATTGCTTACATGAAGCATCGATCAATTTTTATTTATTTGTTCACATTCTCACAATGTTTGAGTTGTACAATTATGATTGGCTCTGATCTGTGAATGATTGAGATGTGTAGGCATCTTTGTTGTACTTATTATTTGAATCTAATGGGTTGGTTCTAAATCTTGCAAGCTGGGAAACACGACATGATGATGCAGAGGACAACAACCATAACAAGTTGTTCAAACTTGTTAGTATTGTCTGTGTGAAGGTGCGGCAAATGAGCTGATCGTTTGCATCCTAAGAATAATAATTCTAATTGTAGTGCATGTTGATCCTGTGGCACTGATAGAACGAGCCAATGCTTTGCTTGTTTTAATAATAGATTTTAATTAAAGCTAATAAAATTTAAGTAAAGTGACCACTAACACTTGCTATTACCGTACCAATACAGACCCGCTCGTGAACCCGAGGGGACATGTTCTGCCGGGCGTGCAGCGGGCAAGGGAGGGGTAGTAACTGTTGTCGCCTGTACACACTTAGTTTACTGTTGGATGCAGTTCCCCAAGAGCTAAAAAATGAACTGCTGCCGCTGCCTACCCACTCATTCACCGTCGATTGCAGTTCCCCAAGATTGGAAAAAAGAACTGCTGCTGCCACGGTGCCGCCCCCAGTACCCCATTACGCATCGATCGTCTTCATCTCCCCCTGCCCCAAATCCCCATAAAACGAGAACCGCCACATCAACTATGCGTGAGAAGAGACTCCAATGGCGATCCGAGGGGTGAGCCTGCTAGATATGGACTTCAGCAAGGAGTTCACCTTTGAGTTTGCCGTTCAGACCCATGGCAGCACCAAGTTGAATGTGATGTACACCAATGATCCGGACTCGGTGAAGCTCTGCCTCGCCAAGTTCAAGCAGTAAGTACAGGAGGAGAAAGCACAAGGTCGTGGGACTAGACCTTGTGCCCATCCATTCGTCTCCTGATAGGGACCAGCGGATCGTCGTTGCCCAGGTATGCGTGCGGGATGAGGTTCTCGTCTACCACTGTTGTAGGGCCATCAGAGGTTCTGGAGCATTCGCTCGTTTCATCGGCACCGCCAACTGCACCTTTGCTACGGTGGAGAGCAGGAAGAACACGACTATGCTTTACGATTCGGCCTTCTGGTGCAACAAGCTCATCGACATCCAGAAGCAATACAAGATCATCGGCAATGGGCAGGGGAAGGACTTCGTGGTTGACCTCTCCGTGACCATCATCGACCCCTGCTACACCAAACATGAAAGAAGATGTCGATACCAAGGACCTGAACACGTGGGAGGTACCTATCTAGCCTACATAACCTATGCGGCCAAGGACGCATAGCATGCTACGACATGTATAGGTGGATCTTGGACGTGAGGGCGTGTCTGCTTCCCGTAACCGACGAGTACACGGACAGCGACAGCGTCATGATCAAGCGTGCCCGCAAGGTCTAGATGATGTACTTTATCTGTTTAAACACCTTCATCATTTGAGTGTTTCAAGCATTAGCCTATGTGTCGTAATTATCTATTTTGTCCAAAATATTTCGTCTAAGAACCCATTAACCTGATTGCTTTTTTTGACTAGCTATTTGCTTATGTATGTAACTAGTTCACTGGGCTGCCGTGCTTTGAATCTCCTTCCTCCCAACATATTCCCCTTCTCAGGTGGACCCAGCAGGTCTCGTACACAGACATCTGGGACCAACCACCTATCCATTTGTATTTCTTTATTTTGTTCAATCTTTTGTCCTCTTCCTACAGCGGCTTGCGGTGCTGCTGCACATGCCTCGATGACCCATCCTAGCCTATGGCGCTGGCCAGGCCATCCCTCTACTCCCACACATTCTCTGGCAGCGGCAACTCTACCGGCCCACCCTGCACCCGAACAAGTCAACCTTTGTACTCCCCTCCGCCTGCGTCTTCCCCGGCTCCGGTCCGTTCCGGTCCGAGGTCTCGACATCGTCCTCCACCTTGGTGCTCTCACCGCGGCGCTGCCGTCTGTCATTCCCAACATGGTCAACAAAAAAAGAGGAATCAGGAAACAACTATTCGTCGAGAGGCTGACAGTCCCAGGCCCACCAGGTCCATGGCCTAGGTTTTGTTGTTTGACATGCGCAGCCCACGACATGCAGACACAATTGATCCAGCTGGTTTCAACTTTTTTTGGGGTCCAGCAGGTATCAAGCGGCCTCTGTGCCTCCCAGCCTAGCTTGTCTATAACATTAGCAGCCCAAGTTATGTTTGTTTTTTCAAGACGACGCACAACTCAGTTCTATCTTTCTATAAGAATGCAAAACTGAACCTATGTTTTCTGTTCTATAATAGTATATATATATTTATATCTTAGTTTATTACATATATATAATAGAAACAACATAAGGTTCCGTTAAACCTGTCGTTCGTCCAACCATTGTATAGACCTTCCCACTTCCTTTATTTTTCATTTTTATTAATTCTATATCTGAATTTTCTCCCACTTTCTTTTTCGATGTAAGCTGAGTTTTCTCCCAGTACTTTTCCCTAGAATCATCTCAACTGTCCCATGTCTAGCCTAAAAATAATAATACCCCATGTCCTATTAACTCATCAAATTAAAATGATATTTTATTTCGTAAATTCAAAAGTTCTTACAAAATTATAATAATAATTGTTTATATATAACTTGGGAAGTTAACTCCTGGTGATTGCGTACATAAGCTTGCAAAGATTTTACTGACCAATGCAGTAATAGACGTGCAATCATGTGTTTACTTTTTTATAAGATTTCTCCGTCCAGACCAACATGATATTTTCACCTAGCCCAGTAAGTCCACGGATTTCGAGAAAAATGCAAATGTGCTTTAAATTCTAACATAATATATAAATGGGCTGCATAGACGCTACATCATTGTTTCACCGAGCCCACCAAATGGACTAAAAAACCAAATGGATTGGCTGACATGTGGGCCAGTAGGTCGAAGCCTAAGCAAGAAAAATACAAAGGTCAAAGCCGAAGAAAGGGGTTGGATTTACATCCAATGGCTGGCATTCCTCTTCAATCTCTCGTCTTCTTCCTCCAGCGCTGCCGGGACCGCCTACTCCAGCCTCCCGCGTCCAGCGGCGCTGTTTTGTGTGCCTCACAATGAAACGCTACCCCACCGACGGCCAGGCCATCCCTCCACTCCTCCGCACCTCCTGTTATTCTCTGGCGAGTGTAGGCCCACCCCGCACCCGAACCAGTTAAGTTTCCCACTCCTCTCCATCTACGACTGCACTACCGCGTCTTCCCCATCTCCGGGGCATTCTAGTATAGGGCCTCGCGGTCGTCCACCATCCTTGGTGCGCTCGGCACGGGTGGTCAACATCGTCAACAAACAAGAGTCACCGAAAGATGACTGTACGTGGAGAGGCTGACAGTGGGGACGCACCACGCCCATGGACGCATGCATGCAACTGCATCCTTTTTACGCTGAAAAATAATGTTTTCTCCCCCTAACCGCTGGGACCCACCAGCTACATCTTCGCACGCAAGGAAGTGCGTCCTTATTATGGGCAAAAAAAGAATCCACCCCCTAACAGTTGGGACCCATCAGCTATATCTTCGCACACAAGGAAGTTCCTCCTTATCCGCCCTGATAGCTGGGACCCACCCGGTCGAACCGTACGTAGGGTTGTCTCTCTAGTCGCGAATGTGTACGAACATACTGGTCGATCGGTCTCTCTGGAAGGATGAACCGTGGATGAGCAAGGAGCAGCACGTGTGATGTAGACGTTGAGGCAGTCCTGTCTAAATCGTGTACACGTACGTACAGCCACGCTGCAAGAAAGTAAATACAGCTACGTACATACATACGGGCAGGGTCTCGAACGCGTACAGCGACGACGTCCTGTTCATCGGCAGCCAACCGGCTGGGTCGGAACGGAGGAAACCGCGTCGTGTTCATCGGGAGGCAAGCGACTGGGTTGGAATGCGTCCTGTCCATCGGGAGCCAACCGACTTGGACGGAACAGCCCAACCAGGGTCCTGTTCATCGACTCGGGGTCTCGCGTCCCGCAGAACGGAGGAAACTGAGTTCTCTTCGACCGCCTACGGTCGAAACGGGGTCCTGTTCATCGGGAGGGGTCTGGCGTAGGATCAAAAGTAGGTCTAGAGGGGGGTGATTAGACTACTTGACCAAATAAAAATCTAGCCTTTGCCAATTTTAATTGTTGGCGGATTTTAGCAACTAGTACAAGTCAAGCAATCAGCCTACACATGCAATTTTAAGAGTATAGCAGCGGAAAGTAAACATTGCATATGAAGGTAAAGGGAAGGGTTTGGAGAAGGCAAACACAATGTAGACACGGAGAATTTTGGCGTGGTTCCGATAGGTGGTGCTATCGTACATCCACGTTGATTGAGACTTCAACCCACGAAGGGTAGCTGCTGCGCGAGTCCACGGAGGGCTCCACCCACGAAGGGTCCACGAAGAAGCAACTTTGTCTATCCCACCATGGCCATCGCCCACGAAGGACTTGCCTCACTCGGGTAGATCTTCACGAAGTAGGCGATCTCCTTGCCCTTACAAACTTCTTGGTTCAACTCCACAATCTTGTCGGAGGCTCCCAAGTGGCACCTAACCAATCTAGGAGACACCACTCTCCAAAAGGTAATAAATTGTGTGTTGATGATGAACTCCTTGCTCTTGTGCTTCAAATGATAGTCTCCCCAACACTCAACTCTCTCTCATAGATTTGGCTATGGTGGAAAGATGATTTGAGTGGAAAGCAACTTGGGAAGGCTAGAGATCAAGATTCTTGTGGTAGGATTGGAATATCTTGGTCTCAACACATGAGTAGGTGGTTCTCTCTCAGAAAATGAGTAGTGGAAGTGTAGGCACGTTCTGATGGCTCTCTCTTTAATGGAGATGGGGGTGGAGGGGTATATATAGCCTCCACACAAAATCCAACCGTTGCACATATTTGACTCAACTCGGTCAGACCGAATAGAAGAACTCGGTGAGACTGATTCAGTTCAAAATGTGAACGTTAGGAATCTCGGTGGGACCGACTGGAACAACTTGGTGGGACCGATGTGCAAGGGCTAGGGCAAAACCTCATCTCAGTGAAGCCGATTGCATGAACTCGGTGAGACCAATTTCAGCAAAGAGCAAACGGAGAGTTGGTCAAGCAAACTCGGTGGGACCGATCGCTCATTTCGGTGAGACCGAAATGTTACAAAGGGAAACAGAGAGTTTGCAGGGCCATCTAGGTGAGACCGAGATCCGTTTCGGTGTGACCGAATTGTTTAGGGTTTCTGGCAGTGGCTATGTCAACTGAACTCGGTGGCGCCGGATAGATCAAATCGGTAGGACCGAGTTTGACTTGGAGTTTTGGACATATGTGGAAATGAGAAAGTGGCTGAGGGTTTTGGAGCAATATCACTAAGCACTTTAAGCAAGTAGACCATTAAGCAACACCTCATCCCCTTTTAATAGTATTGGCTTTCCTATGGACTCAATGTGATCTTGGATCACTAAAATAGAAATGAAGAGTCTTGAGCTTTTGCCAATCTATGTCCTTAGCATTTTGAGGGGTCCACATCTCTAGTCCATGCCATGCCAATCATTGAACTTTCTGAAATATTAAACTTGAATGGATATTAGTTCAATGAGCTATATGTTGTTATGAATTACCAAAACCACCCGGGGATTAGTTGCACTTTCAATCTCCCCCTTTTTGGTAATTGATGACAACAATATACCAAAGTTTCGACAAATGATAATATGAATGAAATACATTGTCGCTTTGAGAAGTATGTGATAAGCAAGAGCTCCCCCTAAATTTGTGCACTATTTAAAATTTGCTATTGAATGCAAATGCATAATCGATTAGGATAATGGGTTACTCTTCCATGTCACATACATCTTGGTGGAGCACTCAAAATGATAAGAGTTAAATAACATGCACTCATCACCAAGGGTAAGAGTGATTGATCATACACAGATATCATAGATATAATCATGCAATCACACATTAAGGCATAGTATGATCAAACACATGATCACATAAGTATCTCACGAGCATAACACAAATAGTAGCATAGGAATCAAACAACGAAACGATCAAAGTAGCAAGAGAGGCAAATAAAAGGAAAAACACTCTCTCTCTCGAAGCCTAATGATCTATACACTTTCTCCCCCTTTGGCAACAAGTTACCAAAAAGTTTGAAAACATATAGTGCTATGCGGCACTCTAGGCACGATCTTTGGGAACTCCTGAAGGAGTCTTCTGGCTTGTCGCTCCGGTGTGCGTATATGGCGTGGAGAGGAGGGCATCTGCAAAAGCTTCTGAGGAAGTCTGTGGAGCTGGAGGGGTTGACACTGGAGGTACAATCGTGGCAGTTGCTGCAGGTGCTGAAGTAGTAGTCCTGGTGTCTGTGACAACTGGCACTGCTGATGACCTTTGTGCCCTTGGCACTCTCTGGAAAGTATCTGTAGTAGGTCTATCCTCCCTGTCCTCAGCTTCTTCTTGGAGCTTCTTCACAATGGTCTATATCTCAGTGACCTTCACATCTAGATCATGAAATTTAGTCTCAATGATCCTCTCAAGACTTTCTTGATTTTGAGTCAGGGTGGCCAAGCCCTTCTCAATTCTCACTGTAGGCTCAAGCAGATAACTGAGTTGATCTTGCTTGGTCTTGAGCATCACTGTGGAGGCATCTGGTGCACTTGCTGCCTTCGCTACTTTTGCAGCCTTTGCTTTCTCTCTCTTCTCCTGGGCTTCTGCACTAGTAGGATGGGATGCATCCATGACAACCTCGTTGTCCTCAAAATCTGGTCTCAGGGGAAGATGCTCTCTATCAAGAAGATATGTCCCGGTTCCCATCTTGGAATTGATCAACATTTGAATGTGAGGGGCATATCCACAAGATCTCTTTTGATCAGCAGTTGTTCTCTTCACAGTTTCTACAATCAAGGTCATCACCTTAAATTTCTATGGCACATCAAACATGTGAAGCAAATTGATTGAGTGACCACGGATCATTCTATGATCTCCTAACTTGGGCAAAAGAGTGTGCCTCAAGATAGTGTTGATAGTGGTAAAACCAGACAGCAGATAGTATATTGATCCAAGCTTGTGTGTCTCTAGAGCATCATCAGGAATAGTCTTATACATGTTGGCCATGGAGTTGTGATCCTTCCTAGGCTTAGCATATACATCAGTGTCATTTTCCTCTTCCTCTGGGGCATTGATCAGCTTGGCCCATTCTGAGATAGTTGATTGATACCTTATACCTTCAGTCATCTAGACAATCTTTCCATCAGGATAGAAGTGAGCTGTGGAATAGAATTGCATGATCATCTTATCGTTCCACATAGTCAACTTCTGTCCAACAAATTTGTCAACTTCATTCATTTTGAAGCTCTCATGCACACCTGGGAAATAGTCTTCATTTTCATCAATGTATTTCTAGTCAACCCACTTCATGTCACACACAATGGGCTTCTTGTCCAAAAGGACAGTCTCATAGAAATCTTGATGTTCCTTTATGTGAAAGCGATAGTCTACAGCAGTTCTTCTTCTGGTGGCATAGGGATCAGTCTGTCTCCAAAGTCTTAGACCTGCATCCTTTCTTAGCTTCATATACTCTGCCACAGGATGATCATCACTATGATCTGGAATCTTTGGCTTCAACTTTCTGAGCACTAGAGACTCTTCTTCTTCTTGCCTTCAGGCACTGGGGCCTTATTCTTTTCAGCAGCAGGGATGTTCCTAGTTGATCTCTTGGGTGCAGATGGTTTTGGAGCTTGAGCTTGATCTAGAGGCTTGGGGGCAGACTTGGGCTTAGATGGAGCAGCCCCAGTCCTTATGGCATCCCCCATAAGCTTCTGAGTCTTTGGAGGAGGTGCAATAGGCTCTTCCTCCTCCTCATCTTCTTCATCAGAAGAGTGCTTTTCAAACTCAGCCATTGGATCTACAAGTTTGCACTATCTTCCACTTTTCCTTTCTTTCTTCTCCTTTCAAGCACCACTAGCTGGATGTGCTTGCTCTTGAGCAACAGAGGATTGCCTAGCTTTAGACATTGGAGCTCTCTTAGCAGGAGCTTTCTTGGGCATTCCAGGCTTGGTTGCAGCAGCAGCAACATACTCTTTCTTGAGTACTTTCTTCTTGGAGGTCACCTCCTCCTCAACAACAAAGTCCTCATCCTCAGATTCAGATGTTCTCTTCTTCCTAGTCCTGGTTGCTGCCTTAGGCAAGTTGCTGGGAGTGCTTCTGCTCGCCTCATCATAGCTGCTTGAGGGACTAGTGCCCTCACTGAGGTTGACCTGCTCTTCAGACTTATTTTGACTATCACTGCCCTCTGACATTGCTGAAACTGACCCTGTGAATAGTTGGGTATAGATAGAATGGATGAGCATCACAAAGTGCAGCTTATTTTGCAAAAATATTGAGACAAAAACTTAATTTTAGTTTTCTGCAGAAAGCATTTCGGAGCTACCGATTTGACAAACTCGATGACACTGAAGCACTAACAGAGTCTAAACACAGAGTTTCGGTCAGACTGAAATGCAGTTCGGTGACTCCGAGATGCTAGGGTTTCACAGAGAAAGTGATTTCGGTCGCACCGATCAGTACACTTCGGTCAGACCGAGTTGTACTTGTGCAATGGCCAGGGCCAATCGGCGTGACCGAGATCCTCAGATCGGTCGGTCCGAGATGAGTTCGGCGGAAACCTAACCCTAAGTTTTTGCATCAAATCTATTCTAACGAATTCTTTTGGTGGATAGATCAATCTCAAACGTGGGAAGAACATAGGCATTACACTTTGTGCAAGAATCGGAGTTATGGAAAGCACAAAGGGTCAAATCTGTACCCTAACTTGGCGACGGATTTGCTACAGCAGCAATGGCGGTGAGAATTCCATTGACGGCGGCGGAGACCAGCGGCAGGAGGTCACTGGCGACGATGGCAATGATCTGGAGACCAAGGGGCGGTAGAGCTGGGAGGCGCGGTCGAGTGTTTTGAAGAAATTTTGTGACCGGGTGGAACGACTCGGTGGCACCAAGATGCAAAACTGCTAGCAGTTGCTGCAACTCGGTGTGACCGAATTGTTCAAATCGGTTGCACCGAGATGAAAACCTAGATCAACTTAATGAATTAGGTGAGACCGAATAGGAGTGAGTTGGTCTGACAAAAAGGCATTAAGAGGTTTTGGAAGTTAAGCCCTTGACGGATCGGTGGCTCCGAGTGCTCCTCACCCGGAGGGTCCGAATTCGACTTGCTCAAGCTTTGTGATGTAGCATGAATAGAGTTTGAGATGAGAAAAAGCATAGATAGCTAGAGGGAGTACTTAGGCATTCTTGTCCATCCATTTGGCAAAAAGAAAAAGAAAACAATCAAAGCAACAAATGGATGTCCTCAAATGGAGAAAATTATGCAACCAATATTCTCACACAATAAGATGGCAAATAAAACATGTGGCAAAGCATGCACAAACACTCTAGCATCTATCAAGCAATTGGCGATGACTAGGTCATCTATATATGAGTATATTGAATTAGGAGTCAAATGAGAACATTTGATCATAGGTCATACTCATCGTTTAAGCACAAGTGGGGTTACCACTTTTACATAAAGCATTGTTGTGTTCACACCATTAGAGTTGCTTTAGCTCAATTCTTAGAGCAAAGCTCCCCCTAGATGTGATATCCCCCCTTAGAGGGATGAACTAACCTTGGGTTTTGTAGATGATGACTTCATGTAGGTGTTGAATATGTGGATGCTTAATGTTGATGTAGATCATTTGGAGCAATCCATTGGAGTGAGTTGCACTTTCATTACCTACACGGGTTAGTCCCACAAGGAACATACAAGGATATCCATAGACATAGAGTGAAGCACACATATGATGATGTCCATGAAAGCATTAGGTTACCTTGTCCCTTGTCTTACCAACAAGAGGGTTTGTGACTCCTTGAACTAGTGCAAGATATGGAAGTTGGTTGCACTTGTACTTGCCAAAATGAATATGAGTGAAGTATGTTGGTGGAGTCACCCTCAAGAACTCTCTAGTTCTTCTTCTTTGCGATCCACATCAACTTGATGGGAATCCTTGGAGTTGTAGTCATACTTTATGAAGTAGAACTTGATGTAGTCTTGGGAACCCACTTGAACATGGCCTTAGGAGCTTCTTCAAATGCATCAATCTCTTCTTGAAGCTTGTCCTTGCCTTTTAGCTTGTGGTCTTGTGGTGGAAGATCATCTTGAGCTTGTGTTCCCTTGAAAGAAGTGGGATCATACTTCTCTTGTTGAGGAACAAACTTCGTCTTGGGGTATTGATCTTCTTCACACTCAACTCCATTGGCAATGAACTTCCGTTCAAAACCAACACCTTGATTCTTCCGGTGCCTTCCTTGCTTGCGTACAATTTCCTCAAATTGCTTACTTCTGGCAAGGCTGTTGTAAACACATTTCTCTATAATTCCCTTCAATAAGCTATTTTCTTGCTCAAGTGTAACTTGGCTATGGGAATCACTAGTGGAATCAAGAGAACTACTAGAAGCAACAATATTGGATTTAACATTGTTATTGTTACTCCTAGAAGAAGAATCTTTCTTGCTCTTGTTGCTAGATTTTACTTGTGGCATATAAGTAGACAAGAGTAAATGCTTGGCAATGTAAGAAGAACTCTTCTTTCGAAGATCATCATTGATTGCTTTTAAGAACCCATGCTCTTGCTCTAAGTTGAGCTTCTCGAAGCATAGCTTCTCATGAGTCTTTAAAAGCTCTCGATGATCCTCTAAAGTAGTTTCATGAGCTAACTTAAGAGTGTTTAGTTCTTTAGTTAGACGCTCAATCTCCTTATCATTGTCATTCGTTTTATCTTGATTAGCATGATTAATAGCAATTTCATCATAGTTTTCATCACTAGTGTTGTCAACAAGTAAATCATCATCACCTAGCAAATCATCTTCATCACTATTGAAATCAACATACTTGGGGTGTGATACCTTAGGGCCTTTAGCCATGAAGCATCTTCCAATTCCTTCATTTGGTGAGTCAAATATGTCGTAGGAGTTGGATGACACAAGTGCAAGACCGGCAACACCTTCATCTTGAGTATATTCGGAGTCGGAGTGATAACTTCTCTCGGAGTAGTTGTCGGAGTCAGAACCGGATACCCATTCACCAACATGAGCTTGATGTCTTCATCTTGTGTAGCTCTTTGATGACTTGTCCTTCCTTTCCGAATCCTTGCTTCTATGAGAGGGTCTTTGTTCATAATGATCATCTCTACTCCTTCTCTCTCTTGGTGGTGATTCATCTCTTTTACTTCTCCTTTTAGGTGAATCTTCTCTTTTCTTGTAGGGAGCCGTACACTCATTGGAGTAGTGTCCGGGTCTTCCACAATTGTAGCAATTGCGATCACGACTAGAAGATCTTTTGTCATTGTAGGACCTTGACTTGGAACTTCTCTCTTTGCTTCTATTCTTGTAGAATTTGTTGAAGTTCTTCACCATTAAGCTAAATTCTTCATTGAAGACTTGTTTCTCGCTTGATGTTGTAGGAGCATCACATGAAGCTTTGTAAGCACCACTTGACTTGCTGTGGAGCTCTTCCTTATCCTTGAGTAACATCTCATGAGCAACAATTCTACCAATGACTTCCGTTGGCTTGAGATCTTTGTAGTTGGGCATCATTTGGATCAAGGTGCACACGGTATCATATTTTCCATCCAAGGCTCTTAGGATCTTCTTGATGATGAATTTGTCGGTCATCTCTTCGCTTCCTAAGTGGGCAATCTCATTTGTGATGAGAGCAAGCCTAGAGTACATCTCAGCGACTCCTTCACCATCCTTCATTTTGAACTTGTCAAGTTGACTTTGAAGCACATCCAATTTGGATTCCTTGACGAACTCGGTTCCTTCGTGCATATCAACCAAAGTATCCCAAATTTCCTTAGCATTCTCAAGACAGCTGATTTTGTTGAATTCTTCGGGGCACAATCCGTTGAAGAGAATATCGCAAGATTGAACATTGTATTGCAGCATCTTCATTTCTTCCGCTGTCGCTTCACGATCCGGTTCTTTTCCATCCTCGAAGAAATCACCTTGCAAGCCAATACGCACAACAGCCCAAACAGCGGGGTTATGACCAAGAATATGCATTTTCATCTTATGCTTCCAACTAGAAAAATTTGTACCATCAAAATAAGGACGTCTACGATGGTAATTTCCCTGGCTAGACGCCATACTCTCCTAGGTTGTGAAACCAAGGCTGTGATCACTATTGCTATGGAAATCAAGGCAAATGGAGACCAAAGCACTGATACCACTTGTAGGATCGAAAGTAGGTCTAGAGGGGGTGATTAGACTACTTGACCAAATAAAAATCTAGCCTTTTCCCAATTTTAATTATTGGCAGATTTTAGCAACAAGTACAAGTCAAGCAATCAACCTACACATGCAATTCTAAGAGTATAGCAGCAGAAAGTAAACATTGCATATGAAGGTAAAGGTAAGGGTTTGGAGAAGGCAAATGCAATGTAGACACATAGATTTTTGGCGTGGTTCCAATAGGTGGTGCTATCGTACATCCACGTTGATGTAGACTTCAACCCACGAAGGGTAACGGCTGCGCGAGTCCACGGAGGGCTCCACCCACGAAGGGGCCATGAAGAAGCAACCTTGTATATCCCACCATGGCCATCGCCCATGAAGGACTTGCCTCACTCGGGTAGATCTTCATGAAGTAGGCGATCTCCTTGCCCTTACAAACTTCTTGGTTCAACTCCACAATCTTGTCGGAGGCTCCCAAGCGACACCTAACCAATCTAGGAGACACCACTCTCCAAAAGGTAATAAATGGTGTGTTGTTGATGAACTCCTTGCTCTTGTGCTTCAAATGATAGTCTCCCCAACACTCAACTCTCTCTCACAGATTTGGCTATGGTGGAAAGATGATTTGAGTGGAAAGCAACTTGGGAAGGCTAGAGATCAAGATTCTTGTGGTAGGATTGGAATATCTTGGTCTCAACACATGAGTAGGTGGTTCTCTCTCAGAAAATGAG
Source organism: Thinopyrum elongatum (assembly GCA_011799875.1). Taxonomy (NCBI): domain Eukaryota; kingdom Viridiplantae; phylum Streptophyta; class Magnoliopsida; order Poales; family Poaceae; genus Thinopyrum; species Thinopyrum elongatum. The sequence goes on along the minus strand of CM022298.1, from coordinate 373,315,643 downwards.
TAGTGGAAGTGTAGGCACGTTCTGATGGCTCTCTCTTTAATGGAGATGGGGGTGGAGGGGTATATATAGCCTCCACACAAAATCCAACCGTTACACACATTTGACTCAACTCGGTCAGAACGAATAGAAGAACTCGGTGAGACCGATTCAGTTCAAAATGTGAATGTTAGGAATCTCGGTGGGACCGACTGGAACAACTCGGTGGGACCGATGTGCAAGGGCTAGGGCAAAACCTCATCTCGGTGAAGCCGATTGCATGAACTCGGTGAGACCGATTTTAGCAAAGAGCAAATAGAGAGTTGGTCAATCAAACTCGATGGGACCGATCGCTCATTTCGGTGAGACCGAAATGTTACAAAGGGAAACAGAGAGTTTGCAGGGCCATCTCAGTGAGACCGAGATCCGTATCGGCGTGATCAAATCATTTAGGGTTTCTGGCAGTGGCTATTTCAACTGAACTCGGTGGCGCCGGATAGATCAAATCAGTAGGACCGAGTTTGACTTGGAGTTTTGGACATATGTGGAAATGAGAAAGTGGCTGAGGGTTTTGGAGCAATATCACTAAGCACTTTAAGCAAGTAGGCCATTAAGCAACACCTCGTCCCCTTTTAATAGTATTGGCTTTCCTATGGACTCAATGTGATCTTGGATCACTAAAATAGAAATGAAGAGTCTTGAGCTTTTGCCAGTCTGTGTCCTTAGCATTTTGAGGGGTCCACATCTCTAGTCCATGCCATGCCAATCACTGAACTTTCTGAAATATTAAACTTGAATGGATATTAGTTCAATGAGCTATATGTTGTTATGAATTACCAAAACCACCCGGGGATTAGTTGCACTTTCACTAGCGTACCACAAAACGGATGAAATGGACTTCTCTCCAACCGCCTATGATCTAAACGGGGTCCTGTTCATCGGGAGGGATCTGACGTACCGCAAAATGGTCAAAACGGACTTCTCTCCAACCGCCTACAGTCGAAACGGGGTCCTGTTCATCGGAGGGGTGTGTGGCGTACCGCAAACCGGGACTCCACGGGCTACTGTTCATCCACCATCGACTTCCTCCAGGCTCCACCACCACTGTTCATCCACACGCTACTGTTCATCCAGACTCCACGGGGTCCTGTTCATCCACCCCAACCGGCTGGGCGTGTGTGGCGGCCTCCTCGGGGTCCTGTTCATCCAGTGCAGCCACGTACAACCACGGGGTCCTATTCATCCAGCGGCAACCGCGTACTACCACGGGGTCCTGTTCATCCAGCGGCAACCGCCTACACACGGCCGGGGTCCTGTTCATTCAACCCCCACCGGGAACTGTTCATCCACACTCAACCCAACCGGCTCGACTCACCACGTCTGGATTCGTTCTACGTATCGCGTGTGCGGCAGCAACAGGCACTGTTCATCCAGAGGCAAGCCAACCGGCTAGCTACGTCTCGCACGAGGGTTCAATCGGCTTCAATAAGCAGCAGCAGCACGATCGATCGGGTTCAGTTAGCAGCGGAGTTGGTCGGGTTCAGTTAGTAGAGAAGGGATCGACGATTGATCGGCTTCAGTATGTAGGAGTGTGATCGCTCGGGTTCACGCCTCGCTCTGGTTCAGTTATAGCAAACACAGCTCGCACCACGTGTGCATACGAGAGAGAAACACACAAACCACACTGCATTGCTCGGCCCGACCACCCACCGTAACCGGGAACTCCGTGAAAATTTCCTCGCCCTCACTTCTACCATGCTTTTTTATGTCATGGACGGCCCAAAGAATGTCATGCAGGTGCATCCCCGGCCCGCCCAGGACAAAAATCCCATTTTTTGTCATGATTTTTTGTCATAGAAGTAGGAGCCCACCACATCTATGATGATACGTGTTTTTGTCAAAATTATCGTCATAGAAGTGTCATAACCATGACAGAAAAAAAAATCATTCGGGCCTAAATGTCATGGATGTGTCTTTTTTTTGTAGTGGTGGGGGATGGGGATTTGTGGGAAAGGGGGCGTTTGGCAGTCGTCATCTAAGAAACTCAGGGCAGCTAGGGTATGGAGATCGGTGGGTAAGCTACACGGGCAAACGGGCATATGTTGACAATTGAGGCCTTGCGGCGGCGGCGACCTTGCTAGGGTTTTGAGCGAGGGAGGGGTTGTGGTGTGTGTGTGTGTACGCGCGCGTGGAGTTTTTGGGGTGTGTGTGTGGAGGGGGGTGGTGTTTGAGGAAATGACACGGCTACTGAAAATTTTACAACGCGGGAGTAAAATGCCGGGGCTATTGAAAATTTGGATGATGCATCGCACACGGTCCCGAGATAACAACCGTGTGTTATCAAACAAAAAAAAACCTCGAGCCGGGCAAATATTTTTGAGGGATGTAGGCGGGAGCGGGAACAACAAACATCACACACGATCGAAACATAATAACCGTGTGTTATCAAACAGAAAACCAGCAGGCGTGTAGATATTTTTGAGATTGCGAGGGAAGCCTCGTGGAGCCCAATGTACTTTGCTGATGTGAGTGACAGGGGCACGGGCGTGGCACACGGGTAGTGTGAGTGAACCATGTCTGTTGCGTCATCCGACTTGTCTAATGTTTATAAATTTGGCGAAAATAATGCAGGAAAGGGTCAGAACACGAACACACTTGCATGTGGACCAAAAATGTGTATGAAAAGGGTGGTTTGATGTTCAAATACCAAATGCACAACTTTGATGTGGCACCTGTATCACAAAGCGCACGGTATTGCTTGTCCCCCCCCCCCTTCGTGTCGGCGGGAGGTGAATCCTAGCTATGAATGCATGCCCTCAAATAGCTAGGTCTAATGTATCACCCTACCATAACACTAAACCTATGGGAGTCCATCATGATCAAACCCCACCCCCTTTCGCTTCCAGTGAAAGGTGGACCGTGTGCGGGCCCACAAATGTGTGCTTCTGGTGCGAGATGGGGTGAGACCACTTACGAACCACCTACGGGTATCCAAACTATATGTATGAAAAGGGTGGTGTGATATTTAAATACCCAATTCACAACTTTGATGTGGCACATGTGCCTCGCAAATTAACCGGACATCCCCGACCCCATGGAGGTTCACCTAGCAAAGTGCGCAGTAGTCCCCCCCTCAAACACACAAACACACACACATTGAGTCGGTGGGAGAGGGCATCTCACCAAGATGTATCCTAAAACGTACCAAGAAGAATCCACCTAGGTCGTACAACCTCTCTCTTGTTGTTGGCCAAAGTGATGGACGTCCACGTGACCCCAGAGATGGACTAGCTCGCCAATAATCACGCAAGTAGTGCCCGAAGACAACCACTGCCTGCATGTGGCCCAAACATATGTATGGAGTGTTGATGTTTGAATACCCAAATGCACAAATTTGATGTGGCACCGTGCTTTGGAACCAAAAATCCCCACATGGAGCGAGGGTTAGTTGATGACGCGTTGTATATATGTATGTCACACCACACTTCGAGCCGGTGACGGGGATTCATGCATGCGTATGTATGTATGCGCTCAAACTTAGGTCTGGAATCTCACCATGATACTACGATAACACGAACCAAAGAAGACGAATCCACCATGGTAACCTATCTCGATGTCGGTCAAAGTGATCATGGATGTCCACGCGGGCCCACGAATATATAGGCTTGCCGCCGATAACCACCTGAGGGAGAGTACCGTTTGAAGACAAACATTGCATGCATGTGTCCCAAACATATTTATGTATATATATATATATGTGTGTGTGTGTGTGTGTGTGTGTGTGTGTGTGCGTGTGTGTGTGCGTGTATGGAGGTGATTCGTGCATGTTTGAATACCATGCACAACATTGATGTGGCGCGTGCGTCGAAAATCCTACAGTCCCCACACAGAGCGAGATCGGTTCATGACGTGTCATGGTGCTGCCCCTCCCCCCGCTCCCCACTTCGACCCGGTGGGAGGGATTCATGCATACGCATGCATGTTCTCAAACTGTATCATGTCAACCCAGAGCATGACCTATATACCGTAATACAAACCAAAAAATAATACCCTCCTAAGTCAAATTAACCTCTCTCACTGTCGATCAAAGTAGTGATGGACCAAGTCGGCCCATGGATGGAAAGCATCGATATCGCTGATAACCGCGTGAGTGGGTGCCAGAGGACAACCGCCATCACTTTGCATGTGGGCCAAACATATTTATGGAGGTGTGTGTGGTTGTGATGTTTGAATACCCAAAATACACAACTTTCATGTGGCACATGCCTCGAAAACCATAAAGTCCCCACACAGAGCGAGGTTCATGAAGCGTAGTATATGTTGGTCCCCTTCCCGTTGTTCGATGCGTACTATATGGTCCTACCGTAATACAAACCAAAAAGAATCCTCCTTGATGGTCAAATTAATTAACCTTTCCCGGTGTAGGTCAAAGTGATGCATGCATGGACGACGACCTCACGGGCCCACAGATGCAAGCGTCACATGTGAGTGTCCTAGGATAACCACCGCCTACATGCATGTGGACCAAAGAGGTGTTGTGTGATGTTTGAATAGCCAATGTAAAACTTCGATGTGGCACGTGCCTCGGAAACCGAAAAGTCCCCACACTGAGTGAGGTGTGTTCATGGACGCGTACGTAGTATATATACGCTGGTCTCCTCCCACCTCTTCGACACGTACTATATACTCCCACCGTAACACAAATAAAAAAGAATCAACCTTGCTGGTGAAATTAACCTCTCTGCCGGCTGTAGGTCAAAGTGATGGATGACGACCTCACGGTCCCACAGAAAGCGTCACACGCGAGTGAGTGTCGTGTAGGACAACCACGGACTGCATGTGGCCCAAAAATGTATGTATGAAAAGGGTTGTTTAATGTTTTAAATAATGAAATTCACGACTTTGATGTGGCACCTGCCTCACAAAATGGCCAATCCCACACGATGGCTCACGACTCGTAGTGTACTACTAGACACCCCCCCCCCCCCAGACGCACACACACACCGCACATCCACCGCAACTACGAGGCATGTTCAAAAAATTCGCGGTGAACATATGTGACCAAAGGAGGGACGTTTTAATTTTGAAAAAAAAACAAAGATCATTAAGATGTTTTAGTACATTGATTGATTTTCTAGGGGTATAATGTGCAAAAATCAAATTTGAGCTACATGCACATGACAGTGCACCTAAATGGATTGAAAAAACACATGTGTGTCACTAGGTGCATGTTTAGTCCCCGTGCAAGAAATTTCAAACATTGAGAATCTTGATTTTTAAAATCTAGTAAATCCAAGACTTAGTTGAAAATCATGAAACTTATCATGTTGTCTTATGGACACCAACACACAGTGGTATTATACTTTTTTGTCAAATTTGAGACAACTTTTGATGTAATTTTTATCTTCTTATGTACAAACGGGAGATTATTAATAATTGGGAACCAATATCGCAAACGGATTATGCATTCGAACCGTGGGCGTTAGACCAACAATGGATATGTGCCATGCTTTGGTTAAGCAATAAAGCGGCAGCATTAATCATCAAAATAGAAAAACAATATACGTGCCGCCACGCGTCCCGTGTGCCGTGCGAGCAGGCGTGAGTTGACGGGACGCATGCGAGCAGTCCGCCGCGCAGGCAGACCGGGAGGCATGCATGCAGGTGTGTGAATTGATGGGAGGCGTGCTCGCTGTGCAGTGTCATCAGGAGGCATGTGAGTAGCTGTGTGAAATGATGGTAGGCATGCCAGCAGTCCGCTGCGTAGGCTCAACGGGAGGTGAGCTAGCGGTTTGACCGCCGCCCTGATACGTCTCCAACGTATCTATAATTTTTTATTGTTCCATCCTGTTATATTTTCATTCTTGGATGTTTTACAATCATTTTATAGCAACTTTATATCATTTTTTGGGACTGTCCTATTGACATAGTGCCCAGTGCCAGTTGCTGTTTTTGGCTTGTTTTTTACTTAGCAGAATATCAGTACCAAATGGAGCGAAACTTTTTGGAGATTTTTTTTGAACCAGAAGACAACTTGGGAGCCAAGGAAGCACCTGGGGGAGGACCACGGAGGCCTCCTCCACCACCTCTCAGCTCTATAAATACCCAATTTTTCCAGAAACCCTAGGGGAGTCGACGAAACACAATTCCAGCCGCCGCAAGTTCCAGAACCACGAGATCCAATCTAACACGATCACGGAGGGGTTCATCATCCTCATTGGTGCTCCTCCGATGATGCGTGAGTAGTTCACCATAGACCTACGGGTCCGTAAGCAGTAGCTAGATGGCTTCTTCTTTCTTTTTGATTCTCAATACAATGGTCTCTTGGAGATCTATTTGATGTAATGACTTTTTGCGGTCTGTTTGTTGGGATCCGATGAAGTTCGAGTTTACGATCAAATCTATATCCATGAAAGTTATTTGAGTCTTCTTTGATCTCTTTTATGCATGATTATTTATAGCCTCGTATTTCTTCTCCGAATCTTTGGTTTAGTTAGGCCAACTAGATTGATTTTTCTTGCAATGCGAAGAGGTGCTTTGTGATGGGTTCGATCTTACAGTGTCCTCACCCAGTGACAGAAGGGGTAGCGAGGCACGTATGTATCATTGCTATTAAGGATAAAAAGATGGGGTCTAATCCTACATGAATAGATCTTGTCTACATCATGTCATCGTTCTTATTGCATTACACCGTTTCTCCATGAACTTAATACACTAGATGCATCATGGATAGCGGTCGATGTGTGGAGTAATAGTAGTAGATGCAGAATCGTTTCGGTCTACTAATCTTGGACGTGATGCCTATATTCATGATCATTGCCTGGATATCATCACAATTATTTGTTCTTCTATCAATTGCCGAACAGTAATTTGTTTACCCACCGTATGCTATTTTCTCGAGAGAAGCCACTAGTGAAATCAACGGCCCCCGGGTCTATCTTTTATCATATTGCTTTCAGGTCTATCTTTTATCATATATTTTTTCCAGATTGACTATTCCAAAAATCCAAAAATACCTTGCTGCACTTTTTCTTTACTTATTTTATTTTGTGTTTTATTCAGATCTATTTATCCAATCTCATACAAACCAATCTATCTTTTTACCGTGGAGGGATTGACAACCCCTCTTACGCGTCGGGTTGCAAGTATTTGTTCTTTGTGTGTATGTATCGTTTACATACTGTTGCTTGGTTCTCCTACTGGATTGATACCTTGGTTTCATAACTGAGGGAAATACTTACCATAGCTGTGCTGCATCATCTCTTCCTCTTTGGGGAAATACCGACGCAGTCTAAGCCACGTCAAAGGAATTTTTGGCGCCATTGCCGAGAATACATCGTCAACATCTATCAGGTTCCTAATCACAAATCTCATCTCCTTGCAATTTACATCATTTGCCATTTGCCTCTCGTTTTCATCTCCCCCACTTCACAAAAATTTGCCTTTTTATTTGCCTTCTTTTTCGTTTTCCTTTTTCTCGTTCGATCTTTTGTTTGCTTGTGTTACCATGTGCCTTTTATTTTCTTGCATCTTTGCTTGCAAAAAAAATCTATTGATATGGATCCTCATCCACTTTCTAATCTTTTTAAAAGATCCAATTATGATGAACCAATCTCTAGTGAGTTGAGTGCACTAGATTATCTTTATGAAGTTTTGCTTGAAATTCGTGAATCTGAAAATTTTGATGAAGTGCTAAAAGAAGAAATTTATGAAGTGATTCATGATAGTTCCTTGAATGAAAAGCAGGATTGCAATGGTGTTATTATCAATTCTATTAATGTCAATTGTGCTAATAATATGCAAAACTCCAAGCTTGGGGATGCTAATTTTGCTATGTCCACTACTTATTGTAATGATCATGATTCGGGTGATTCTTCTTATGATCTTGAAAATTTATTTAAGCCTGTTGATGAATATGACACTACTGCAGGATGCTACTAACACGACACTACGACCAGAGACCCTTTGATGAAACTGTGTGCGATGCATTAATCGCAAACGGTGATGTAAAAAATGGTCAAAAAAGATGTAAAATGTTTGCGATGAAGGATACATCAAGCACGATTCAGATTTTAGTTTGCTTGTGCGATGCGAGGCATACGGTTGATCCATACGAACGGTTTGCGATGAGACAGAACAACAGAAATGGGCAGCCATATTAAGGTGTTTGCGATATACGACATACAGTTCACTCTGATGAACTGTTTGCTATTAGGGAATGCAACAGAAACGGTTAGCTAGATCAAGGTGTGTGTGATATACGGCATACGGTTCACTCGGATGAACTGTTTTCGATTAGGGAACACAACAGAAAAGGTTAAACTTAACAAGATGTGTGTGATATGCGGCATATAGTTCACATAGATGAACTGTTTGCGATGAGTCAAAAGAACACAAACGATTCGTGTAACCAAGATGTGTGTGATACGCGGCAAACAGCCCACTCGGATGA